>QJPP01007511.1:0-523180 GCA_003996215.1 Jaltomata sinuosa | reverse complement strand
TTACTAGCCTCATATGTGGTTCTGTTGACTTCCCTCTGGGCTAGTTTCTGTGTACCTTTTTCATTGATTTCTGTGACTACTTGCTTCTGTTCTGTCTGCTACTACGCTTTTATCTTATATGTGCCCAGTCGGCCTATGATACCTACTGGGTACCTTATGCTTTGCATTTGGTGCTCACCCCTACCCCCTGCATCTTTGGGTGCAGATCCTAGCGTGGGCCATCGCCGTTAGATCGTTGTGATTCGTGCTTGGAGATCTGTTGGGGACTACTTCAGGCTGAGGGTGAGCTCTTGGCGATCGGAGCTTAGCTTTAGTTTATCTTTTGCTTCATGTACTCTATTACCATTCAGAGACATCTATATATATAGTTTTGGTTTATTTGCACTCCATGTATGTAGTTTGGCTCTATACTATGATACCAGGTCTTGGGGTTTGGTTTAGTTACCGCATATGTATATATTTATAGTCCTCTTATCTGTTCTCTTCGTCTTGTTCTCTTATTTGTTAGATAGTAGCCCATTACTAACTGTTCTGGGCTACGGGGATTGGTTCACCTACCGGGGTTGTAGGTGCCATCATGACCGAGAAATTGGGTCGTGACATTCATGTTTCAATTTGAGTGCATGATGCCACTCACCACAAGAGAGAATCTCACTCATAGTCATACAATTCACACAATAAAGGGATTACAAGAGAACCAAGAAGACTCTCACTTACTCAAGGAAGTTCAAGTGCACACATTTCAAACTAAAGGCTTGACCTTCATGTAAATCGCCACTAATGTAGGGTGCCAAGCTTGGAATCACTAAGGACTTGCAGGTTACAATGTTGGCTAGGGCTAAGGTGAGGATTTCATATGGCTCAAGTGACTACACCTCCCTAATGCTCTTTCTCATTGCTTTGAACACCGCTCACATTTTTGAATTTTTGACTTCACCTTATTTCTCCCTCACACATCCCAAGCTTTTCCCTTTTTATTTCTGTCATTCAGCCTCCTTGTAACACCTTCATTTGGTAGCACCCATTGTTTTCTTTTCATTTTTCTCATTGGATTTTGGACTTTTTGGAGCAATTTTTTAAATTTATCATAAGGTGCTACCTTGCACTTTGAAGTGCATCTCTTTTCTTCTCCTTATTGATCACATACACCCCCAAACTTAGGCATTTGCCTATGTCATTTTTTCATTTCCCCCCCAAACTTAGGATTTTAGCCTATGTTTCACTTTTAAGCAATTAGGGAGGACGGATGCCAAGATAGAGGTTACAAAAAGGTTAAGGTGTCAAACAAGGTGCCAAAGAACGGTCACAAGCTCAAAGGGGTTCATTAGGATCGATGTCGATGGAAGTCATTTGGGTGAAGTGGCTATCAAGAAGGGACTAAGATCCTTTTCCAAGCTTGGTCATACCTAGAATTTTGCCTTGAATCACATTCGGGGCAAGTTCAAGATGACACATATGCACAAGAATAAAGGTAAAGCCTCACCACACAAGGCTTCATGCCATAAGACTTATTCACACTAGTATCAAGATCAATTGAGATAAATGACTTTTGACAAGCTATTCTGAGTTCATTTCACACTCATTTGTGAATCGATCAAGCCAAAACAAGAGGATGCAAGTCAAGACAAGAGAATGTTTTCCTTAAAATTTTATTTTCCCTTTTTCCTTTCCTTTTAGAAAACGTTTTGCAAAGAATTTTTTTTTGATGAGTCCATTTCGAGACAAGCACACTTCAAACTCAAATTAAACTAAAACTTGGCATTTTCCCATAATAAAGTCGCCTCTCAATCTATCATAGGGAAACACCACCCCGGTTCAACACAAAAACAAAAAAAAAGAAAATAAAGAAAACATTTTGCTCCTTGGGAAAGAATTGTGGTATTAAGAAAACTCTCAGAGTTTATTGCTAAACTACTATTAACAAGGCGATAACCAAAATGCGCGCTCATGAGTCATTTGAAAAACTTGCCTCGACGTAGGCCCTTAGTGCATTTGCAAGGCACGGGTAGCAAGATAATGGAATCATGTAAGACTAATACGGCACACAATCAATCAAGAATTAAAAATCAAGCTCGGTGAGGGCACAATTAAGCTCAAAAACATAATAAAAATGCCCAGCAAGGGCAATATCATCATAATCATCCAACAGGCCCGACAAAGGCCAAATCAAATCTAGCAAGGGAATTAAAAATGTCAATAAGGCCCGGCAATAGCAATAAAATATCTCAAGCCCAACACGGGCGCCCAAATAAAATAACACCACCTCTCCCCATAAAAATAAGCATTGCCCTCAATTCTTTAAGATCATATAAGGAGAGAAGGGGTGCAACTCCCTGGAGGACTATGCCTCATCACCATCAACTACTGCTTCATCATCTGTGACATCTCCATTAGGACCTGCACCACCCTTTTGGGAATGTGTTGTTACTCTGGAATCCCTGAGGGCCTCCTGAAATAGTGGGTTCTCATCATCATCTAGCTCAGCATACTCAACACCAGGAAGCTCAGCCTCATCCTCTGCGAGGCTGAAAATAAATCATCCATGGGTACATGAGTCTTGTGGGGCTGGGGTAAGGTGCTTAAGTCTTCCTCCTCAAATGGAGCTTTCCCTTTCGCTTTGGACACATCCTTCTAGAGTTCCTTCACCGCACCCTCAACAATGTCCACCCTTTTGCAGAGTTTGGTGACACTTTCCACTACCCCTTGCATGGCACTCTTGACAGCTCTTTGTAACATACCAAGCAACTTATTAGCCAAGTGATTCAACTGTCTTTCATGATTATATATCTTATCAACCATATCCTGGAGGCCACTTTTGGTCAAAGTCCATCTAGGTGGACCAGCTGTGGGAGTATGTGCCTCATAAGAAACTTGAGAAGGAAAGGAGGCATTGGCTTCAGCATCTAACTCATCCACCTCAACCTCGACTGATGTCTCCACCCTGTGTCTTTTCAATCTAGGGGCATCCCTGTCAGTCTTCCTTTCAAGATCCAAAACACCCATGGCAGAAGTTGGAGTATCACAGCCGAAGAAAGGGATGCCACCATTTGGACACAGTTTGCTAACAAGAACAGGAAAAGGGAATGCATCACTGCTCCTATGAGCCTTCCTCTTGATCACCAAGGCAATAATCTCACTAAAGTTGATATGGTCCCCCACCATGATTGAGGCTATCAGGATGGACCTATCATGGGTGACATTTTGGTCGTTCTGAGAAGGTGGGAAGCGAGAGCAAACAAAATCGTACCAAAGGCGAGCCTCAAAGAGCAGGTACCGTCATGGTATGTCACCCCCATGGTGTCCCAGAGAGGTGTATCAAGAAAAATAATAGGAACATCCCACTCAAGAGGTTTGTATTTGACAGTCAGCTTAGCTATGTGTTCAGGTGCAGGCTCAATGAGGGGTGTCCCAGTAGACAACATTGATAGAAATAGGAGTGATATGGACCTCTTTACCTAGAATAATGACTAAATCCAAGGCATAAAAAGTTTCCAACCCCCTTTTATAGACCTTAGCATCTTGTGTGGATTGGTATGAGGCAAAGAACTCCTGAACTATCTCCTTGTAATAGTTTCCGGGCACCTCGTGAAATAGTTGCCACTGTTAGTTGGAGAACTGTGCGGGGATATTAGGCAGGTTATCCCCCACTGCATTCAAATTGAAGCTCTGCTCCATGTTGAAAGACTTATCCCTGTCGCGATCATAAATGGCCCTCATACCATCCACTCTGAATCGAAGTCTCTCCTCCTCTGAAACTTGGGCACTGGAAGATGATAGGGCCTTCTTCTTGACCTTTGAGGTTAGAGCGGAGGAAGAGGGTGTTGTTAGCCTTCATGAACTCTTCCCGACATTGCCCCTGCTAGAAGACATGTTCTGCGCATGGAGATTGTGAGTCCAAAAACAGAAGCAAAATCTTTTTGTGTTTTTGACATAAGTGGAAGAAAAAGACTAAAGAGAAGTTAATAACTAAGAATATCGGAATGCAAAGGAGTAGAAAAAAAAGTAGGTTGCTGATGGCTCATGCAAACCATGTGAGAAATGAAAGAGCCATTATATGCATCGCACATGACATCGTATAAGCTACCAGATCCTTTATTATTTTTCCGCTGAGGTGCGAATGTTGGTGCGGTTTGCATGAACCAAAGTGTGTGTCGCACCCTGCTTTGCACCTCTAAACAGTAAGCTGGAAGCACTTTTTCAGAAGGTGTGGTGCCTTGTGCATTTCGCACATCAAGATCCACGCACCACATGCGAAACCCACAAGAGCAAAATTGGATTTTTTGATTCCTTGTGTTCTTATAAATTAAACATGTGATTCGTGGAGCAAGATTTGCATAACGCACTTGAGCACCAACTAGAAAACCAACAATTAAACAATAACGGGCAGAACATAACATGACCACAAATTTATCCGGGTACTCAGACTTCCCCGGAATTCCATTATCTTCAACAAAATAAAAGAAGAACTCAACGACTTCCTTTAAGAAGTATGTTACTCCGTCTATCATCGGGAACATCAAGCCTTCGATTGAAACAATTAGGCATCAAAGTTCAACAATAATTTCTACCTCCCGCACAAGATCATACACCCAACAAAATTGATCAACAAAGATCATGGGTACAACAATAGTTGCAAATTTCAGCCCCACACAATAATTTTCAACCAAAACTTATGAATAACAATGATTTTCCCTTAAGAATAGCGTCACCCAATCTATCATAGGGCCAAATCATTCATCAATTACAAGTGGGTTACTCAGACTTCACCCAAACACAAATTTTCAAGGTTAAAAACTACAATATCAACATGCACTATCATAATATCAATTTCTACCAAGTTGATCCAAAGAAAAATCCACAATACAATTCAAAATTGGGGACCAAAATCAACATGGCAATTTTAACAAGCATGCTTCACAATATGAGTTACCAATCAACATAAAAACATGTATTTAACATCGAGGAACTTACCACAAGTGAAGATTAAGCGAAGAGAAGCAAAAATCAAAGCTTTTGAAAGTGCAACAATGGAGACCCAATAACCTTGCCCGGAGAACCAATGGCGGTAGTGACAGGCGGTAGCAGCGGAGGAGTTTGGGTGAGAGGGAGAGAATAAATTATGAGAGTTTGAGGGATTTGTGGAGGTTTTTGAGAGGGAATTGAGAGAGTTTTAGGAGTATAATGGGAGAATGAAGTGAGGGTGGAATTTTAAAGAGAAGAAAAAGAAGAGAAAAGGTCACTGAGTCAATCTCTGGGTCGGGTCGGTCAATGGGTAGGTCAACTTAAAATTTGAAATTTACCTCGGTGAGGAACAACGTGCGGTTCACACAAGCCCTTGTACGGACCGCATGTTGTTTCACACCTTACCTTTACATACCCCAAACTTGGTCAAGCTTCTGTTTCATCATGCGATGGAGGTGTGACGCACACATGGGCTTATGAAAAATGCATAGCCCAGTGCATGTTGCCTCCGACTCAGCATTTTTCTTCTAGTCTTCTATTTTAGGATGCGGTGGGCCATGCGACATGCACAATAGCTGGTGTGAACCTCACGGTTCTCTGCACGTCCCTTTTTTGCCCTATTTTTCCACTTGTTTATTTTTCTTCTCCCTGCACTCCTAAAACAAACCAAAAATAACAAAAAGGTAAAGAAAAACAAATTAAAAACACTTGGGTTGCCTCCCAAGAAGCGCTTGATTTTACGTCGCGGCTTGATTATAGTACCTCAACCTTAGTCATTGTCGAATAACAAACTAATCCGATTGGTGTGGCCTCACCCTACAAAGGGGAATCGCTCCTTTAACGTCCTCAAAACATCATCATGTTGCCGATTTGAAAACTCTTAAAACTTGAGCTTCTTGCCTATTTCACATTCCTCAAGGGCATGATCAAGCCTACCCTCAACATCTATCATCGAGATCACCTATAATTCATTTGGAGGCTTTGTGGGTTGGCATACATTGAATGTCACTACCTCGCTTCCAACTCGAAATTTTAGTTCACCAACATCCACAAGTGCTCTCCTCGTGGCTAATAGTGGTTGCCCCGAGATGATAGGAACCCCAACATCTAATTCACAATCCAAGATCACAAAGTCCGCCAGGAGAATAAACTTATTGACCTTCACTAACACGTCAAAGAGGATCCCTACCGGGTGCTTAATGGACCGGTCAGCCATGAGTAGACGCATAGATGTAGGTTTGAGTGTACCCAATCCTAACTTATTTAATATCACTAGGGGAATTAAGTTGATGCTTTCCCCTAAGTCACACAAGGCCTTACGAAACACAAACAACCCAATTCTACACAGTATGGTGAATGCACCCGGGTCATCCCTTTTTATAGCAACATTGGTTGTCATCACAGCGCTACAACTGTGTAATATCTCAATGGTGCCCACATCAAAAATCTTATTTTTCTTGAGCAAATATTTAATAAATTTAGCATACCCCGACATTTGTGTTAAGGCTTCAACCAAAAGAATATTTATCAAAAGCTTGCTGAACATGTCAACAAACTTATTGAATTTATGCTATTCCTTCTTTTTATTTAGCCTTTGAGGGTATGGAGGAGGTCCCTTGGGTAGTGTGGTCGGAACATTTTGCACAATGAGAGGGTCCTCCTTAATTTCAACAGCCACATGGGGAGTAGATTCAACCTCCTCCCTCTCATCATCAAAATCAATATTCACCGGGGTGTTGGGTGCACCAAGCTTCACCCCAACCTCTGGTTCCACAACATCTTTGCCACAAACAGCCTCTTCTTCTTTTTCACATGGCTCCACAACGGCTTCAACAATAGATTTCTTTTCTACAACAACCGGCTCCACAACGGGCTCTCTCACTACACCACTTGTTCTTCCACTTCTAGTAACAATGGCCATTACATGAGCATGATTTTTTGGATTGGCCATGGTGTCACTAGGAAGTGTTCCCTTCATGCTTGGGTTCATTCTAGTGGATAGATGATTCATTTAGGCCTAAAGATGCTTGATTGAGGCCGAATGAGAGATCACAGTTTGATGAAATGTTTAAACTTCACTTTTAAACTCACTAACCCTGGTATTTGTAGTTTCTACCTTTTTCAACACCAAGGACAACATGTCATCAATCTTTGAGTGCCTAGGATTTCTTGTGGCAAGTTGATATAACGAATCCTACTTGTTTAGAGGTATGTAAGGATTGGAGCTCCGGTGATTGTATCTATCACACTCTTTATCATGGTCTCTCCAATTTCTATCTCATTCCTTGTCTCTATTCCAATCTTGATTATCATCCCTCGGGCAATAAAACCCAGGACGAGAACCTACTATTACATAGAAAAGTTTACCATCCACGATGGTCATAATCTCATCATCACTATCCTTGATCTCCGGTGTACTCACAACATTCACGGTCTTAGCACCACCAGCCCCCATCATATGCTTAGCTAGAAAGTCTATTTGCGTTATTATTTTTGCCATGATCTCATCCCTATCTTCATCCTTTTTCCTCATCTCATTTGTTAAGATGGATGTGGTAACTCCCGATGTCAGAATGTCAGCCTCCCTTGTGTGACAAGCTTGGTTAGTCTTGGTCATTCTCTCTAGAAAGGTTGAGGCAACAGGAAATCATAGATCCATGAAGGTACCACCTCCAAGATTGTTGGCCACAAACTTATTCATCAAGTTCAAGGATCTAAAGAAGCTTTGTAGGAAGACATTTTCTGGCAATCCATGGTAAGGGCACAACACAAGCTTCTTCTTGAATCTCACCCATACTTCATGCAAAGGCTCATTGGAAAGTTGGCAGAAGTTGGTAATTTCATCCCTCAACTCTATCATCCATGATGGAGGAAAGAATCTAGTAGTGAAAGCATTTACCAACTCAGCCTAAAAGGTGATTGACCCATCTGACAATTCCTCCAACCAAGCCATGGCTTCCCCTGTTAGAGAGAAGGGAATAGACGAAGTTGGATGGATTCTTGGGGTATATTTTGGAAGATGAATGGTTGACATATCTCCACAAAGTTACGAATATGCCTATTGGCATCTTCGTGAGATGCTCCTCCAAACATCCCCTTCATTTGAATTAGATAGAGCATTGTGCTAGTAAGTGGAACACCACATTTCCAACCGTTGGGGGTAGGAGGATTGCACCTACTCCCACTTGAGGCATGGTTTCATTGGCCTCGTTCATGAACCCGTCAACACTTCCGTTGATATTTTCGTTGTTGCCCACTTTGCTCATGGGCTACCTAAGAAATACACAAAAATAATAAACCAAATAAAAAGAACAAACACTCTACAAGTTTATTTCAATTCACAATCAAAAAGGCTATTCAAACTCAATTCCCCAGCAATGGCACCATTTTTGATAATGCTCAAGTGTACTCTCCTAGAGGGAGGTATCGACGATCATTAGAGCAAAACACATATATAGTACCCGACGGGCATCGAGGTCGATCCCACAGAGAATTGGTGACTAGCCAAGTCTATTGTAAAGAAAAGACTTCACAACAAGAGTAGTTTGTTCGCAAGCAATAAAAGTAAAGGAAGGGGGAATTGGGAAATCTGTCACAATTCACAATTCAAAACAAAATAATAAAGTAAAGGCGGGTGTAAACAATGAGAGAGGATGACTAGGGATGTGCGTCAAATGGGACTCAAATACGGGTTAGGGTGATTGCTCATTCATGTAAATTCTTGCTAAATGACATGGATAGCATTGGTTTTAGGAATGCTTGTTAATCTCTCGATCAAACAACCATATATCGAACGGTTTTTATTCAAACACCGTTGTTTAAGCAATAACCAACCAACATATGTTTGGGGAGGTCACACTACTTCTTGCTTAGACCCTTAAATTGGTATTTCTAGCGAATTGAGCTATTTCTAGTATCAATCTAAGTGGAATCCCAAGTACCCACTAGCAATTTCACATCCGATATTGTAAACCCCTTTTGCATGAAAGAACACAATCAAGTGAGGTACAACAATGTTTGCAACCATCAATTTTAGAGTTAAAATATGGTGAAATCACTAGACCCATGTCATATTAGCAATTATAAACACAAATTAGCAACACCCATACCCATTTATCAAGCACCCATTATCAACACATCCCTAGACAAGAAGTTTAACTACTCATGCTAGAGGAATAAAGAACAATACAAAATGGGTAAGTCAAATTCCCTTTCATTCAAGCTAATTATTCAATATCCAAACTCAATTTTTACAAGAATGATGATTCCAAGAGTTAGGAAGAAGGAATTGGAATGAAACCCTCTGTTTCTTTCTTGAAGAGAAAACTTGCTCACTACTCAAAGCTATTTCGAAAACTATTCAAAACTATATAAAAATTTGCCTAAAATGGGTTTTAGAAGTCTCCCAATTTGTCATATGAAGATGGACAAAAATGCCCTTTGAGAGCCATGTAATGCAACATGCGGTTCGCACGTCACAATGTGCGCGTTGCACAACTCTACAAGTATGAACTAGAGACTTTAGCCAATCTTCAGTCTTTATGCAAAGTGGGGTGTGGTCCGCACCAGACCTTATGCGCATCGCACATCGACCGCACCCCTTAACAGATTCTTCAGCCAAATTTTGAGCTTTATAAAGTGGGAGGTGCAGACCGCACCTCATGTTGTGCATGATTACATTCCAACTCCTTTTCAGCTCTTTTGGGTCCAATTCCTTATTTTACATATTAGGACAAAAGTACCTGCATTCATGTTAATAAAGGCCATAAGAACCTCTAAATCTTATCAAAATATAGCAATAATTCATGATTAAAGGGTAAATGAGTTGGTAGATTACCGACTCATCAGGCGTCACTATACACATTTGACTATAGTACAATAGTGGGATGTTGTGTTAGTCCTAGGTTTGTCGGTTGATGTAATAGAGTAATACTACATTCTACACTGATATCACCAACACAATTACACAAAGGTGGCATAAAATTCAGTTAGTACAATTAAAAAGCTTAATTTCCAAAATATCAAAGATTTATAGAGCTTTGTGAATCTTTTTGCACTCATATCACCGAAGGTAGATTTATCATGCAATAGATTCACCTGAATTTAGTAACTTTTGCTCACACCTTATGACCTTTCCGAATTTACTTGATATCAATATATATATATATCGATTCAGATTGGATCTGGGGGGGATAGATATGTCCCCTATGTTACCCATAATATGTGAAAATATCAACATAATTTCATAGAGTCATTCAATTTGAATTCTACATGAAGAACATGAGCGATATATATGTAGATATTTTCACTATTTACAAGTATTTAACTATACGTTCATATATTTTACTTGAGATCATGGTGATAGTGTTCTGATTTATTTGAATTACAATTTCACCTTGTAGGAATTCACCACAAAATATTGATTTAAGATATTCTATTTGTCATAGAAAGAGAAAGTACCAAGCAGAAAAGGAAAGCATTACCCAAGACGAAAGAAAAATAAAGAACTAATCTAGAAGAAATAAAGAGAGATTTATTCTCAAGAAGGAAGAAAAAATAAGGAAAACAATTATGAAGATTCTCAAGGATTATGGAAAGAATAATAAGATTGATTTATCTAAGAAAAATTAGATTGACTCTAATTTTGGGATCAGTACCAAGCACTTATTGAAGACCTTACCAAAGGAAATAATATATTATCCTGCATGATTTAAGGAACCAGAAGATTGATTCATCTAAGTAAAATTAGATTGGCTCTAATTATGGAATCAGTACCAAACACTTATTGAAGACCTTGCCTTAGGAAGAAGCTGTCTACAAGGAAAGAGTACCTAAATGACGAATCCTATTTGATGTCAAGTATCAAGCATTAAGTAAGAAGATCCCATGAAATTAATGGTCAGATTTACCAAGTAAAATCTTTAAATTAAGAAGGAAGAGTTCACAAAAATAAGGCAAGAGATATCCAGAAGAATCAATCAAGGTTCCACCTATGAAAGTCACTTCTTGACTCAACCTTATTCTTGGAAATAGGATCTCTCATATCCTTTTTCAAGGATTAAGTCTCTTGGGTTTCCCTCTTCACAAAAGTTCTTCACCAACTGCTACTTTATCTCTATAAAAGCATTTGAAGATTGAAGAAAAAAAATATACAAACCGTCTCTACCATTGATGAACGCTCAAATCGTGCTCTCCAATTAGGAGGCCACGACGATCGTGCAGCAAAACAAAATTTATAATTCCCAATGGATGTCAGAGTTGTACCCAAGGGAATAATGTAGTCGCGATTGAGCTAACAAAGAATAAGATAAACTTATTAGAGTTCAATTAGCGGAAAAGGGGAAAAGATATCTAAAATGGGGTTTTAGACTACAACTAAAAGATAAAAGAAAAATCAAATAAAGATAGATTGATCAATGGCTTTTACCTTGCTTTCGCCAAGCAAGGATAACAAGGGAGAATCGGGAATGGGGGCTCAATTCACAAGACTTGCACCCGGTTGACACCTAGGTAGTCTTGGCTAAAGGTATATCCTAACTGTCTCTCGACCAATCGAGCATATATCTCGTGTATTTTCTCTCGAACTAACACGAGTAAGCATTAAACCAACAAAATAACTTGGGTGAGTTGGGTTATCTCTAACCCCAACTCTTAGATGGGAGTTTTCGGCAACCAAGCTATGTCTAGCCTTGATCTAGAGTGGAAACCCTAAATCCCCACTAATGAATCTTTCCGAATTCGAGAATTTCTCTCTTGAGCAAAAACCCAAATTAGCAAGCTAAGTCAATGTTTGCAACCATTGACTATAAATTCAAGCATGGAGGATTCAATAGACCCAAATAATCAAATAAGAGCAAAATCTATATATGTATTTAATAACCCAACAAGTATTATCTCTAATACAAACCCAAAATATCAATTCAACAAACACACCAATAAAATAGCAATTAAGAACAAGAGTTAATGATTGGAAACTAAAGATTTTACAATAAATTCCTCCAAATCTTCACTCCTATGGTGTTGGATGAAGAACTTGCTCCCAAGCTTGCTCAAGATGTGAGAAAAATCAAAGATCCAGCCAAAGATGTGTCCCCAATCGGCTGAGGAGTCTTTTGTATCAATTGGGGTTTCCAAAAAGGTGAAATATCATTTCTGCCCATTTTCACATTCAGGTACAGTGAAGTGCCATCGCGTTAATATGGCACTATCGCGCTCAAGGGATTCATGCTGGTCAGCACGATCGCGCTATCTTGGTGCGATCGCGTCCTTGCCTTTGACTGGCATTGACCACTTCTCTCTGTAGCGCTATCGCGCCATCCCAGTGCGATCGCGTCGATGCCTGTCATCCGCCTTCAGTGCCATTGGCGCCCTTTCAGCGCGATTGCTGAGTTGCCCTGAATTCCAGAATTTTCTCCATCTTGACTTGTTTTCATCCGATTTTGCACCGATCACTTCTAAATCACATACACCTGTATAATAGAAGCAAATCATGTCAAATGCACTATTTTGTCTCAATTAGGATGCAAAAGTGTGACCTTAAAGGTTATATAAGTTTGTAAATTACCGACTTATCAAACCCACAAACTTGAACTATTGCTTGTCCTTAAGCAACTAAAACTCTAGCATAAGAGGCACACACACAAGTGCAATGACATTCAATGTAAGTCAAGAAGAATCCATTTCAAGCACCAAGCATGACTTCGGTTTGTATTAATGATTTGTCAATCACATGAAAACTTAATCTAGGCATTCCCCTCTGTTCAAGGCACAATTCAAGGAGGCAATAGAACTTTTAAGAACAAAAAAGCGAAAACAACCAATCCTCAAGATGTGACTCAAACCAATTAGATCAACAACTCATGCTCATTTGACTCATTTTCGGAGTTTATTAATGTCACCAACTATCCTAATTCGCATACCCTCACAAGAACGAAAGTCCCAAGAACACATTTTGTACAAAGACAATCACAAGGGACAAATACAAACTCTCACACTCACACTCACAAGGAAGTTCAAGTGCTAACAAGTATCAATCATAGGCTTGACTTTATTTTCATTTGCCACTAGCTCAAGGACAATTGGTTGGAGATCTCAAAGGACTTTTCTAAGCTTGTAGTGTAGGCTCGGGAACGGGTAGGATACGTATTTGGATTTAAGTGAATACATCCTTCACGAACTCTACACAACTTTTCAATTCGAAACCAAGGCTATTCATTTCATTTTCATTCAACAAGAGGCACCATTTTACTTCTTTTCATTTGAAGCCCCAATTCTTATCATTTTCTTCACCTTAGAGGATTTTCTTTCTTTCCTTTCCTCTTTGCTTTTCATTTTGCTTTCTTTCTTCCTTCTTTTTGGCAATTCTTATTAAGCAACAAACCATGATTTATTCATTTAGCACTCCTCCAAGGTACCTTTATCAACCCCCAAACTTAGGCTTTTACCTCTGAATTCACACTTGTGGAGTTCAAGGAGGGATGGGTTCAAGAGAGGGATTCATTGTCAAAATGGTTCAAGGCTTGTAACGAGGTTGCCAAGTATTAGGCTCAAGAGGGGTGACTAATAATTCAATTTAAGTGCAATGATGGATTATAAGTCTAAGTAGGCTTCAATGATCACAAAGAAGGCCTAAGATCATTTCTCCAACCAAAAGTAAATGAAACTAGCTTTAAAGACTAACCGGGTAAGCTCTAGTTATCACAAGCAAGTGCAAGAATTATTCAACTAAACCTCACCACACATGTCATGCGAATCATTCAAGAAGTATCAATTTCAACTTCCTAGACAACAACAAAAAGGAGCCACATTTCCATTAACAACGCTAATGAGTCAAGAGTCACAAAAAGATCAAAAGAGTTGTCACAAAATCACTCTTTGTCATGCATTTTTTACAAAATATTTTTGGAGGGGTATGCCCATTTCGATTTGCATGCAAGACTAACTCCATTAGTACCAAACAAGTAATGATTCACAATTATCTCAAAAGATAACAATTCGCCCTTAAGAATAATGTCACCCAATCTATCATAGGGCCAAATCATCAATCTAAATTGATATGGGTACTCAGAATTCACCACCGTATACACCCCAACATACATGCAATTTCATCTAGCCTAATGGGAACTCAGACTTCCCCTGGCTTCACACACCAAACAAAGCGACGATTTCCCTTAAGAATATCATCACTCGATCTATCATTGGGAACCATCACTCAAACCAACTACAACAGAAATTAAAGAAGCTAAAAAAAGAAAGAAAGAAGTAACAAAAGCGAATAATCCAACAAAATTTCAACAAACCAAACCCGGCGAGGGAACAATATCCAAAACAGAATGAAACAAACTCGGCGAGGGCACAATATCCAAAACAAGCCCGACAAAGGCATAAAATCCAAATCTAAACAACATAAGCCCAGCAAGGGCACAAAACAAGTATCAAAATCCAATATAAGCATAACCCAAATGCCGCCACCCCCAACTAAAATCTACTGCAGTTCCCTCAGTGCATAACCTAAAATGAAATACGGAGAAAGTAGTGTGAGGGGCTACCTGAGATGTAGCTAGAGAGGGCTCGCTAGAGCACCACCATCACCGTGAGTCATGGGGTCATCACGATCTTCGATGTCTGAACCTCCATAAAAACTCTTTATACTCTTCCACACCCTCTTCAGTAATTTATCTCTTTCTTTGTCCCTTTTTTTCTGATCATCAAGGTTATCACTCATTTCTTTCATTTTCTTCTCTTGCTACTCGAACCTCTTTTCCAAACTTTGCTGACTCTCCTCAATCTTTTTATGCCGGTTAACCACATCATTCAACATTTTAATCTGGGTCTCAGGTGGTCCTGAAAGAATTCTAGTGTCCAATGCACTAATGGATGCTTGAACTCCAGATATCTGAGTAGAAAGGTGCTAGAATAGTCTAGACATGGGTGGAGGTGCCTGGGTGGAAGAAGTGGGACAATGAGCTGATTGGTTACCTCATGTAGCTCCCGACGTCAAACTAGCGTCCACTTTCCTCTTCTTAATAACACAGATCCCAAACCTGCCTTTTTCAATGGATAAATTGGAATCTTTGGGTCAAGACAAATATCTTCCGGATTATTCAAATCAACTCCCGCAGCCTGACATAGCTCAGTAATCAAGGAGGGGAAGAACAAGCTCTCATTGTTGCCTCTGACATATTTCTTCATCTCCCATAGGATTAGTGGCTCTACATTAACTGGGATTTCATCAATCATTGCCGCCACATTCATAGCTCTGTATACAGGAACTTCACTCTCATTCTTAACTGGTTGTACCCTACTGCATATGATGGACAACCACATCCTTGCCTCGCTATGAAGTCATGAGAGTGAATCTTAGTCTCTAGCAAAAACCATGTGGGCTCCACTCTGGGACATACCTTTGAAGCAATCCAAGGCCTGCCTAAAGATCTCTTTCCCCCCGAAAGTGTAGTGTCATGATCCTTGTGCCCATAGTACCTATTGATCTCCTCGGCTCCAAATCTGAATGTTCTCCCTCGGAAAGTTACCACCGGATCCTTGAAGTTTATAGTCGATGCATTAGTATAAAATTCCCGCACAACTGCTTCATTGGCCCTACATGGTTGAGCTATGAAACAGTTCCATTTTTCTCTATGCAATCGGCCAAAATATTTGGGTAAGGCCGCCTCCACCCCTTGCATTGCAATCTCTCTTTCAGGAACCACTTTCTTGGACAAGTCAGCCTTATATCGTTCCTCACATGCTGCTGACATGAACTTTGTGCGATCATATTCCTCCTCCATAATTTCATCCACTTGGCTCCCCGAATTTGATGCACTAGTACTCATTTTTCAATCCAAAGTACCTACAAAAATCACTTGCAAGGTGAGATTGTGGGCACAACATGTAGTATAATGAAAAACAAGTGTTTTAAGCATGAAAAGTGGGTTAGAAAGCAATACAGTAGCTCTGGATAGAGCTACTATTTTTGTGCTTGCTGCAGTTGCTCACCGCCATCGGTGCTCCACCGGCTCGATCGTGTTAACTCTATTTTTTTATTGAGCGCTATCTCATCAAAGTAGCGCGATCGCACCGTTGACTCAACCCTCAGGCAGCGCGATTGCGTTGAGCAACTGGACAGTTGTCTTCTTCGGCCAAACAACCTCCATTACTAAATTTTCACAACCAGATCGTGGATTTAAGCTATTTAGAAGGGTATTTCTCAACATCAGGCACAACAACAACATAATTTCTTGCTCAATTTCATAAAATCCATCAACAAACATAATTTTTAGGTCTTTAAAAAGCTTCATAACAATGGAGGAGCCTTTGGGTACTCAAGACTTCCCCAAATTTTTGCTCAACACTAATTGTTTAACCCGTAAAATCGGACCAAGAAACATGAAATAAAGGAAGGGATAGAGACATACCTTGTTAGATGATTTTGGTGATCAAAAGAGGAGAGAAGAGAGGAAGCAACTTGTGCTCGTAGTTCCAACTAAACCCAGTTACTTGTGCTCGTGATTTAGGCGTATAGCATCTCGAGAAGGTACTGGGAGAAGAGAATTTACTTGATGAACTTGTAGGAGATGTGGAGAATTGAAAAGATTCTTTCTTTTAATTCACTGCGCTGATTCTTGCTTAAGCGCGATCGCATTATATTAGCGTGATTACACTGCTCTCTAATAATTTACTTAGCGCCATCAGCATTGCCTCAGCACGATTGCGCTGAGCAGTTTTCCTAAAAAAATTTAGCAATTAACTGGTTCAACGTGCGATGGCTGGTGTGACAGGCACACTTCAAGGTGCAAAATGCACCCACTTCGCATGTTCCAGCCACTTTTTAGCAGTTTATTGTTTTGGGGTGCGGTGGCTGGTGTGACGCGCACATTTCCAGGTGCGAAATACACCCATTTTGCACACATTAACCTTCTCCGTAGCCTTACTACTTTGGGGTGCGTTTGCATGGGAGATATGCACACTTAGATGTGCGTTCGCACCCCATTCAGCATGTCACTTTGGCACCTTTTTTTGGTCCTTGATTGGATTTTTATGAGGCCTCCACTTATCAACCTGCCCAAATAACTCAAAAAGACTTGAAACTTTATGGATTAGTCAAAAATCTACCACTAAGCTACTTTGATAAAGAAAAAAAATTGTAAACCTTCAAAATTTGAAACGATGGGTTGCCTCCCATCAAGCGCACAATTTAACGCCGTGGTGCGATACAAGTCACTTCACCATCTAGATCTCCACTTGGACAATTTGAGCCTTTAACCAAAATTCGAATCAAATTTTCGGTGACAATCTCGGGGTGAAGGTTTGAGCATGAGAAGGCCATTCTCTTGATTTCGCATTTCGCACTTTTTAGCCTTCAACTGAGGAAGGACGCCTTGCCTTCTTTCCATGACAAACTCAAAACTGGATAAACCTTTATCCACCCTCCTTCCAAGGTCTTCCAAAAGCTTGATTACTTCGACTTTCGTCCATTCAATCAAACTTAAGGTCGAATAATGGTTGAAGTGGGATTTGGGTGTCACCACCGTCAAGCTTGCCTCATTCGTAACATCCTCATTTTGAGATGCCATGGCATCATTAAACAAAATGAAAATAAACAAAATAAAAGCAACTATTCACAAAATTGAACTAGAGTAAGTAAACTCAAATTCTAGACTAACTCAATACGCCAAATTGTTCTCCTGCAACAACACCATTTTTTATGAACGCTCAAATCGTGCTCTCCAAATAGGAGTCCATAGTGATCGTGCCATAAAACAAAATTTATAATTTCCAACGGTGTCGGGGTCGTACCCAAGGAAATAATGTAGTCGCGATCGAGCTAACAAAGAATAAGAGCAACTTATTAGAGTTCAATTAGCGGAAATGGGGAAAAGAGATCTAAAAGGAGGGTTTTAGACTACAACTAAAAGATAAAAGAAAAATCAAATAAAAGATAGATTGATCAATGGCTTTCACCTTTCTTTCGCCAAGCAAGGACAACAAGGGAGAATTGGGAATAGGGGCTTAATTCACAAGACTTGCACCCGGTTGACACCTAGGTAGTCTTGGCTAAAAGTATGCCCTAACTGTCTCTCGACCAATTGAGCTTATATCTCGTGTATTTTCTCTCAAACTAACACGAGTAAGCATTAAACCAACCAAATAACTTGCGTGAGTTGGGTTATCTCTAACCCCAACTCTTAGATGGGAGTTTCCGGCAACCAAGCTATGTCTAGCCTTGATCTAGAGTGGAAACTCCAAATCCCCACTAATGAATCTTCCCAAATTCGAGAATTTCTCTCTCGAGAAAAAACCCAAATTAGCAAGCTAAGTTAATGTTTGCAACCATTGACTATAAATTCAAGCATAGAGAATTCAATAGACCCAAATAATCAAACAAGAGAAAAATCTATATATGAATTTAATAACCCAACAAGTATTATCTCTAATACAAACCCAAAATTTCAATTCAACAAATACACCAGTAAAATAGCAATTAAGAACAAGAGTTAAGGATTGGAAACTAAAGATTTTACAATAAATTCCTCCAAATCTTCACTCCTATGGTGTTGGATGAAGAACTTGCTCCCAAGCTTGCTCAAGATGTGAGAAAAATCAAAGATCCAGCCAAAGATGTGTCCCCAATCGGCTGAGGAGTCTTTTGTATCAATTGGGGTTTCCAAAAAGGTGAAATGTCATTTCTGGCCATTTTCACGTTCAGGTATAATGAAGTGCCATCGCGCTAATACGGCGCTATCGCACTCAAGGGACTTATGCTGGTCAGCGCGATCGCGTCCTTGCCTTTAACTGGTATTGACCACTTCTCTCTGTAGCACTATCATGCCATCCCAGCGTGATCGTGCCCAATTCTTTCATCCACCTTCAGCGCCATTGGTGCCTTTTCAGCACGATTGCGCTGAGTTACCCAAAATTCTACTATTTTCTCCATCTTGACTTGTTTTCATCTGATTTCATACCGATCACTTCTAAATCACATACACCTGTATAATAGAAAAAAATCATGTCAAATGCACTATTTTCTCTCAATTAGGATGCAAAAGTGTGAGCTTAAAGATTAAATAAGTTGGTAAATTACTGACTTATCAACCATATCAAGTTCTTTGCTCTATTCTTATTAAGTATTGTTTTACCTTGTGTTTTACTATGTACTGAATAATAGAGGAGAGAGAAAAATATGGTTGGTGAGGCATTGTATTAAAAGGGAAAAAAAAGAATTTTTTTTGAGTATAGATGTAGGAGCTATACTCCCAAAGCTTGTACGAAACCAAAACCATCAAAGAACTAGTAGAGAACACTCTTGCAACCCAAAGGGATTGGACTAAGATCCATTCTAGATACCAAACCAGTATAAAAATATCTAGTGTCAATAACTTTTACAACACTTATAATTCTGCATTTTACTTAACTGCTTATCTGTGGATAGTAGTCAACTGACCTCTTCAGATAGTCAACTCAGAAAAATAAAAAACAACAATTTATCCCCCTTTTGCACTTCAATTGGTATCAGAGCAAAGTCTCACATAAAGTTTCTTAACCATAAGTTAGAAAATATCATGGCACATCAACTTGCTGGTGGAGCCCTCTTCCAAGAAGGAACCTCTTAGACTAGACCACCATATTCAATGTTAAGCACTTCTCTCATTGGGAAATCATAATGGAGACCTTTATCAAGTCCTATGATGTGAAAGTTTGGAGAGTTATTAAACTTGGTGATATTTCTATTATCAAGCCAAAGAAGGATGACAAAAATGTGGAAAATAGTACAACATCAACTGAAGTAATTCCATCTCTTGAGAATTACACTGATAAACAGATGGATATCATCCAAAAAAAATTGAAAGCAAAGAATATGCTCTATAATGCTATCAGTAGAGAGGAGTATAAAAAGATATCATGCTGTGAAACTGTCAAAGAAATATGAGATAAACTGGAAGTAACTTATGAAGGAACTGACAAAGTTAAGCAAACTATCATCAACTTGCTAGTATATGAATATGAACTTTTTCAGATGAAGGAGGGAGAATCAACTGAAAACATGTTTTCTAGGTTTAGCCAAATCATTGGAGAACTCAAAGCATCTGGAAAAACCTATCCTGTTAGTGATCAGATCACTAGAATCCTCAGAAGTCATCCTTCTCAATGACATGCCAAGATTATCGCTATGGAAAGCATGAATCTAAACAATCTCACTTATGATGAATTAAGGAGAGATCTCATTGCGTTTAAGAAGACTCATCTAAACAAATGAAGAAAAGAATACAATAAGAAGAAGACTATGGTATTCAAAGTAATAGAGGATATCAAGGAAGATAAAGAAGAAGAAATTGGAGAAGATAAAATTTCTTTAATTACCAGATCAGTCATGGATTTATTCAAAAGATCCAAAAAATAAAGAAAAGGTAAATAAAACTTATCCAAAGGGAAACAAGTTACTGAATTCAACAAAAATAATAGTAAGTGCTATAATTGTGGAAAGTATGGACACATTGCAAGCGATTTCCCAAAAGCAAAAAGAAAATACCCTAAGGGAAACCTAAGAAATAGGGATAATCGGGCTTTCAACAGCTGGGGTTATGAAGAAACATCTGAGAAGAAAAATGATGATGTCGAAAACATATGTTTCATGACAATTAGAGAAATAAGTGAGATAAGATCTAATTCCTGTTCAAATTGTGTAGAATTGCAAAAATTGCTAGATCGTGTCATAGCTGATTTGAACAGAGTTTTTAATGACTTTAAGGATTTGCAAAGAGAAAAGAAAAACTAGAAAGTTAAATTAGAAGTTTGTAAAATTAAAAAAGATTTTCTTCAAGAAGAAATGGATGAATTAAAAATTCAAATAAATAGTTTTTGAAAATCTTCCAGCTATAGCATTGTCAGGTCAAATCAGTTAACTCTATTTAATAAGTCAACTGATAAAAGAACTGATAGTGACAAACATATTACCAACGAGAACTATTTCAGTGGATCCAAGCATTCAACTGATGCAAGATCACACAGAAATAGATTCAGTAGTGGTAAGTTGACTCGAATGGTTGTCACTAAAGAACACTCTTCTCATGCTTGTCATTACTGTGGTAAATCTGGTCATAAGAATTATAATTGCAGGTTTCGATCTATCACCTCCTCTAAATATGTTTGGAGACCTAAGTCTGATCAACCTAAATCAACAGCTAACCCCAAAAGATCCAAGGAAACTTGGGTAGCTAAAAGAAATTAATGAATTTGTTTTGTAGGAACACCACTCAAAATCAAAAGAGAAATGGTATCTTGATAGTACGTGTTCAAATAATATTATGGGCAACAAAATCACGTTTAAATCTATTATAGACTTTGATAGAGGAAACATTCAATTTGGAGACTTGAAGTACAATCTGCTAAGTATCAGGAAGCTATGTGATTTGGATCTTAAGGTATGATTCATAAAGACAGGCTGCATAATAGAAGATATTTCTGGAAAAACTTTACTCCCAGGGAACAGGGATAGAAATGTTTATGTTCTCGACTCTGTCAAAAAGTCAAATAAATATATCTGTTTAGCATCCATCTCAAAAGATCCTTAGAGATGACATAAGAAACTTAGTCCTGCTAAAATGCGTCTCATAGAGAAACTTGCTAAACATGAACTTGTTCTTGGGCTACCTAAACTAAACTACAAGAAGGACCACATCTGTGATGCCTATCAACTTGGTAAGCAAACTAGAAATTCCTTTCCTATAAAAGATATTGTGTCTACCTCTAAACCATTGCAGCTACTTCACATGGACCTTTTTGGTCCCACTAGAACTGCAAGCATTGGAGTAAAAAGGTATTCTTTCATTATTGTAGATGACTTTTCTCGTTTCATATGGTTTATGTTTTTAGATAACAAAGATAATACCTTGAAAAGCTTTGAGTATTTCTATGAAAGAGTGCAAAGAGATAAAGTCTACTTCATCACCTCCATAAAAAGTGATCATGGAAGAGAATTTGAAAACAAGAATTTTGAAATATTCTGCAATGAACGAGGATACACTCACAACTTCTCATCACCTAGATCCCCTCAGCAAAATGGTGTTGTTGAACAAAAAATAGGATTCTTCAAGATATGGCACATACCATGATATGTGATCATTCTCTTTTGCATCATTTTTAAGCAGAAGCAGCAAGTACTACATGCCACATTCTTAACAGGTGCCTAATAAGACCAATACTGAAGAAAACTCCATATGAATTATGGAATGGTAATAAGCCTAACATTGGATACTTTCACCCATTTGGGTGCTAGTGCTTTGTGTACAATAATGGTAAGGACAATATTAGTAAGTTTGATCCTCGAAGTGACGAAGGTATATTTTTTAGCTATTTAAGCACTAGTAGATCTTATAGAGTTTTTAATAAATGTACTTCATGTATTGAGGAATCCATTCATGTTATTTTTGATGACGCTAATTGTATTATTGAGAAAATTCATAGCACATATGATGAAGAAGAACACATCCTCAAAACCAGTGTGTCTTCATCCAAGAAAGTTGACTGTCCAGCTAAGTCAACTGAAGAACAAAAAGATCAATTTGTTATTGAAATAGTCCCAAATGAATGGAGAAGTGAACCTGACTATCCAAAGAAGTTTATTATTGGTGACCTAAATGAAGGAATGAAAACTAGAGCTTCAAGCAAAAATAAAGTCAATGTGTCCCTCATTTCTCAATTCTAGCAAAAATATTTTGATGAAGTCTTAAATGATAGTCATTGGGTAAAAGCTATGTAAGAAAAATTTGACCAATTTGAGAAAAATAAAGTCTGGACACTTGTTTCTAAATGTTAAAAGACTTCAATCATTGGAACCAAGTGAGTCTTCAGAAAAAAACTCAATGAAGTAGGAGAAGTTGTTCGCAATAAAGCTCGACTAGTAGCTCAGGGATACTCTCAACAAGAGAGAATCGACTATGATAAAACTTTTACTCTTGTTGCAAGGTTAGAATCTATTCATATCCTGCTTGCATATGTATCTCATAAAGGTTTTAAGTTATTTCAAATAAATGTCAAAAGTGCCTTTCTAAATGGCTTCATTAAAGAACAAGTTTTTGTCAAACAACCTTCAGGTTTTGAGCATCTAAGATTTCCTGATCATGTTTTTAAACTATCAAAAGCTTTGTACGGACTTAAGCAAGCTTCCAGTGCTTGGAATGACCATCTGAGGAATTTTTTGATGGATCATCATTTTTCTAGAGGAAAAATTGACACTATTTTTTTTATCAAAAGAACCTCCTCTGGCAATCTTATTATTCAAATTTATATTGATAATATTAGTTTTGGAAGTACTAATGCTGGTTTATACAAGAAAATTTCTAATTTAATGCAAAGTGAGTTTGAAATGAGTATGATGGGTGAGTTGACCTTCTTTATGGGGTTACAAATCCATCAGTCGATTGAAGGTATTTTCATTAGTCAAAGTAAGTAGACAAAGAAGCTCATCCAAAAGTTTGAAATGAGTGAAGCATAACCCCTGAGTACTCCAATGAATTCCACATGCACTCTTGATGCTGACAATGATGGAAAAATTATAGATGAAACTAAATATCGAGGTATGATTGGATCCTTACTTTATCTTACTGCAGTAAACCTGATATTATGTTCAGTGTATGCAAATATGCTAGATATTAATCAGCTCCCAAAGAATCTCATTTAACTTCTGTGAAATGTATTATTAGATATTTTGTGAGGACCATCACTTATGGCTTATGGTATCCTAAACATAGTGATTTTAAGCTTAAAGATTTTTCAGATTCATATTTTACAGGTGATAAAAGTGATAGAAAAAGTACTAGTGGAACCTGTCAATTTTTGGGAAAAGCTCTAATTTCCTTGAATAGCAAGAAATAGAACTTCGTTTCTATCTCCACCACTGAAGTGGAATAAATATCTATTGGTTTATGTTGTGCTCAACTTTTATGTATGATTCATCAACTCAGTGACTACGATTTGTGTTTTAAACTTGTTCAGATTATGTGTGATAACTCTAGTGCTATCTATTTAACAAAAAACCATGTGCATCATTCTAGAGCTAAACACATTGATATCAAGCATCACTTTATTAGAGGTCATGTTTTAAATAGTGATATTGAATTATCTTTTGTGAACACTGATTTTCAATTAGCTGATATTCTTAGATTCTTTCTTGATGTGTTTCTTTAATTTGTAACTATACTTAATCCCATAAGATCATCTATACTTTTGTTGTTGTAGTAATATTTGCCTCATATGTTTTGCATGTTGTAGTTTCTCTATTCTCTGTATTTGTTTTTCGTTTCTATTAATGTAAAAGGGAGAGAATAATAGAAGCAAAGGGAGCAGTCAACTTGTTTTTAACTAGTAGCAGGTCAATGATATAGGGGTAAAAGATGTAGACATCTTCTTAAAAGGAAAGTTGACTACACTAACAATCCTAAAAACTATCATCATCAAAAAGGGGGAGATTCATATTGTTCTGATTTTAATTAATGATAATTTCACCTTGTAGGAACTCACCAAAAGATATTGATTTAAGATATTCTACTTGTCATAGAAAGAGAAAGTACCAAGCAGAAAAGGAAAGCATTACCCAAGAAGGAAGAAAAATCAAGTACCAAGCAAGAAGAAATAAAGAGAGATTTATTCTCAAGAAGGAAGGAAAAATAAGGGAAATAATTATGAAGATTCTCAAGGATTATGGAAAGAATAAGAAGATTGATTCATCTAAGCAAAATTAGATTGACTCTAATTTTAGGATCAGTACCAAGCACTTATTGAAGACCTTTCCAAAGAAAAGAAAATATTATCATGTTTCATTCAAGGAAGTAGAAGATTGATTCATCTAAGTAAAATTAAATTGACTCTAATTTTAAAATCAGTAACAAGCACTTATTAAAGACCTTGCCTAAGGCAGAAGCTGTCTACAAGGCAAGAGTACGTAAAAGGAGCATCCAATTTGATATCAAGTATCAAGCATCAAGTGAGAAGATCCCATGCAATTAATGGTCAGATTTTACCAAGTAAAATCTGAAAATTAAGAAGGAAGAGTTCATAAAAATAAGGCAAGAAATATCCGAAAGAATCAATCAAGGTGCCACCTCAGCAAGTCACTTACTCAACCTTATTCGTAGAAATAGGATCTATCATATCCTTTTTCGAGAATCAAATCTCTTGTGTTGCCTTCTTCACAAAAGCTCTTCACCAATGGCTACTTTATCCTCTATAAAAGTCTTTAAATAATGAAGAAGAAAAATATACAAACCGTCTCTACCATCTCAAGTTCGTTGCTCTACTTTTATTAAGCATTATTTTACCTTGTGTTTTACTATATACTAAAAAAGAGGAGAGAAAAAAATATAGTCAGTGAGGCATTGCATCAAAAGAGAAAAAGAAAAGAAAAAAGATTAAGTGTAGATATAGGGGCTATACTCCCAAAGCTTGTACGAAACCAAAACCACCAAAGAACTAGTAGAGAACACTCTTGCAACCCAGGGGGACTGCACTAAGATCAATTCTGGATCTCAACTAGTATAAAAATATCTGGTGTCAATTACTTTTACAGCACTTATAATTCTGCACTTTTACTTAATTTTTTATCTGTGCATTGTATTCGACTTATCCCTTCAGATAGTCGACTCAGAAAAAAGAAAAATAACAATTCACCCTCTCTTGCACTTTCATATACCACCTGCGGCCCTTGGTCCACATTGATGATGTTGCGCCTGTGGCCAAAGGGTCGCGCCTGTGATCCTACGTGGCTTCAGGGAGCTCTACATTGGTGGAGGCTTAACCATAATAGTGAGTCTGCTCCTACGGACTTTTGTCGCTCCAGCGGCTCTGCAGCACCGGCATTACCTGTAATAGTGAAGTCGGTTTACCTAAGCAACTTCCACCAAAGTGGCGAATCCCCGCGCCTGCCAGTTTACAATGGTGAGATTTTCTCTACTGATGTGATGCTTAACAACTTAAGTGGTTTCTGCCAAAGCAAATAATTCACTGCAACAATGACTCTATGCTTGTGGCTAATCCCTCATCGTTATGGGACCTATGGGTTTAACCAGTGGTCTTTTCCTTCTTCACTCTATTACTTTCTACCTTTTTTTTGTGATGACCCTTCGAGTCATCTTTGTATTTACGCATTCATTGTACTATTAAAGCCTTTCTATAGTGGCCCCAAGTCATTTATGGCTTGCTGGGACCGATAGTTTGGCGCCCTTGTCATTCGTTTGGTTGTTTTGCCCTTTTTCCTATTTTAGAGCTTTAACTTAGAATATCATTGACTTTAGTCAACATTCTTAGCAAACATGCTCAGAATCTAATTTTGACAATTCTGTTAGCTCCATAGCGTCGAGTTTGGACTAGTTAGACCTTCAGTTATGGCCTGAGAACTTACGGTGTGAGTTTTGTGTGGTTTTCTCTATTTTCAGGCTATTTGGCATTGAAAGTGTAACTTTAGGTGACTTTCGATGATCGAAGTGTCGGATTCAAAATCTGACGACTCCATCAGCTCTGGAATGATGAGTTTGGGTTTGAAAGGTGGTTGGTTCGGGTTTCGGGTGTGCCAGACTCATTTCCAGCCTTTGGGTTCCTTTTTGTTAGTGTTGACTTGGGTCAACATTTCTCTGGAATGACCTCGTATGGAAGCTTCATCGATTTCGTTGAGTCCAAAATGTCATTTCACTCTATTAGCACTATTGGTTTCTAGATATCAGCTTCCGATTATGCCCGGAATACCCCGTCGAGTTTTGGAAAGTTGCAGACTTTTCCTTGTTGCAGGTGCAGGCATCAAGCCTCTAGCGCATTCGCGAGACTCACCCTTCGCGACCGCAATAAAGCGCCTAGCACCATGTTCTTTGCGATCACGTGATCATCAGTCGCAATCACGATGAAGTCCCTCATTTTATGTTCTTCACGACCACGTGGCTAGCCTTTGTGATCGCGATGGTCTAGCCAGCGTGGTCCTTGCGACTGCGAGGGGTCCCTTTGTGACCGCGATGAAGGACCCCTTGCATTACATAAACTTCTCTCTTTTTTTTCTAGAACTTTTCTCAACTTTTTCCCAACTCCAAACAGTTAACTCTCTCCCAAACTTTCTCCTTATCAATCCTAGCATTGGGGAAAAACATTTGTTCATCGTCTATTAGTGATTCCTCGATTATTGGTAAGCTTTCTTCCTCACTTGAATTCTCTTGTTCTCTCTCTAAATTCCACCATTGTTGCTCATTCCAATATTGGATTTTTATGGTAGACTCTGCCTTCTAGCTGTTGCATGTTTGTGGGTTCAAGAATTCTCCGTCGTGGCTTGAAATTCTAGCTTCTTGGTAGGTAATTCTTGCCTAAACTTCGGTTTTCTTTCCTTAAATCCTTAAATTGGGTTCTTGTCTAGTAGGGGCTATTTTAGCCCAAAATTGTTGCCCCATTTCCTTGATTTTTGGAGCATGTCATCTTGGCTTCGGGGTGTTCATCATGCTCCTTTTCATTTTTAGTTTTGGGTTATGGGCCCCGCGGGCTCTCTTTTGGCGTGAATTTCGACCCGAGTACAATTGTGGCAATATGAGTATTGTTAGGCTCATTTTAACGTATTATTTATGTTTTTGATAGTTTGACCATCATTCGGGATCTCTCAGAGCAATTCGGGCTTGGACGTTGTTGTTCGGGCAGCTTGTCATCGGTCGACAGGTAGGTTACGGTCTAAACTCCTAGACTTAGCATATATCGGATAAAATTGTACTGGCTGGCATCCTTGGGTTGCATTATTAGGTTGATACCACAGACCTTGACCGCTTTATTCATGTCTGACCTACTTTCCTTCCCTCGATGTTTGTAGTACTTGCTTGATACATTTTATTCAACCTTGTGGTCCTGTGAGGCCTTGTTGACTCTGAAACATAGAAAGTGGGTTATTGGGAATGTTCGCGATACCCGGATATAAAAATATCCTTCTAGGCTGGTTATGCTTGTTGAGTAGCTTTGGAGCCTGTGCAGGGCCGATAGGTTGATTGTGAGTTGTTGGGTGGCTATTTGTGTTTGATCATACCATTTCCATGCATATAAAGAGGTTTTACCCATGTTTTACTATGGTTTGGGCTTCGGGTATACTGGTATTGTCTTTCTAAACTTTGCATGGCCCTGGGAGCCAATTTTCGATGGAAATGAATCGAAAATGGTTTGATTTAACTTGTGAATCTTCTTGGGGTAAGAGAAGGTTATATTATGATTTCTATCACTAGTTTTTCCATTAATGCTAGACTCGGCAGCGCCGGGGTGCTAGTTGAGTTTTCTACTAATTTGGGGGTGATTTTTAGTCTCGGTCGGACCGAGCACCTGAAATGACTTTCTACTGTTTTAGACCTGGTTATGCTCGGACACCCTTGGAGGGGGTTTTGAGACATCTTTTCACTACTTTAGTCCTTGACAGGGTCTGGGCATGCATATTCAAGACTGGGTCTCTATCTTGAACCTGGACTTGCTTTCGGAGGATAAGTTTTGATACTGAGTTTTAGTATGGGGTCTAGACCTCCATGGACCTTGTCGTCTGTGCCTGGGGCTTCGGGATGGGTGTGTCGGAGGGAGGGTATATGGTGGAGTAGAGTTATAAGGGCAGTGTTCTTCAATGGAACCTAGTTGCTAGGCCCGATCGGCACCGGAGGGGGTATATACAGAGATACCATTTCACCTGAGGTTATCATGCATCATATCATTCATTGTTTGAGACTCCACCCTTGTTTGCTATTTGTTGAGTGTACGCTCCGGTTGTATGGGTGGCCGAACGGTTTTGTTTGGGAGGCTAGGGGACTATAGGTAGTCTCTTGTTACTTTTTCGCGGTGTTATCCCTCTGTTACGGTTATGCTTATAAGATTATATACGACTGAGTTGTTACGTATTGGGTTTGAGATTGGTATGACTAGTTGGGTTATTGATTCCTATTTTTGAGCACGCCTATCTCCATTCTCCTCTTTCTTTCGTTGTACTTGAGGTTACCGATATACCGTCCATTTCTAGAACTTCTAAGGTATATATTGTTGGTGCAAGGATCCCAGGTGCATTATTTCTTACTTTCACCTGTGCCTGTGTGTACATATCCTACTTGCTAGCCTTGTATGTTATTCTGTTATCTTCCCTCTGGGCTAGTTCATGTGTACTTTTCGTTGATTTCTGTGACTACTTGCTTTTATTCTGTCTGTTATTACTCTTTTATCTTATATGTGTCCAGTCGGCCTATGATACCTACTGGGTGACCCAAACTCACGAACCTATCAAACATCTTCTACTCATCCATTGTCATCACTAGCCTAGGCATAACTGGTAGAGCAACGAGTTTGACTGGTAAAGCATCAATGTGGGGAGCCATAATAGCAGCAGGCTGTGCCATAAGAGTATAAAAACCTTAAACCAGTAACCTCTCAGGAGGCTAAACCCCATCTCTAGTCCGCAATCCATCCGGAGTGACGGGTAGTACTCATGTCTGAGACATACCCTCCAAGAAACTCAAAATCTTAACCATAGTATCCTGCAACACTGGAGTGTCTACAAAATCCTCTGGAACCTGAGCTGTTCCCACTCCCTCCGGCTGATAAGCCACGACCTCATACTCAACCTCTGGCTTAGGAGATGCTTCCCTGGCATGTCCCCTAGCTGGTGCTGCACCACATGCTTTAACTCTACCATGGCCTCGACCCATAATTGAGCCCCAACAATGGGTGCAGGCGCACCATCATCAGTAGCAGCTTCCATTGTTGTCACTATCTGTAAGAGAATGAAACACAAGTTTAGAATCTAAGGAGTGAACAAATCACACGATAAGGAGTCAAAGAATAGAATCTTCCTAAAAATTCCTCCATAACCTCCCAAAGATAGATATGGACATCATCGCACTGATCTGTGAGGCTCTAATAGATACTTTCTCTTGTACACATGAGACTGGTGAACCTAGCGCTCTAATACCAACTTTTCACGACCAAAAATTGCTCGGATTATGGTGGCACCTACACAAACCCAACCACGGTAGGTAAGCCAAATTAATAACACAAAAATTATAATAAATATTTTAAATAAAGAATTCAACATATCAAATAAATATGATATCTTAAATAATTCATACTAGAATCGAACAAGATACTATCCATCCCAAGACTTAGAAGTCATCAATACAAGAGAGACTCTAATACAACATGTCCAAAAACTAGTACAAAAATGTCTGAGAAGTAAGAAAAGATAGAAGTAAATGATAGAGGAAGCCGAAAAAGACACCAAAGGAAGGAAGTCACCAAAGCTTCAAATCCACAGAAGTCTGCACGAATCAAGTTATGTGTTGTGCACTCATACTAGGATCTGCATCAGAAGAATATAGAAAATTAGGGGTGAGTATGGTTCACTTGTACTCAGTAGGCATCATAGGCCAATTGAGCTTAAGTAGTTACTATAACGAATAAAAAATACTAAAATAATTCTGCATGCAGAAAAGTCCCAGCAGTTCAATATCACTTAGAACACGAAATATCCCAATCACATCAACAATCCAAATAATAATGCAATGAAATGATATAGAATGAAATGCAATTTCAAATTCCTACCGTATACACCTTACGAGCATAATCATTTCCAAGACAGGACCTATGGGGGATTCGTGAGGTTCATATATAAAACAAGCTGAATCTTTGCCCACGTTCTTGATAGACAAATCTTTCCCCACAATGGTATATAAATAGTAAAACAAGACCTTAAAGGCATTTCTTTTTGAGAATCAAATCAAGTCATACACTATGTTCATGAACCATGAGATGTATGGATATACATGAACACAAAGATAGAGTAAAACCCGATGCAATTATTATGCAAAAAATCTCAAAATCATGATTATTCCACGAGTACCAGCTGTAAGCCTCAATATCAAACTAGGGATCCAAGTCCTATATCTCTAATACAACACAAGCCCCTAAACGAGCATCACAAAATCACAATTCAACTCAATACAATCCCCCATACGGGCATCAAATAACAAAAGACAAGGCAATTGCTATCATAATCACTAAGTCAACCCTCCCATAGTATGCTTTACACGTTAAGTCACCACCTAAGCAAAGTTTAAAAAAAATTAAGCCATAACCTACCTTGAAGCAGAATATCAAAGCATTAAAAGATCACACCTAAGCCTTCCCTTTACGAATAACCTCCAATCTCAACAAATCTATTAATAATAAGTTTTATGCATAAATACTAGTCCAATGATACTCCTATTGCAAAAGTTTTAATCTGGGTTCAAAAAGTCAACCCTGAGCCCCAATAGGCAAAACTGGAATTTTATTAAAAAATTAATTTATCAAAATCTTAAAGAATTCAAATATGAAAGTTCTTCAAAAATGGAGTTAAAATCGAGCTTGAAAATATCAATTTATCAAACTTTAACTTTACCGAGAAAATCTCAAACTCTCAAGTTGGAAAACTAAGATTTGAAGGTTAAATCATGAAATAATCATTGAGAATTGTACAAAAATAATATAAGAAGCTTACACAATGAAGAAATCTGAAAAATCTCCTTTGAAATTACCCTAAATGGAGTTCTAGAGCTCCAAAAATGTCACGACCCGATTTCTCGATCAAGATGGCACCTATAACCCCCCAGTAGGCAAACCAATCCCCATAGCCCAGAATGGTCAGTAATGGGCTACTATCTAATAGTCTAGGAAGAAGCACAGTTTAAATAAGCGGCAGAAAGGGTACAAGATGAAGAAAATAGATAACAGGAATAATATAAATATAAAGCGGAAGCTAAACAAAACTCAAAACCTGGTATCACAGCGTATAAGAGCCAGATCTACATAAGAAGTACAAGGGTCCAAAATAATATACACAAAGCTGTCTCTGAGAATAAATAGAGTACATATTCAAAGATAACTAAAAGCTGAGCTCCGATCACTAAGAGCTCACCCTCAGTCCAGAATATCACCAAAACAGCACCTCGCATGAGTCTCCACGAGCTAATGGCGATGGCCCACACTAGAATCTGCACCAGAAGATGCAGTGTGTAGGGTGAGCATAGGGCTAAGAATCATGCTAGAAATGGCCAAAACGACCTCACTTAGGAGTTAAAAGGGTGGAAAATAACCAAAATACCCCTGGGACATAATTAAGAAAAAGCTGAAAAATGGGCCGGCTTCAGGAATCACGGGTTGGTTCTATGGGTCATTGTTTGAATCACGACCCGTGGTTCCAACTCGGGGTTCCTAGCCAATAATTCAAGATGCAGAAGGACTTTCTATAGGTCAATAGGATGGTCCCATAGAATGGATGACGGGTCATCATTAGGACTCATTGTTCTAGGGGACTTAGCTAGTCTCTGGTCAAACCACGACTCAAAATGATGGTTCGGCATTCAAACGATGGGATGTCGAATTGATTTGTGAAACCTGAGGGACTTGTCAACCCTCTGATTTGGTTCCACGAGTTAATAGGACGGATCCGTAGTCCAAACCATGGTCCGTAAAACCAACTAGTGGTTCCAAACCAGAGACTTAATCAACAGAAGGAAACCACGGTTCCATTCCACGAACCGTGGTTTGGACCCGTCATTCCTGGAACATGAAATTTTTCTGAGTTTCAGAATTACATTGTAACACCCCAGAAATTCTAAGCCAAATCTAAACCGTTCATCATGTGTTGTTAGACCCCAACTAGATAAATTTTCTATATATCTAAGTATTAAGACCTATTCTTAAGTTTTGAAGGTGTATTAGATATGAATAAGGGTCATAAAGAACCTCTAGCTCAAAGTTGAGTTGAAAGCCTCCTTACGATTGACTTTTTGTGTAAGATTTTTCAAGGGTCAACTTCAAACAATCATAACTCCTAGAATATAAAGAGTTAAATAGTTTAGTACCCACCAAATTAAAGATCTTTGAATCTTCTTTCCACGGTTGTCTGTCTATCAAAATGACAGACATCAACCACGAGAAGGTTCCATGGGTCGTTGAAGTTTCCACGGGTCGTGAAACCAACTCGTGGAAATCAGCTTTTTTCCTGAAAATCAAGAGAAAGTTCCACGGGTCATGAATGTTTCCATGGGTCATGAAACCAACTCGTGGAAATCAGTCCAGAGCCCTGAAAAGTCCCTTGGAACCACGACTTCCATTCCACGGACCGTGATTCATTCCACGGGCTGTGATTTGTGTCCGTGGAAGTCTTTGACGAAATTTTCTGAAGTTTTAAAATTCTTTTCCCAGGGGTATTTTGGTAATTTCTCACTCTTTTAACTCCTAAGTTAAGTCATTTTAGGCAAATTAGAAGGGATTTTATTCCCACTTAGCCTAGGTTCTCTTCCATTATCTCAATCAAGTTCCAAGAGAAGAAAAGGGTCTCCATTCTCCAAGCTTCAAGCTAAGGATTCCATATTCAAGTCTCCATCCTCAAGTCCCAAGTTAGGAAAGGTTCAATCAAGGTACGTGGGTATTCAATAAGGGAATTTCTTCACCCTTATGCCCAAAACCCCAATCTTCTAAATTGATTTTATGAATTTCTAAATTAGGGTTCTTACCCAATTCTCATGTGTTCTTCTATAAATTATTTTCACATATGGATTCTAACACTAAATTGCATGATTTTTTCATGGATTTTTATAAGGGGTTTCCTATTCATGATTTTAAGGCTAATCCTTATACAATTTATGAAACTTGGGTTCTTACCCAAATTGGGGAAAACTTATGGGTTCAGTTTTAAAGCATAAGTTCATGGTTTCTCATTACGTATCTCTGATTTAATTGAAGTTCCTTAGTTGATTTAAAAGGCCCATATGTTGATGGTAAATTTTAGCATGATCTCATCGAATTACATGTTTTCAAGCAAAATTAGCATGTTTAGATAACATGGCTTTTATTATCATGAAATTGCATGCCTAATTCTTTAAGTTATGAATTTAGAAAGAAAAGTATATTTTTAATTATGATTATGCTAAGTTTTAGGGATTTTAAAGTATGAACAATATGACATATGATATGTCTCTATTTTTTATGAAAGGTTTGGTATCTAGATGTGCCTACCTAAGCTATGAGAATTGCATGATGCCCGATGTATTTTCATGCTTTTCAAACCAGATTTGGCATGAGATTGTGCCATTATGAAGTTATGAGCTATATGTATATATTTTGGGAGTAGTATTTAGCACCGAGCGATGAGGTTTCGATTACCCAAGTCCAAAACTACGTTTCCAGCATAGGTAATGAAATAAAGTGCCCTATAGGCTTATGAGAGTGGTACCACATATTGATCATGGTGTCCTGTGCTTAGCGGGCATTAGGACAGCTTTGCCAACTAGGGTTATATAGTTGGATATGGTGACTCGTTCCTTGGCACGGTTCAAGTCAGCTTTGCTAACTAGGGTTATATAGTTAGATTCCATGTAGCTCGCATGGTCTATTGTCGGTTATAAGAAACTCCCGTAAGAAAGTTTTAATGCATCAAGTTATCTATTTCATGACTTAAGCTTTACTTATGGTATTTTCCCACAGAAGTTAGTTTTCAGGAAAAGATTGTATTGACTCATTTCCCTCAGATTTCAGACTTACTACTTATGGTTTATGACTTTGACTTTGTTTTAAGGTTATGTTATTACTTTGAGTCATTATATTACAGATTTTACTATTATCATATGCTTTCAGCTTCAAAGATATTTTAAGCATGTTTTATCACAAATTATGCATGATCTCAGTTTTAAGCATGCTTCCAAGTATATTTCATCATATCACATGCATATCTCACATACGTGGTATATCCTATACTACTGACGCATATTTTGCACTGCATCCTCTTGATGATGCAGACTCAGGTTCCCTCTCTCAGGCACATAGTTAGAGACCGCAGGCCATTCCAGTCAGTGTTGGTGAGTTCTCATTATTCGAGGGCTAGTTATGATCTTAGTATTCTTTATGGCTGTTTACTTTCGTACTTTGAGTTATCTAGGGTCTTGTCCTAGCAACTCCTTATGTCATATAGAGGCTTTTCAGACATAGACAGTATTCGAGTCTCCCTTTTTGGATTACGTTTCTTATTGACTTTATCATTTATAGATTGGGTTGCCTAGCTTTCTATTTATGCTTCCGCTATGTTTCCTCATGTATGCCTATGTTATGCTATGACCAAATGTTAACTTTGGGCACTTGTGGTCCCGAGTCCCATGTTACGTCTAGGGGTAGCCTCGAGGCATGACAAACTTGGTATCAGAGCATCAAGTTCAAGAGTCCTAGGGTGTCTGAAAGCCGCATCAAGTAGAGTCTCTTTCATGGGTGTGAAGCGCGCCATACTTATGAGAGAGAGGCTACGAGGTGTCTTAGGAAAAACTTTGCTTCTTTCATGTTCAATATCGTACGATAGAGTTTAACTCTATTTATTCTCCAAATTTAGGCATTGTACCAATTCCACCTGCTTTACCTCATATTTGCGGTGCCAAAAGTAGTAAATCTCAGATTATCTCTTAGTGAGGTGCTCTCAGATCCTCTTCAGAACCTTGATACTAATTATTTTATAAGAGGGGAAAATATGTACCTAGATCCTTGGGTAGTGTTGCGACCCGACAGATGTTCTATTGTAAGACATTAGTAGTAGAACGAACCTAGAGCCAGAAATATGAAGGCAGAAGGATGGTAGCCTAGACGGGGGGATTATAGTTGATTGGAGTATGTATTTAAAGTTGTGTTTTACTAGATGGGTAATGGGATGATACATACCTTGGTGTGGATTAAAGAGTGGTAATTTCTTGTCTAAGTTCCTGTTCCCAGTGCGAATGCATTATGCCCAGAAAAATCAATTACACCAGCTAACATAACAACACTCAACACTCCGAGTGGCATAGGCGTAGGAAGACGAGTTAAGGTCTTGTAAGATAGAGTGACTCACGCAGCTAAAGGAAAGCTAAAAGGTATTGGTGAAGAAGTAATGGAGGATCTGATATAGATTGAAAAGAGGGAAAGCTAAGCTAGCTAACGAAGGGGTTGGGATTCGCCTCGCCCTAGTACACCAACCAGGAAGAATGATTTTGTGCTTTTCACCTTTCCGCCAAACCAGAACAAGAGCCAATCAGGTCGATCAAAATGTCCTTATTTCACAGCGCTATAACATTCTCAAGTTAGAGTCTGACTATCTCTATTCTAAGTAGCACCCGAAAAAGCACACGCTGGCTAGTATAGACCAAGTATAGGATGTGAACAAAAGATGATAGTATGAGAGTGAGAATGATAGTTTTATGGTATTTTCTGGTATGATTGGTATAGTGTATGCAAGAGTTTAAGTGATGAGTTGCAGCCAGTGTGAATGTGTAGGCATGATATATATATGTGAGTTAGAGAAGGATAGGCAATTTTGATCCTCTCGGTATAGGCTTTAACACATTTCATTTGGTAGGTAGTAGAAAGAGAGAGCTTTGGGAGTTAGAACCATGTAAGCTTGACATGTCTTTGCAAGGGATAGGTTGGAAGTTATTGAGTGTGATATGTATAACCCTTATTTGAGATAGAAAGGTTGAGGCCAAGATTTTTAGGTAAGGGTAATCCTTAGAATATAGAAGGAAGTGTATATTCAGATTAACTCCTAGAGTAATTTTTGCTCTGTTAGATTAAAATGATCATAGTTCCATTTATAGGTTAGCAAGAGGTCCACAGACTTAGAATGTAGCATAAATCTAAGAGGGAGATGGTGGGATGTAGAATCAGTCAGATTTTAGAGACTCGGGTAGTGATGCTAATGGGTGTCAGAATGAAGTTAGGAGGGATGCAGGAACTCATTTCTATCCTAGAACCTCAAGTATACTTCCCTCATTACATAACCCCATTCATATATTGTATTCCAGTGCCATGTTCTTAATTCAAATTCACAGACTTCATGCAGATTCACGTTCATACTCAACTCCCAGAACAAACAGAAATTTCTCCAGATAGCGATTCAAATCTTACTCTATGATTCCATGAATTCCAGCTCTTACACCATGATGCTTGTCATATATGAAAGCTCATGTCTCACACTATGCTCAGTCTACATACTCAGTTCTCAAGATATGCCTTAATGGCTAATGAAATCATGATACATCATGTATATGCTCATACCAGATTTCTCTAATAATTCATGCTTGTGATATCCTTACTCTAACCATGCTTTTTCCAAGATGTGAGACACTCATGCCCTTTTTACTTGACTTCTCAAACCCCACCTTGAGTGGCTAGATCAAACTAAGTATAAGTCAAGACCGATCAGTATTCCTTCATTCGTGATGAAATACATATGGGCTTTTGCGTAGTGTGCCTAGTGACGCATTGATTAGAGCTCAAGCTTAGTTGATTTTTGTGATAAGGAGGAATATCATTCTTGGGAGGTAACTCTAGATGTAAGAGATTTAGTCAAGATAGGCTTGAACATGGTAAAGGCAGGTAGTTAGACTCAGACCTTAGTATTCACAGGAGTTAGTGTAGTTGAAAGGTGTTTCTAAGCTTAAGAGTTGTCAACTATAGTTATTAAGGTGAGAATAGTCTTTTCTTACTCCTAGCCAAGGGTGCCCATATCTTAGGTCAAGTAACTTCAGCTTGCAAGGATACTAGACTCCTCATATCAGATCAGTTCAGACCTATCGATAATCATTCCTAAGGTTAGAAGGCCCTACATTCAGTTTAGTCTAAGGTAGCAAGTTTTGTTTAAAAGAGAATGGTTTCCTCGTATAGTTACCCCTCTCAGTTTGACGTCCTTTTAAGTTATCTATGATTTCTAAGAATGTGCTCGTTCCTTATGAGTTTCAGCTGAGACACTAATCTTAATCCAGATCAGTTATTATGTTAGCCATTCAGTTTTATACACCATCAGTTGTTTTCATGCCCTCAGAATGCTTACATGCCTCATGAATTCAGCTCAGTTTATAATTCAGCCGGAGATTAGTTATCATGTAAATACTTCAGCTTTTAAAACTCAGTTGATGGGATTTCAACCCTTTCCTCCTCCACTCTCAACTTAGAAGTCTTCATTCGAGGACGAATGATCTCAAGGGGGAGATATTGTAACACCCCAAAAATTCTAAGCCAAATCTGAACCGTTCTTCATATGTTGTTAGACCCGAATTAGATAAATTTTCTATATATCTAAGTATTAAGACCTATTCTTAAGTTTTGAAGGTGTATTAGATATGAATAAGGGTCATAAAGAACCTCTAGCTCAAAGTTGAGTTGAAAGCTTCCTTACCGATTGAGTTTTAGTGTAAGATTTTTCAAGGATCAAATTCAAACAATCATAACTCCTAGAATATAAAGAGTTAGGTGGCCTAGTACCAACCAAATTAAAGGTCTTTGAATCTTCTTTCCAATACCACCAACCACACATTAATATGAGTCCAAAGCAAAAGGTATCAGTGTTTTACTAAAGGATGTTTGTCTGTCAAAATGACAGACAACAACCACGAGAAGGTTCCACGGGTCGTGAAACCAACTCGTGGAAATCAGTTTTTTTCCTAAAAATCACGAGAAGGTTCCACGGGTCATGAATGTTTCCATGGGTCATGAAACCAACTCGTGGAAATCGGTCCAGAGCCCTGAAAAATCCCTTGGAACCACGACTTCCATTCCACGGACCGTGATTCATTCCACGGGCTGTGATTTGTGTCCGTGGAAGCCTTTGACGAAATTTTCTGAAGTTTTAAAATTCTTTTCCCAGGGGTATTTTGGTAATTTCTCACTCTTTTAACTCCTAAGTTAAGTCATTTTAGGCAAATTAGAAGGGATTTTATTCCCACTTAGCCTAGGTTCTCTTCCATTATCTCAATCAAGTTCCAAGAGAAGAAAAGGGTCTCCATTCTCCAAGCTTCAAGCTAAGGATTCCATATTCAAGTCTCCATCCTCAAGTCCCAAGTTAGGAAAGGTTCAATCAAGGTACGTGGGTATTCAATAAGGGAATTCCATCACCCTTATGCCCAAAACCCCAATCTTCTAAATTGATTTTATGAATTTCTAAATTAGGGTTCTTACCCAATTCTCATGTGTTCTTCTATAAATTATTTTCACATTATTCTTCTATGGATTCTAACACTAAATTGCATGATTTTTTCATGGATTTTTATAAGGGGTTTCCTATTCATGATTTAAGTCTAATCCTTATACAATTTATGAAACTTGGGTTCTTACCCAAATTGGGGAAAACTTATGGGTTCAGTTTTAAAGCATAAGTTCATGGTTTCTCATTACGTATCTATGATTTAATTGAAGTTCCTTAGTTGATTTAAAAGGCCCATATGTTGATGGTAAATTTTAGCATGATCTCATCGAATTACATGTTTTCAATCAAAATTAGCATGTTTAGATAACATGGCTTCTATTATCATGAAATTGCATGCCTAATTCTTTAAGTTATGAATTTAGAAAGAAAAGTATATTTTTAATTATGATTATGCTAAGTTTTAGGGATTTTAAAGTATGAACAATATGACATATGATATGTCTCTATTTTTTATGAAAGGTTTGGTATCTAGATGTGCCTACCTAAGCTATGAGAATTGCATGATGCCCGATGTATTTTCATGCTTTTCAAACAAGATTTGGTATGCGATTGTGCCACTATGAAGTTATGAGCTATATGTATATGTTTTGGGAGTAGTATTTAGCACCGAGCGATGAGGGTTCAATTACCCAAGTCCAAAAGTATGTTGCCAGCGTAGGTAATGAAATAAAGTTCCCTATGGGCTTATGAGAGTGGTACCACATATTGATCATGGTGTCCTGTGCTTAGCGGGAATTAGGACAGCTTTGCCAACTAGGGTTATATAGTTGGATATGGTAACTCGTTCCTTGGCATGGTTCAAGTCTTTTTTGCTAACTAGGGTTATTTAGTTAGATTCCATGTAGCTCGCCTGGTCTATTATCGGTTATAAGAAACTCTCGTAAGAAAGTTTTAATGCATCAAGTTATCTATTTCATGACTTAAGCTTTACTTATGGTATTTTCCCACAGAAGTTAGTTTTCACGAAAAGATTGTATTGACTCATTGCCCTCAGATTTCAGACTTACTACTTATGGTTTATGACTTTGACTTTGTTTTCAGCTTATGTTATTGCTTTGAGTCATTATATTACAGATTTTACTATTATCATATGATTTCATCTACAAAGATATTTTAAGCATGTTTTATCACAAATTATGCATGATCTCAGTTTTAAGTATGCTTCCAAGTATATTTCATCATATCACATGCATATCTCACATACTCGGTACATCCTATAGTACTGACGCATATTTTGCGTTGCATCCTCTTGATGATGTAGACTCAAGTTTCTTCTCTCAGGCACGTGGTTAGAGACCACAGGCCATTCCAATCAGTGTTGGTGAGTCCTCATTATTCGAGGGCTAGTTATGATCTTTGTATTCTTTATGATTGTTTACTTTCGTACTTTGAGTTAGCTAGGGTCTTGTCCTAGAAACTCCTTATGTCATGTAGAGTCTTTTCAGATATAGACAGTATTTGAGTCTCCTATTTTGGATTACGTTTCTTATTGACTTCATCATTTATGGATTGGGTTGCCTAGCTTTTTATTTATGCTTCCGCTATGTTTCCTCGTGTATGCCTATGTTATGCAATGACCAAGGGTTAACTTAGGGCACTTGTGGTCCCGAGTCTCGTGTTACGTCTAGGGGGTAGCCTCGGGGTGTGACATAGATAGCTGGTTCAATTTTCGAAGTGTTACAATATCTCCCCCTTGGGATCATTCATCCTCGAATGAAGACTAAACAAGAAAAACTGAAGAGAAAAACAGCCCAACCAGCAACAAAACATGGAATTCAAGGAATAAACATGAAAACTGAACTCTTCAACTTAAAACATGGTTAAATCAACTACAAAAACATAAATGCATGCTAGTATCATGAGAGTAACTGATGGAATAGGATCGGAGGAACATACTAAGGATGAAACTATTACCTCAAGCTGGAATGGAATCATAAGGAAAGAGATGAGGGTACTTGGCTTTCATGGCTTATTCCTCTTCCCATGTAGATCTTCAACAAGCTGATTTCTCCAAAGAACTTTTACCGAAGCGACTTCTTTGTTCCTCAACCTCAGAATCTGACGATCAAGTATTTCTATGGGGAACTCCTCATAGGTTAGATTATCCTTCACACCTACATCCTCCAAAGGAACAATCAAGGTCAGATCACTAACACACTTCTTCAATAAGGAAACATGGAAAACTGGATGAACCACTTCCAAATCTGATGGCAACTCCAACTTATAAGCAACCTTACCAACCTTCCTCAAAATTTGATAAGGACCTACAAAACGTGCGCTAAGATTTCCTTTCTTCCCAAATCTCAACACACCCTTCATGGGTGACACCGTTAGAAAAACCCAATCATCAACTTTAAATTCTAATTCCCTTCTTCTCACATCTGCATATGATATCTGTCGACTCTGAGAGGTATTCAACCTCTCCCTAATAGGTTGAACCTTCTCTATGGTCTCATGCACCGAATATGGGCCAATTAAAGCTGACTCACCTACCCTAAATCAACCAATAGGAGATCTACACCTCCGACCATAAAGTGCCTCATACGGAGTCATCTGGATGCTAGAGTGAAAGTTGTTATTGTAGGCAAACTCGATAAGAGGTAAGTGATCATCCTAATTACCTTTGAAATTGATCACACAAGCTCTCAACATATCCTCCAAAGCCTGAATAGTACGCTCTTCCTGGCCATCTGTCTGAGGGTGAAAAGTTGTGCTAAGCTTCACCTGAGTACCAAGACCTCTCTAAAATGATCTCCAAAACTGAGAAGTAAACTGAGTACCCCTATCTGAAATGATGGACAAAGGAACACCATGGAAATAAACTATCTCCCGAATGTAGAGTTTGGCATAATCATCTGCTGAATCCGTAGTCTTAACAGCCAAGAAATGGGATGATTTAGTCATCCAGTCAATAATCACCCAAATCAAATCATGTTGCCTTTGAGTACGAGGCAAACCTGCAATGAAGTCCATATTGATCGCTTCCCACTTCCAAGTGAGAAGGTCAATATCCTGAATCATGCCACCCGGTCGCTGGTGCTTTACCTTCACTTGCTGACAGTTGGGACACTTAGCCATAAAATTGGCTATGTCCCTCTTCATCCCATTCCACTAAAAGACTTCCCATAGATCATGGTACATCTTAGTGGCACCAGGGTGGATGGAATATTTGGAACTATGAGCCTCAGTCAAAATCTGTTAGCACAACTAATCTACATCTGGCACACATCGTCGACCCTGATAATGAAGTACACCATCTCCCCCCGGGAGAACACCTCAACCCTTTACTGATGGACTGCACCCTTAAGCTAATGTAAAATAGGATCACTTTCTTGCTTTGCCTTTACTTCTGCTACCAAGGATGATTCAGAACCATTCTGAATAATAACACCACCATCTGTCAAGTCCATAAGACAAACCCCCAACCAAGCTAACCTATGAACCTCCTTAACCAGTTCCTTATTTCCTTCTTCGACTGAAGACACACTACCCATCGACAATCTACTAAGTGCATCTACCACAACGTTGGCCTTACCCGGATGGTAAAGCACAGCCATGTCATAATCCTTAAGGAGCTCAAGCCATCTCCTTTGTCACAAATTCAACTCCTTCTGAGTGAACACAAGCTCTATGTTTTCTTCTGATTATTTACATAATATTATGTGGTGTATTTAGATCGATCGATGATGCCTACCAGTAAGTATTGTTTGTACTAATACTACTCTTGCTATACCTTTTTAGGTATAGTCTAGTTGCAGGATCAGTTGTTGTTTCTCAGGTGATGCAGATAGCAGTCTCCAGCAACTTCTACTCCTCTCTTCCTATGGTGAGAGATGTATCTTATTTATTAGTATACTTCTCATAAAAGCTCTTGCACTGGTTTAGACTAGTTCCTAGAGAAATTTTTAATTGAATTTGTAAAAGATTTCGTTATACTCAAAGTTTTTGTAACTGTTTATAAATATAAAAGTAAAATTTACAGGTTTCTTAATTATTTTTGCGGGCCCATTTTAAATGGGATGGTAAGGGTTCTCCTATCTAGGTGCTTAGAGTAAGTGCCCGCATGACTCGGTAGTTAGGTTATGATAATTTTGTATCAGAGCCTAGGTTATCGGTCTCCCCGTACAAGAGCAAATATCTAATAGAGTTCTACTGATTAGTGGGTTGTTGTACATATATAATCTTTGGGAAGCTATGAGATATTATAGGAAATTCATTCACTTTATTCTTTCCTCTTGTCAGATTGTATAGTTGCTTATATGGGTTGAATCCAATTAGTATCTCCCGATTCAAATTGGTATCTCCACAATCCTAAATAGAATATAGTCGATTCCAATTGGTATCTTGAGGAGTTTGTAATTGGAAACCTAGTTATTTCCAATTGGTATCTGTCTATAAGGGCTACAACTTATGATTGTCATATGAATTATGATGAAGTTGGTTGGTTGTAACTTTGTTAGTGTAATATAAGATGTGATTGTGATTTATAGTTGGTTGATTAACTTTGAATCTATGATAGGTAAATATTGCAAGTTGCCATGTGTTGTGTGGTGTGTGATAGAATTTGACTACGATTGTTGCTTGTCTTATTGGTAGTAACATAAAGGTTTCAATTTGTGCATAAGGTTAATTCCTTGGTAATTATGTGAATCGTAGTTGGTTGAATCATTGTAAATTTTGTGAATTGTGGAAGGACATATCTTGGTTATTTGTTAATGACTAAAGGAATTCTTGATATGTGATTTAAAAGGAAAAAGTATGCTAAATGTTGGGCATGGTCTTATCATTGGTAAAATGGTAAGGGAAAAATAATATATACTTATGAAAACTTATGTTTCAAGTGGTTGGTATGAGAATAAGTACCAGGGACAAAGGCCGGGTTAGTGTGCTTAAGTGATAAGGTGGTTTCTTCTGTAAATTGTGGTCACATGTTAAATGGATTAGATGCAGTCCTAGGGATCCTTGGGAGGTCTGGGTGGTTTGCACGATGTGGCATACTTATATGTGGTCTGGTTACTTGTATATTTGGGCATGACTTATAAGGTTGTTGAGTCTGATTGTTGATTGAGGGTCTTATTGATAGTCATATGGACTTGGTTGTTTCATGTTGTTTGGTAGTATTCTGTTAATGGCGTACACTTGAATTTCCCATTTTTGACAAGAGTGACAGGACGGCTAGCGGTGATATCTGGGCTAGTTAGACATAGGAGTAGATTTTTGAGGCATATTGTTTGACGGGTCCAAGATGGGTGAGTTTGGAGGGACTAAGGTTCCTAGGAAGTCATGTTTGACTAGTTTAGTGAAATACAACTAGTATTCTGTGAGTGACTGAATCGGAGGGATGTCAAGGGTTAGGAACCTTAGGGGTTGCATACGCAGAACTCAAAGTTAGTCCGTTATTATAGGCTAAGGGCTAAGGTACAAAGTTATTGACTTAATATCTTAAGTAAGGGTGATATACATGCTAACAGTGTTAGTTAGTAATGTGAATTACAATATTGAAACTGGTAAGGTATTTTTAGTGTTTAGCAAGATGGATAGACTTGAAGATTCTTGGTGTTATAAGGGGCAGGTTATGACCGGGATGCAAAGGTGAAATGCCTGCTTAAAGTGGAGTTGACAGTGGAATAAGGTAGAGAGGCTTGGGAAAGAATGTATATAGTCCTTGGATGATTTACCTGGGTAGTAAGGGTTGTTGATAAAGGACCTGAATTGTATAACTTTCAAGTTGTATGCTTTATTCTGATTATTTACATGATATTATATGGTAGATTCGGGTCGACTGATAATGCCTACCAGTATGTGTTATTTGTACTGATACTACTCTTGCTTTACTTTTTTGGGTATAGTCTGGTTACAGGATCAGTTGTTGTTTCTCAGGTGATGCGGATAGTAGTCTCCAACAACTTCTACTCCTCTCTTCCTATGGTAGGAGGTGTGTCTTGTTTATTACCATACTTCTCTTAGAAGCTCTTGTACCTGTATAGACTAGTTCTTAGGGAAGGTTTTAATTGAATTTGTAAAAGATTTCGTTGTACTCAAAGTTTTTGTAATTGTTTATAAATATAAAAGGTAAATTTATAGGTTTCTTAATTATTTCCGTAGGCCCATTTTAAATGGGGTGGTAAGGGTTCTCCTATCTAGGTTCTTAGAGTAGGTACCCTCACAGCCCGGTAGTTGGGTCATGACAATTTGGTATCAGATCCTAGGTTACCAGTCTCCTAATACAAGAGCAAATATCGAATAGAGTCTTGCGGATTGGTGTGTTGATGCCCACATCTAATCTTTGGAAATCTATGAGACATTATTGGAAATTGTTTCATTTTCTTCTTTCCTCTCGTGTGATTGTATAGTTGCTTATATGGGTTGAATCCAATTGGTATTTTCCAATTCCAATTGGTATCTCCACAATCATAATTAGAATCTAGTCGATTCCAATTGGTATCTTGAGGAGTTCGCAATTGGAAACCTAGTTGTTTCCAATTGGTATATGCTTATAAGGGCTAAAACTTATGATTGTCATATGAATTATGATGAAGTTGGTTGGTTGTAACTTTGTTAGTGTAAAATAAGATGTGATAGTGATTTGTAGTTGGTTGATTAACTCTGAATCTATGATAGGTAAATATTGCAAGTTGCCATGTGTTGTGTGATAGAATTTGACTGCGATTGTTGCTTGTCTTGTTGGTAGTAACATAAAAGTTTCAATTTGTTCATAAGGTTAATTCTGTGGTACTTATGTGAATCGTAGTTGGTTGAATCATTGTAAATTTTGTGAATTGTGAAAAGTCATAGCTTGGTTATGTGTTAATGAATAAAGGAATTGTTGTTATGTGATTTAGAAGGAAAATAATATGCTAAATGCTGGGCTGATCTTATTATTGGTAAAATGATAAGGGAAAAATGATATATACTTGTGGAAACTTATGTTTCATGTGGTTGATATGTGAATAAGTACCAGGGACAAGGGCTATTATTGCTTGATAGCAGGAATTGCGATAAGAAATTTTTTGTAATAACTTATGGTTGTGACTTAAGAAAAATTCAGTCGGGCTTTAAATTTTATTATAACCTAAATGTTTATTTGATGACTAAATTGTCGGGCAAGTAAATGAAAGGGTGAATATGGTAGCCCTTAGCTTGAAAGTTAATTGTGTGATGTGGGTAATGTTGTCGGTTGAGATAACATTTATATTTGAACATCAGACTTTATCTGACTTAGTAATTTTTACTATTGATTGAGTAACTACTTGCATTTTGATGATAATGTGTAGTTGATGAGGAAATCATAAGATTATGGTGGGACTAAGTTTTTGGGTATTTGTGAAATTATGTCTGTCTACTGGTAGAAATAGTCACCCATGTATTGATTACTTGAATGACTTTTCGTTGGTTGTTATTGTCTGACAGTGCTCATATGCTTATTGTATGACAATACTTATTGATTAATAGAATTCCTTAGGAATGGTATAATTGAATTGGTAGGATCCTTGCAATGAGATATCCTGATTATGATTGGTGATCCTTAGTTGTAGGGTTGGATGAGGGAATGGGGTTATTAGATGTGTTCTTGAATATTCATGTCCCTCTCACTGATCATGGTATTACTTGGTTTTTATTTCTCCTTGAGTGATTTAGACATGTTGAGTCAGTAATTTGACTAGTTATAAGCTAGTTGCGAGGCTAAATAAATATAGCTTGACCTCAGATGATAACTAAAAAGTTGATTGGTTATAAACAATTGATTGATGAGGTTTAAATAGACTAATATAAGTGGTGGTGGAGAATCTATGTGTTAATTATAACACCTCAGAATTTGAATCAGCTTTTAAGCTAAGAGTCTCTGAAAATTTTGAACTTTCCAGGAATTACGAGTCCAAACCACGGGCCATAGTTTGAACCATGAGACGTGAAATAGAGTCGTGGTTTGCCTTCTGCAATTCAGCCTCTGTTCTAAAGACCACGAGTGTGTTCTACGGACCGTAGTTCATTCTATGGACCTTACTGTTCACTCGTGGAATCAAACCTGAGGACTGACTGTTTCCCCAGGAACCATGAGTGGGTTCTACGGACCGTAGTTTGTCCTATAGGCCGTAATGTCCACTCGTGGAACCAAATCTGAGGTTTGCCTAGTTCTATAGGAACTACGGGTGAGTCTACGGACCATAGATTATTCTACGAACCATCCTATTGACTCATAGAAACTCATCTGCAGCTGGTCATTTGGGCCAGGAACCACGAGTGGAAACCAGAAGTCCTGGTTCAGTCTACGACCCGTGAAACCTGAAGTCGAGTTTTTAATTCAGTTCTTTTCCAGGTTAAGTCCAGAGGTATTTTTGTAATTTCTCACTCTTTTAACCCCTACACTAAGTCATTTTAAGCCTATTTAGAAGGGTTTTTATTCCCACTTGGCCTAAGTTCTCTCCCATTCTTTCAATCAAGTTCCCAAAGAAGAAAAGGAGTTTCATCCTCTCAAGCTTCAAGTTAGGGTTCCATCTCCAAGTCTCCATCCTCAAGTCCCAAGTTAAGAAAGCTTCAAGTTCAGGTATGTGGGTATTCAACATGAGTTCCTTTCACCCTTGTGCCCAAACTCCCAACCTTCTAAATTGATTTTTATGAATTGCTAAATTAGGGTTCTCACCCAATTCTCATGGGTTTCTCTATAAATTGTTTCCACATGATTCTTCTACGGATTCTAACTCTAAATTTCATGGATTTTATAAGTGGTTTCCTATTCATGATTTTAAGGCTAATCCTTTTCTAATTTATGAAATTAGGGTTTTTACCAAATTGGGAAAAACTTATGTGTTCAGTTTTAAAGCATTAATTCATGGTTTCTCATTACTTATCTATGGTTTATTTGAGTTTGCTTAATTGATTTGAAAAGCCCATGCATGAAGAGTGAATTCTAGTATTCTTTCATTAAATTGCATGTTTTCAAGTAAAGATTTGGCATGTTTAGATAACATGGCCTCTTGTATGATAAAATTGCATGCCTACTTCTTCAATTTATGAATTTAGAAAGAAAAGTGTATTTTGAATCGTGGCTATACTAAAACCTAAGACTTATGATTTTGTATTGCATGATATCAGATATGTCTTTATGCTTTCAAATAGACTTGACATCAGATATGTCATTAGTTATGATCAGTGTTGGCATCAGATATGCCCCTGTATTATATGAGATATATGTATATTTTTGGGAGTAGTATTTAGCACCGAGTTGGATGGGGTGAGAGTACCCTTAGTCCCAGAACTACATGCCCCTGTAGGTTTATAAGTCCCTTCTATTGGGCATCAGATTAGTGATCACGCCACAGTCATGCCTCTATATCCTGGCAAGGTATATTGGGTCCTCTCGATGGGGTGTATACATCAGATTTCATGTAGCTCACATGGTCTATGCCGGTTAGAGAACCTCCCACAGAAATAGTTTCAAGTTTAAAAATATATTGACTCTTTGCTTTCCGATTTTAGACTTACTATTTATGATTATATTTTTAGCTTATGATAATACATTGAGTCATTATATTACTGATTTTACTATTATCATATGATTTCAGCTTTAAGGATATTTTTAAGCATGTTTTACCACGAATTATGCATGATTTCAGTTCTAAGCATGCCTTCAAGTGTATTTTATCATACCATATGTATATCTCACATACTTGGTACATTCCGTAGTACTGATCGCATACCTCTTTATGTTGCATCCTATTATGATGTAGATCTTGTAGCCTGCTCCCAGATTCGTGGCTAGTAGGACAACAACACACCCTACCAGCTTGGTGAATCCTCCTCCTTCGAGGACTTGGAGTTTAGCTTCATTCGAGATTTTTAGTTCTTTCATTCAGTTTTTAGTTTTTAGAGTTAGCTGGGGGTTTGTCCCAGTAGCTCATCAGTAGTAGAGTCTTTTAGACATAGAGTTAGATACTCAGCTTAATCCAGATTGTTATCTTTAGCCTTATATTTATATAACAGTTTAAGTTTCTCACTACTTCAGTTAAGCTTTCATTCTTATGTTTTGTTCAGTTTTTAAGTCATGCTAATGCCAGAGGGTTATCTTGAGATCACTTATGATCTTGGGTCCCATGTTACGTCTAGGAGGTAGGCTCAGAGTGTGACAAATTTAGTATTAGAGCATCAGGTTCAAGAGTCCTAGGGTGTCTGAAAGCCGCATCAAGCAGTGTCTCTTTCATGGGTGTGAAGCATGCCACACTTATGAGAGGGAGGTTATGAGATGTTTTAGGAAAAACTTCACTTCTTTCATATTCACTATCGTGCGATAGAGTTTGACTCTATTTACCCTTCTAATCCATTTCTTATGCATTTCAGATAATGTCTCCTTGAAGACACCCTATGAGAAATGCTAATTCGACCACTTCAGATTATGAGGTTACAAATGCAGAATCTCATGAAGCCATCTGTATGTTGGCTCAAGCCATGACAGCTCAGTTGAATGAGAAAGAGAAACTAAAGAAGAGGAAGAGGAAGAACAAGAACAAGAAGACCAGAACATGGAACCAATCATCTTTCCAACAGAGGTCATCCAGTCCAACCCAATCTTCAGTTAGCACACCTGCCCTCGATTCTCAGTCTTGTCACTATAGGGCTTTGAGGACCTTGAGGTACCCTCGTTGTGGTAGTTGCAGTAAGCTCCCTCTTGGTGAGTGTCTTGCAGGTAAGGAGGGGTGTTTTATGTGTGGTCAGTTAGTCCATAGGATCAGGGGTTGCCTCTCAGCTAAGCGGAGCAACTGTGGTGTTCAGCTCCAAAACCGATTCCTTTAATTGCCTAGCTAGTCGGGTCAGAGTAATCCTCCATAAGTTGAGCCAGGTATGTCACTAGATTTTATTCCTTTATGCATCCATATCCCCCAGACCCCTACTCTTGTATGATTGTGAGTTGTCTTAGTTTAGAAGAGGCAGTAATAGAGGAGGATAGTATCATCGTGGTATGCACAACCCTATAGAAGATGGAAGGGTTGAGGCCTAGACTATTAGGCAAGGGAGAGTCTTAGGCAATAGAATGAAGTGGGTATTCATACTGGATTTTGGAGTAGTCTCTGTCATGTTAGGGCGAAAATATCATAGTTCAGTTTAGAGGTTCGTGGGAGGTCTATAGGCTTAGAAAGGTACATGAATCTAAGAGTGAGATGGTTGGATGTTGAATCGGTCAGATTTTGAAGGCTCAGGTATTGATGCTTTTGGGTGTTAGAACAAGGTTAGGAGGGGAGGCAAAATCTTAATTCTATCCTAGCATCCTAAGTATACTTCTACCATCACAATACCTTTTTTCATGCCTTGTGTGTCAATGCCATAGTTCTATTTCAAATTTATGCACCCCATTCAAATTCACGCTCATATTTAGCTTCTAGAGTGACAAGTGATTGCTTCAGATAACGATTCTAGTCTTACTCTACGATTCCATAAATTCCAGCTTTATGCCTTGAGGTTCATTATTTATGTAAACTCATGTCTCGCAGCACGCTCAGTCCTATTTACTCATTTCAGTCCTCGAACATGCTTTAATGGCAAATCAAATCATGTTACGTCATGTATATGCTCAGACCTTATTCTTGAAATGATTCGCGCTTATGATTTCCTGACTTTAAAGCCCTTTGACCGTTGCCTTTGATGAAGAGGGGTGGTGATCCCCACTATTCATGTCTTACGTGCCCAGTATATGAAGTACTCATGCCTATTGTGCTCAATTCCCCAGGTCTCACCTTGAGTGGCTTGAGCATGCTTGAGTGGCTTGAGCATGCTAAGTTTAAGTCAAGATCAATCAGTAATCCTTCATTCGTGATGCTCATGCTCTCGCTCTTTTCTTTCGGTGATTCTAGTTTATGTTTTTATAAGTGTTAGGGAAGGAGGCCTTGTAGTAGCCTAGATGCGAGGTAGAAGATTTCTTTTCCTTATTGGTGTACTTATTCCACCTTGGCTTCTAGGTGTGGGAAAATTGTGAAGTAATGATTGTTCAGGCAAAATGGCTAGTTGAAGAATTTATGTATGTCCCCCTGTAGAAGTTCTTGAAATTGTGACTCCTAATTATGATAGGGAAGAGGAGGAAAGTCTTGAATAGGGCAGGCTATGAAACCATAATGCGACCATAGTGATAAGCTTAAATATCATGATGGAATACGTGTGGACCCTTATTTTGCGCAACTAGTGACCCTTCGATTAGAATCTAAAGGTTAGTTGGTTTTCGTGTTAAGAAGGAATACTATTCTTAGGAGGTAACTTTAGATGCAAGAGATTTAGTTGAGGTAGGCTTGGGCATTAAGAAGCTGGTAGTTAGACTCTGACCTTAATATCTTTATGTACGCTATTGAGATTGCTAGTTGCATTTGGTAAGTGTGGTATTTAGAAGAGAATAGTTTTCCCGTATATCTACTCCTCTCAGTTTGATGTCCCTTTTGGTTAACTGCAATTTCTAAAATGCGTTTGTTCTTTATGAGTTTCAGCTAAGTTCCTACTCTTAATTCAGACCAGACGTCATGTTAGATATTCAATTCATGTCACATTAGTTGTTCTTGCGCTCTTAGTATGCATACATGTCTCATGAATCCAGCTCAGTTCATATTTCAAGCAGAAATCAGTTACCATGATAGTACTTCAGCTTTATGTCTCATGACCATTTGTTAATTCGCTTCCCGAGTAAAATGTTATGACCATTTTACTGAGGACTGTCTGTGCTAAAAAAGTTGAGGCCGCTGTAGCGGGATTTAAGTCACTATAGCGACATTGCTGTAGAAATCGGTAGGCCGCTATAGCGGGATGACGGGACCAGAAAACCCAAAAATGAGTTTTATAATTCCATTCTCTCCTCTTCAGTTAAAAATAGGCGAGGGTTGCTCCAAAAACTCTCCTAGGCTGCTCCAAAGTGGGGAGAAATGGAGAGGAAGGATTCCCACTCGGATGGGGTAAAACCCATGGATTCCAGGCCCACTTTCCATCAGGATTTTCCTCCACGGAGCCAGAAGTTAGTGTTTAGACCTCTGCAACAGATGCTTAGCATCCAGATAATCTAGACTTAACTGAGTAGTTATAGACTGGCATTTTACTGCGTATTATAATTATAGAATGATAGGAGAATTTATGCATAAGCCTTCGGGCATGGAGTCTGGTGGAATGATGTATTGTTTGGGCTATTTATGTGGTGAGGTAATGATAGTGTTGTGGGAATATGATCCAATTCTTGTGTTATCATTGATGTTTGATGCTAAATTCTAGTGGAACTAGATTGTTAGGTAGGTTCGGGGAATCAATAATGTGTATGTATGAATGGATTGCTAGGTCATAGAGGATCACCAGGAAAGTTTTACTTAGGGGTAATGGAAAGAACAAGAAGGATCTGAAATCCTTGATGTCAAGGGATGAATTCCCTAGAATGTGCCTACTTTTCTAAAGGGGTCAAGAATTTGATATAAATGACTATATATGTCTAGATGGTAAACCGGGGGTTAGTCTTCGGATAGGTCATCAAGGTTGGGGTTATGAACTAGGTCTGTGGGTAGGTGATGGTTGATTGTTTCCCATTTACGATATTAGTGTGTTATAACTTTTGCTTAGTATTGTCTGCATATTACATGGCTTAGGAAATGAAATGATGAATGTTTATGATGTTTGGTTGTCAATCATGTGAAATGAATTGTCTTAATTACTTATTGGTTTTACAAGTGTGGTTGTGTTCATTATTGTTGTTTGTTGGATTGTCTGTGACATTCAATTGGCTCGGGTACCACGCTTGGTACAGATTCATTAGTTGGCTCAAGTACCACGCTTGGTATAGGATATCTATCGGTTGGCTTGGGTACCACGCCTGGTACAGGTTCTCTATCAGTTGGCTCAGGTACCATGCCTGATACAAGTTCTATTATGGTTGGCTCGGGTACCACGCCTGGTATGGGATTGAGTGATATATGTGTTTTGGTTCCTTGAGTGAACCAGACTTATTGTTATTGTTGTTCATTACTTGTTGGTTCCTCGAGTGAACCAGGCTTATCTGTTATTGATGTTCATTACATGTTGGTTCCTTGAGTGAACTGGGCGTATCTGTTATTGGTGTTCATTACATGTTGGTTCCTAGAGTGAACCAGGTTTATCTGTCAGTGATGTTCATTACATGTTGATTTCCTGAGAGGGCTGGGATTTAGTATTACTTGACATACATATTGGTCCTTGAAGGGTCGGGTTGATGTGCTTAAGTGATAAGGTGGTTTCTTCTATAAATTGGGGTCGCATGTTAAATGGCATAGATGAAGTCCTAGGGATCCTTGGGAGTTTCAGGTGGTTTGCAAGTTGTAGCATACTTATATGTGGTTTGGTTACTTGCATAGTTGGGCATGACTTATAAGGTTGATGAGTCCAGTTGTTGACTGGGGGTCTTATTGATAGTCATATGGATTTGGTTGTTTCATGTTGTCTGGCAGTATTCTGTTAATGGTGTACACTTGAATTTCCCATTTTTGACAAGAATGACAGGCCGGCTAGCAGTGATGTCTGAGCTAGTTGGGCACAGGACTAGAGGTTTTGAGGCATATTGCTTGACGGGTCCAAGATGGGTGAGTTTGGAGGGACTAAGGTTCCTAGGGAGTCTGGTTTGACTGGTTTGGTAAAACAAGGCTAGTATTTTGTGAGGGCCTGAATCGGTAGGATTTCAAAGGTAAGGAACCTTGGGGGTTGAATACGCAGAACTCATAGGTAGTCCGTTATTATGGTCTAAGGGCTAAGGGTCAAGGTTTTTGACTTAGAATCTTAAGTGAGGGTGATAGACCTGCTAACAGGGTTAGTAATGTGAATTACGAGATTGAAACTGGTAAGGTATTTCTAGTGTTTAGCAAGATGGGTAGACCTAAAGATTCTTTGTGTTATAAGGGGCAGGTTATGATCGGGATGCAAAGGTGAAATGCCCACTAACAGTGGAGTTGGCAGCAGAATGAGGTAGGGAGTCTTGGGAAAGAATGTATACTGTCCTTGGATGATTTACCTGGGTAGTAAGTGTTGTTGATAAAGTACGTGAATTGTATAACTTTCAAGTTATATGTTTTCTTCTGATTATTTACATGATATTATGTGATGGATTTGGATCGACTGATGATGCCTACCAGTAAATGTTGTTTGTACTGATACTACTCTTGCTATACCTTTTTGGGTATAGTCTGGTTGCAGGATCAGTTGTTGTTTCTCAGGTGATGCGGATAGCAGTTTCGAGCAGCTTCTAGTCCTCTCTTCCTATGGTGGAAGCTGTGTCTTGTTTATTACCGTAATTCTCTTAGAAGCTCTTGTACCTGTTTAGATTAGTTCCTAGGGAAGGTTTTAATTGAATTTGTAAAAGATTTTGTTGTACTCAAAGTTTTTGTAACTATTTATAAATATAAAAGGAAAATTTGCAGGTTTCTTAATTATTTTCGCAGGCCCGTTTTAAATGGGGTGGTAAGGGTTCTCCTATCTAGGTGCTTAGAGTAGTTTCTCACATGGCCCAGTTGCTGGGTTGTAACAGTTTGTCGCACCTCGTGCTTGCCCCCTAGACATAATACAGTGCTTAGAGTCACAAGTGACCCCAAGCTAACCCATGGCCTGGCATACTACTAAGAAACAAACAGAAAGATAATGCGGAACCTAAAACATCTGTTGAGCTCTTGAAGAATACTATAATAAAATGAATTTTGATAAAACTGAAAGAAACAAAGTCATTTGAAAACTAATACAACTAACTGACTGTCTATCTATGAAGCCTCTACTAGCTGATGAGTTACTGGAACATGACCCCGAACTAACTCTAAATGAATGCAAATTGAAATAAAGTAACAATCTAAATAACTCGAAGTCCCCGAATGATGAGGACTCACCAAGCTGCTAGATGTGATGTTGATCTACTAGCCACGAGTCAAAGAGTGAGCTACTGAATCTATATCATTATAACATGCAACATACAGTGGTATGCGGCCAGTACTATAGAATGTACTGAGTATGTGAGATATGCATAAAACATGATAAAATATGCTTAAAACATACTTAAAGATGAAATCATATGATCGGAGTCAAATCTGTAATGTAATGACTCAATACAATATCATAGGCTAAAAATATATTTATAATCGTAAGTCATAAGTAGTAAGTCTGAAATTTAAAAATAAAGACTCAAATACATTCATATACTTAAAACTGGTTTCTGTGGGAAACTCTCGTAATCGACATAGACCATGTGAGCTACATAGAATCCAGTGTACTAACCTACACTGAAAAAGGTTGTTCTAACCTGCCAAAGTTAGAACCATATACATAAGGATCGTGAAATGAGCCACAGAGGGTAACCTACGGTGACAACATAGTTCTAGGACTTAAGGGTACGCTAAACCCAGTACAAATTGATGATAAATACTACTCCCGAAATATATATATAGCTCATAGATAACATGTGACATATCTAGATGTCAAAACTGTTCATAACTCATGTCGACATATTTATATGTCAAATCATTTGTAAAGCATATGGACATATCTAGATGTCATTTTATTCATAGATTCATAAGTCTTAAAAATATAGCATAGCCTTAGTTCAAAAACATACTCTTTAACTAAAACTCATAGCTTGAAAAACTAGGCATGCAAGTTTCATAATTACTTGAGGCCATGTTATCTAAACATGCCAATTTACTTGAAAACATGCAATAGGGTGAAATCATGCTAAAATCATTCTTAATTCATGGGCTTTTAGAAATACTTGTGTAGTCTCATATAAAATCATGCATAGAGGATTAGAAAGCATATTCCAATACAAGTAAATCAGTTTCATAGGAAAATTCATAATTGGGTAAGAACCCTAATTTCTCAATTTCATAAACCCAAAATAAAATAATAGGTATTAGGCATAAGGGTGAAAGGAATTCCTTATTGAATACCCGCATACCTGAAACTTGAAGAACTTCTAACTAGAGCTCTGGGGATAAAAACTTAGAGAAGAATCCCTAAGGTTGGAGGTGGAGACTTGGAGAAGAAATCTGAAGGAAAAATCCCTTGAGAAGCTGTCACAACCCAGACCGCCGTGAGTGGCACTCACCCAACCCCCCGGGTGACCATCACTGCCCCGAACTTAACCGTTCTAACAGCTCAAGACCAATGTGCAAAAAGTAAACTAGCAATCAATATCAATAAAACAACTCTATTATAATAACCCTGTGGAAAAACTCCCCTAGAATCTGAAAGTCAACATACCAAAACACTACCAAAACTAGAGTACGGGGATGCAACCCCCAACAAAAGAAATAGTCTAAGACTGAAACAAGTGGGATACAACTTCAAAAAGATATAAATCAAGGAATCTTGATTGAAGCAGCTCACCCTTGATGTCTGAAAGTGCTGGGACTACAAGTGAGGTCGCGTGTCAACCGTTGGAAGATCGCATGTACTCATAAAAGAAAACAAGTGCAATATTAGTACATAACCACCGTGTACTAGTAGGATCACCAGCCAGTTCCAAATAAATAGTGTATGAACAGTACAACAAATCAAGTTAGAGTACAGGAAAACATGTAACAAGTCAACGGGCATCCCTAGACTACAAGTCTTTACCTAGTTTGTTCCCACATGTAATCCACTTTTATCACCATGATCAACAATCAAGTATAACAATTAAACAACCTTCTTTATATAGCCTGGACCCACCCTGGGATCCCCTCTAAACAACACATAAGTGTTAAACATGCAACTCGGTCTACATCAAGACCAACTCAAAATCATATATAACAATAACCCAGCCTCTCAAGGACCATAAATAATTATCACATTTCAATAACACAACTCGGCCCACTCAAGGGACCCACAATTCAATGCACAATGAAATAAAGTAAACTCGTACCAGGTGTGGTACCCGAGCCAACTAGTTAGTATTTCCCACACCAGGCGTGGTACCCGAGCCAACCATTAGTACATCCTGTACCAGGCGTGGTACCCAAGCTGGCTGTTAGTATACCCGTACCAGGCGTGGTACCTGAGCCAACCGAATGTCAACCGATCCACAGTCACAAATAATGAACAATCAACTTGTAAATCAATCAAGCAAATACACAGTTCAATTCACCAGACTATTAAACAGGACCATTAGACATTATTAAATTGTTCCCTGAGCAATGCAAACATCATACAATTACTTAGATAAGAGTACACAAACATATAGGGTATACATGAATCAATAACCATCACCTACCTCAAATAATCAAGCTCTACAGTGCCGGAGCTTTCCCTTTTTCAGGATCTCTTGATTGTTCTTGGTCTAGAAACAAACACATAAACACTATAGTTAATTGACTGTCCTAAATTACCTGGATTATACAAAAATCCTAATCCCCAGGCCAAACCATGATCCTCCCAACCCTTTTCGAGATTTCCCACCATTAATCCACCTAAGATTATCATTTATACCGATACATTTAGAGAATTAAAGCTTGGTGATCATTACCAATTAACTATAAACAATACCCAAGAACTCTAGCACCCTAGAATTCCCCTTTTTCCCCGGATTCTACAATCCTAGGTTATCCCAAACCTTTCCCCAAGTCCACCCCTAGCAACTCTATAGCATAGGAAAGATATTACAGAGTTTTGGGAGTAGAATCCTTACCTTTAGGACAAAAAATGGTGGAAAACGGATGGAAATCACCCAAAATCGCTCCCTTCTTCTCCCAAAATATTTCAAGAAAAATTGAACTATTTTGGGGAAGTTTCTGCATTAAATCTGGTCACGCTCCTCTATAGCGGTCCGCTCCGCTATAGCAGTACCACCATAGAGGAGTCATCCGCTATGGCGGAGGCTGACCGGCGTTGACTTCCGTTGTAGCAGTATTTTCTTCGCTACGACAAAGGTCGCTATGGCAGAGTGTCAACCACTATGACGGTTGACATGGGACAGAAAGTCATAAAATCTCCAATATTGGTCCATTTTACAACACACTTATTTTCTTGACGTCTCATAATAACCCCTTCACGTCAACCTCGATTTTGGGAGTTCTACTTACCCGAATTTAATTCCGAAAAGTCCCCCGAACACTTTTATGTCTTAGCTAAAAGGAAAACTAGCTCAACCCAAGACATCTAACCCAATCCTTAATCGGATTTCCCTAGACCATACCTCACTCCAAAATAGGCCGAGACTAGCCTTGCCCAAAATTTTGAACTCCCAAACCCGGAGTTTTCTAACTATAAGAATTGGCACGAATGATTCACCTGTAATGACGGACCCGATCATTACAATATATACAAATTTATCCATCATTCATCCCTGAATGATCAAACCCAAAAATATGGAAAGTAAAGAGCGAAAAGAGTAGTACCCATCTCCTCAAACAGGTGAGGGTACTTGTCCTGCATGTCATTCTCGGTTTCCCAAGTGGCTTCTTCAATCGGATGATGCTTCCATTGAACCTTTACCATACTGATTACCTTTGTCCTCAATTTATGGACATCCCGATCAAGAATCAAAACCGGTTACTCTTCATAGCGAAGATCCTTATCAAATAACACCTCATCCCACTTGATGATATAGTCCCCTTCCCTATGGTATCACTTCAGCATGGATAAATGGAATACCGGATGGACACATGATAGACTGGGGGGCAGTGCTAATCTGTAAGCCACTGGCCTTACGATCTCAAGAACTTCAAACGGTCCAACGAACCGAGAGCTGAGCTTGTCCTTCTTACCAAAATGCATAACTCCCTTCATTGGTAACACTTTCAACAATACCTGCTCACCAATTTGAAATTCCATGTCCCTTACCTTGCGATTCGCATATTCCTTCTGCCTACTTTGGGCAGCTAGCAACTTTGTTTGAATGCCTCTTACCTTTTCTTGTGCTTCTCTTACCAAGTCTATGCCCAAAGGCTTTACATCACCTTCCTCAAACCACCCTATAGGTAACCTACAACTTCTCCCATACAGAGCCTCGAACGGTGCCATGTCGATACTGGAGTGGTAGCTATTGTTGTATAAGAACTCACACAATGGTAGAAACTGGTCCCAATGACCCCTGAAGTTAATCACACATGCTCTCAGCATGTCTTCCAATACCTGGATCTTCCTTTCCGACTGACCATCAGTCTGAAGATTGAAGGCTGTACTAAAGGTGAATTGAGTGCCCAACTCCTCATGCAACTTACCCCAAAACTTGGAGGTAAACTGCATAACCCTTTCTGAAATGATGGACAATGGAACTCCATGCAATCCCACAATCTCATTTATGTAGATCTTGGCCAATTGTTGTGAATTGTAATCCACCCTGACCAGAATGAAGTGAGCTGACTTGGTCAGCCTGTCAACAATGACCCAAATAGAGTCATACTTCCCCAAAGTCTTGGGGAGACCCACCACAAAATCCATGGCTATTCTCTCCCACTTCCACTCTAGAATGAGCATTCTCTAAAGTAGTCATGTAGGTATTTGGTTCTCATACTTTTTCTACTTGCAATTTTGACACCTGGACACAAAATTCGCTATGTCCCTTTTCATCCCAGGTCACCAATAAAGTTGCCTTAAATTTCTGTACATCTTGGTTACACCCATATGGATCGAATACCGCGAACCATGAGCCTCTGCCAACACCTTTTGAATCATGTCATCAACCTGAGGAACACAAATCCTTTCTCTGAAATTTAACACACCGCTAGAATCCAACGTGGCATCCCTAGACTCTCCGGATATTGCCTTGCTCTGAAGCCTGCTGAACTGCGAATCCTGAAACTGTTTGGCCTTTATTTCCTCTATGAATGTGGATTTGACCTTAATACTGGCCAAAATCCCACCTTGTTCTGAAGCACCCAAGTGCATGAACTAGGACTCCAATGCCTGAATTTCCCTTGCTAGTGGTCATTTGGACACCCCCAAACAAGCCAAACTGCCCATGCTAACTATCTTCAGACTCAATGTGTCTGCCACCATATTAGCCTTACTCGGATGGTACTGAATAGTCACATCATAGTCCTTCAACAACTCCATCCACCTTCTCTGCCTAAAATTCAAGTCCTTCTGAGTGAAAACATGTTGCATACTGTGATGATCAGTGACCACCTCACACTTGACACCATAGAGATAGTGTCTCCAAATCTTGAGTGCAAACACCACCGCTACCAACTCTAAATCGTTAGTTGGATAGTTCCTCTCATGAACCTTCAACTTCCTAGAAGCGTATGCTATCACATTCCTATCCTGCATGAACACAATACCTAAACCTGAGTGTGAAGAATCACAGTAAACAATAAAGTCTTTACCTTCAACCGACAAGGACAAAATAAGAGTCGTGGTCAGAAGTGTCTTGAGCTTTTGGAAGCTCTCCTCACACTTGTCGAACCACACAAACGGTACCTCTTTCTGAGTTAGCCTTGTCAAGTGAGTAGCAATAGATGCTAAATCCTTGAAGAACCTCCAGTAGTAACCTGCGAGCCCAATAAAACTCCTCACCTCATTCACAAAGCTAGGTCGGACCCAACTCTTGACTGCCTCAATTTTCTGGGAATCTACCATCAACCCCTTTTGATACTACATTCCCCAAGAACGCAACTGAAGTCAATCAAAATTCACACTTGGAAAAATTCGCATAAATCTTTTGATGTCTCAATATCTCTAACACAACCCGGAGATGTTCAGCATGCTCTTCCCTACTCTTGGAGTAGATCAAAATATCATCAATAAAAACAATGATGAAAGAATCAAAATATGACTTAAATACCCCATTCATTAAACTTATGAATGTCGTTGACGCATTAGTTAACCCAAATGATATCACTAAGAACTCATAATGCCCATACCGAGTCTGAAAATTAGTCTTAGGAATATCCTCAGGCCTAATTTTCAACAAATGATACCCTGACCTCAAGTCAATTTTCAAAAATACTGATGCACCCTGTAACTGGTCAAATAGATCATCGATATGGGGTAAAGGGTACTTATTCTGAATGGTAACCTTGTTCAACTGCCTGTAATCTATACACATCCGTATACTACCATCCTTCTTCCTTACAAACAATATCGAAGCACCCCAAGGCGAAGCACTGGGATAGATAAATCCCTTATCTAGGAGTTCCTAAAGTCGAGTCTTAAGTTCCCTTAACTATTTCGGAGTCATTCGATATGGAGGAATAGAAATTGGGAGAGGGCCTGGCTCCAGGTCAATACAAAAGTCGATATCCCTGTCTGAAGGAATACCAGGTAAATCCACCGGGAACACCTCTTGAAACTCTGAAACACCTAGAACTGACTCAATAGATGGGGACTCCACACTATCATCCCAAAGATGTGCCAAAAAGGCTAAACACCCTCTTCCCACTAGCTTCCTATGCTGAACAAACGATATAATCTTGACCGGATTAGTCCTGTAAACACCCTCCCACTCTAGCCTATCCTTACTTGGAATCTCTAGAGCCATAGTCTTGGTGTTATAATTTAACACAGCATGATAAGGGGATAGCCAAGTCATGCCCCAAATGACATCGAAGTCAACTTTGTCCAGAATTACCAAATCTACCCAAGTATGCAATCCCACAAACACAGCAGAGTAATCACGATACACGTAAGTCACAATCACAGGCTTTCTCACTGGGGTAGAAACATGGATAGGGGAATTAAGGTTATCACATATTAAGTCCAGACCCAAAGCAAACTTCATAGACATATAAGAATAAGTAGAACCTGGGTCAAAAAGCACATAAACCATCCTATCATAGACTAGAATTGTACATGTGATCACCGCGTCTGATGCCTCATCCTCTGACCTCCCTGGGAACGCATAACACTGAGCCCAGTCATCAATCCGATCTACTTTTCTTGCTGGCTTCACCCCGCCCCTGCCTGCACCACCGTTCCCCCTATCTCCCCGGCCTCCCTGAAAGTTACCTCGCCCACCCTGTGGATGACCCTAGCATTAACACCTCTACCTACCGGGACCACAACTCTAGACTGCTGTTGAACCTGATTACTGGTCTGCCTGAGTGGGCACCCTCTCCTAAAGTGGCCCAGATCGCCATAATGGAAGTAACCACGGTCAAGTGTAGGCCTGCTGGCAGATGTGTAAGAAGCTCCCTAGCCTCTAGAAGCTGGAAACTGTTGATTAGCTCCCTGATGACTACCCGTAGCAGCTGGCAGAGCTAACTGAATAGGATGGGCTGAGTATACCTGCTGATTCTTGCCCCTAGAATATGAACCACCATAATTTTCCTCATTCAGGGGCTTCTTGGCTAATGACTTACCTTCCCCGCTTGCTTGACCCCTTCTAATTTCTTAACATAATCCGTCACTGCATTAAAGCCCTTACCTGAAGAAGTCATATGCAAGGACAACACCTGTAGTTCAGTGTTCAGGCCCTTCACAAACAATCAGACTTTCTCCTCCTCTGAACCCAACAATTGAGTAGCGTAACGAGACAAAGTATGGAACTTAGCCTCATAAGCAACGACTGACATGCTTTCCTATTCCAAATGCAAGACCTCATCCTTCTTCCTGTCTCTCAAAGTACGAGGTACATATTTCTCTAAGAAGAGAGCATGAAATTCCTCCCAAGTCAAGGCAGGCAATGTCGATGGTCTACACTATACCTGAGACCTCCATCATTGCTTAGCGTCACCCTATAGCTGAAATATCACGAATTCAACCCCATGCTGATGTACGATACCCAACTTGTGCAACCTTTCATAGCAATCCAAGATGAACTCATAAGCATATTCCCTATCAGTACCCTAAAATGGAGGAGGTTTCATCTTGAGAAATTTGGTCAATATCTCATGTTCATTTCTTGTCATTACCAGACCAAGCATTGGCCTTAAGATATCACCGGTGCCTGAAGCTGCATCCATCCTAGGAGTTGTAGTGCCCGCTGGCTGAGTGCCCAGAGCCTAATTTGCAACACCCGCGGGGGTGGCTCCGGCACCAACTAAACCACTCAAGAAGTTCCAAGCTGCTGAAATGCCTCGGGCATCAAAGGGGGAAAGCCTGCACCTCCAGCCGGTGCTACCTCCGCCTGTGCCTCACCATCCTTAGAAACAACCTCCACTTCTTCGACAACCTGTTCCTGAGGTGGGGGAGGGGTTTCTTCTCGCATTCCCATAGCATCTTGAGCTCCACCCCTAGTGGGTGTGGCTCTACCTCATCCTCTGCCCCTTCCCCTGCCTCTACCACGGACGGTCGAGCCCACTGCTGGGACCGTTGTTCTAGCTCCGTTGCTCCTAGTATTAACCAACTGCGGACAGAAGAGTGAATGAGTCAGATACTAATTTGTATCATCAGATACCATTGGGAATCAAGTTATAGCACAAATGAAGAAAGAAGAGAGTTTTTCTTAACTCTCGAGGACAAGTACAGACGTCTCTGTACCATTCCGCAAGACTCTACTAGACCCGTTTTGGTATGACGAGATCAACAAACCTAGGGCTATGATACCATCTTTATCACGACCCATACCGCCATGAGTGGCACTCACCCAACCCCCGGGTTGAGTAAACCATCACTTCCCTGAACTTAACTATTCTAATAACTCAAAACCAATGTGCAAAAAGTAAACTAGCAATCAATATTAATAAAACAACTCTATTATAATAACCCTGCGGAAAATCCCCCCTAGAATCTGAAAGTCAACATACCAAAACACTACCAAAACTAGAGTACGGGGATGCAACCCCTAACAAAAGAAATAGTGTAAGCCCGAAACAAGTGGTATACAACTTCAAAAAGATAGAAATCAAGGCAGCTCGACAGACGTAGCTCACCCTTGACGTCTGAAAGCACTGGGACTACAAGTGAGGTCGCGTGTCAACCGCTGGAAGATCACCTGTACTCACAAAAGAAAACAAGTGCAGTATTAGTACACAACCACCATGTACTGGTAGGATCATCAGCCAGTTCCAAATAAATAGTGTATGAATAGTACAACAAATCAAGTAAGAGTACAGGAACACATGTAACAAGTCAACGAGAATTCCTAGACTACAAGTCTCTACCTAGCTTGTTCCCATATGTAGTCCACTTTTATCACCATGATCAACAATCAAGTATAACAATTAAACAACCCTTTTATATAGCCCGGACCACCCTAGGATCCCTTCTAAATAACACCTAAGTGTTAAACATCTTTGTCACGAGCCAGACCACCGTGACTGGCACTCACTCAACCCCCCGGGTGAGCGAACCATAACTGTCCCGAACTTAACCATTCTAACATCTCAAAACCAATGTGCAAAAAGTAAACTAGCAATCAATATTAATAAAACAACTATATTATAATAACCCTGCAGAAAATCTCCCCTAGAATCTGAAAGTCAATGTACAAAAACACTACAAAAACTAGAGTACGGGGATGCAACCCCCAACAAAATAAATAGTCTAAGCCTAAAACAAGTGGGCTACAACTTCAAAAAGATAAAAATCAAGGCATCTCGACCGAATAAGCTCACCCTTGACGTCTGAAAGAGCTGGGACTATAAGTGAGGTCGCGTGTCAACCGCTAGAAGATCGCCTGTACTCACAAAAGAAAACAAGTGCAGTATCAGTATACAACCACCATGTACTGGTAGGATCATTAGCCAGTTCCAAATAAATAGTGTATGAACAGTACAACAAATCAAGTAGTCAACGGACACCCCTAGACTACAAGTCTCTACCTAGCTTGTTCCCACATGTAATCCACTTTTATCACCATGATCAACAATCAAGTATAACAATTAAACAACCCTTTTTATATAGCCCGGACCCACCCTAGGATCCCCTCTAAATAACACCTAAGTGTTAAACATGCAACCCGGTCTACACCAAGACCAACATAAAATCGGATATAACAATAACCCACCCTCTCAAGGACCATAAACAATTATCACATTTCAATAACACAACCTGGTCCATTCAGGGGACCCACAATTCAATGCACAATGCAATAAAGTAAACTCATACCAGGCGTGGTACCCGAGCCAACCAGTTATTATTTCCCGTACCAGGCGTGGTACCTGAGCCAACCGTTAGTATATCCCATACCAGGCGTGGTACTCGAGCCAACCGTTAGTATACCCATACCAGGCGTGGTACCCAAGCCAACCGAATATCAACAGATCCACAGTCACAAATAATGAACAATCAACTTGTAAATCAATCAAGCAAATACACAGTTCAATTCACCAGACTATTAAACAGGACCATTAGACATTATTAAGTCATTCCCTAAGCAATGCAAACATCATACAATTACTTAGATAAGAGTACACAAACATACAAGGTATAAAGGAATCAATAACCATCACCTACCTCGAATAATCAAGCTCTACACTGCCGGAGCTTTCCCTTTTTCAGGATCCCTTGCTTGTTCTTGGTCTAGAAACAAAAACATAAACACTATAGTTAAATGACTGGCCTAAATTACCTTGATTATACAAAAATCCTAATCCCCAGGCCAAATCATGATTATCCCAACCCTTTCCGGGATTTCCCGCTATTAATCCACCTAAGATTATCATTTATACCGACATATTTAGAGAATCAAAGCTTGGTGATCATTACCCATTAACTATAAACAATACCCAAGAACTCTAGCACCCTAGAATTCCCTTTTTTCCCTGAATTCTACAATCTTAGGTTATCCAAAACCTTTTCCCAAGTCCACCCCTAGCAACTCTATAGCGTAGCAAAGATATTATGGAGTTTGGGGAGTAGAATCCTTACCTTTAGGACGAAAAATGGTGGAAAACGGATGGAAATCGCCCAAAATTGCCCCCTTCTTCTCCCAAAATGTTTTAAGAAAAACTGAACTATTTTGGGGAAGTTTCTGCATTAAATCATGTAACTCTCCGCTATAGCGGTCCGCTCTGCTATAGTGGTACCACTGTAGCATAGTCGTTCTCTATGGTGGAGGCTGACCGGCATTGAGTTCCGCTATAGCGGTATTTTCTTTGCTACGGTGGAGGTCGCTATGGCAGAGTGTCAACCGCTATAGCAGTTGACACATGAAAAAAAGTCATAAAATCTCCAAAATTGGTCCATTTTACAACACACTTATTTTCCCGACGTCCCAGATAACCCTTTTCACGTCAACCTCGATTCTGGGAGTTTTACTTACCCGAATTCGATTTTGAAAAATCCCCCTAACTCCTTTATGTCTTAGCTAAAAGGAAAACTAGCTCAAATCAAGACATTTAATCTAATCCTTACCCGGATTTTCCTAGACTATACCTCACTCCAAAACTGGTCGAGACTAGCCGAGCCCAAAATTTTGAACTCCCAAACCCAGCATTTTCTATCTCTAAGAATTGGCACGAATGGTTCACCCGTAACAACGTACCCGGTCGTTACAGAAGCTTTCTTGCTTGAGCTTCTATACTCTTGCTTGCTTAAAACCCTATGTGTCCTGACTTAGAGCCTTGAGAGCTTTTCTCTGAGATGAATCAATGATAATGGGAGAAATAACCTTTTGGGTGTTTCAAAGATGTGGGGAAAGGATTGAGGTAAGAAAAGGATCAAATTACCCCCAACTTAAATGCTCAAAAAACTGCAAAAAACTCGTCGGATAGCGCTTCCCACGGGCCATCGAACCCAACCGTCAGCCTCACGTGGATAAAATAAGCTCACTGGTTGGTTCCCACGGCTGGCCACCACAGGCCGTTGTGGCTCTCACAGACGTTAGAAACGTCCGCCAGAATTCCCACGGCCATCGGCCCTTCCCACGCTCGTCGGATTTTTGACAGCCTGATAGTGCTTCACTAAAATATCCATAACTTTTTACTCTAAACTCGGATTAACGACTGATCAGTGGTGTTGAAAAGAAGATTCAAATACCTTTAATTTAGTGGGTACTAGGCTACCTAACTCTTTATAATCTAAGAGCATTGATCATTTAAAATTTACCCTAGTTAGAACTTACAAGAAAACTAAATTGGTAGAAAGACTTTCAACTTAACTTTGAGCTAGAGGTCCTTTATGACTTTAATTCATATCTAATATACCTCTAAAACATAACAATTGATCTTAATACTTAGATTCATAGAAAATTTATTGGGTTCAGGTCTAACAACATGTGAAGAATGGTTCAGATCTTAGCTTAGAATTTTTGGGGTGTTACACAAGGCTCACCTACTTAAGTGTTTTCTAGAAGTTGATGAAGAAACTGCTTATATAGATATAGTCAAAGATTATAGAGATGTATTTGCCTGGATGTTAGAGTAGCAGTTCATCAGTTGGCAGGCAAGAATGGTGCTCATCCTATTAAGTAGGTCCATAGTCACTTTAGACATGAATTGATTCCATTGATCGAAAATAAGGTTAACAAACTCATTGAAGCTGCTTTATTCGTAAAGTTAAATACCCCATGTGGATTTCAAGTATTGTTCTTGTGAGGAAGAAGAATGGCCAAATTGGAGTTTGTGTTGACTTCAGGGATCTCAACAATGTGTGCCCTAAGGATGAATTTTTGATTTCCATTGCAGTGTATGATTGATGCTACCACATTTTACAAAGTGATGTCTTTAAAGGATGGTTCATCTGGTTATAACCAAATCCGCATGGCACCAAAGAATGAAAAATTCACTATATTCCATACACACAAAGGTATTTATCACTATAAGATGATGCCTTTTGGTTTAAAAAATGTTGGTGACACATATCAAAGTGCTATACAAAGTATCTTTGATAACTAACTCCATAAAAATATCGAATTTTATGTTGTTGACTTAGTGGTGAAATCAAGAAAGAGAAGCGACTACTTGAAAGACTTGCCAATGGTGTTCGAGCTGCTCCAAAGATATCAAATCGGAATGAACCCTTTGAAATATACCTTTGAAGTTACTTTTGGAAAGTTCCTTGATTTCATTGTGTGACATCCATGAATTAAGACTGATCAAGCTAAAGTTGATGCAATTATGAATATGCCAGAGCCTTGAAATAATCAAGAGTTCTAAAGTCTTCAAGAAAAGCTTGTTTGAATCTAGCTGGAAGATGCCAACCCTTCAACCATCTCATGAAGAAGAGTGCTCCTTTCAAATAGGACCAAACTTGTAGTAATGCCTTTGATTGTTTCACATCATATTTGATGAAACCTCCAGTTTTAGTGATTCCTATACCTGAAAAACCATTGATACTCTACATTAAGGCACAATAAATGTCTGTTGGAGCAATATTGGCTCAAGATAATAGCGAAGGCAAAGAAACCTCTCTTTATTACTTGAGCAAAATGATGACACCAAATGAGTTGAATTATTCTCTAATTAAAAAGTTGTATTTGGCACTAGTCTTCTCAATCTAAAAGATGAAGCACTACTTTCAAGCTCACATTATTCTCTTTGTTTCTAGAGAAAATCCTATCAAGTTTTTGATATCAAAACTAGTCCTCAGTGACCGACTAGCAAAATGGTACCTCCAGTTCCAACAGTTTAAGATTGTGTACATTCTTCAAAAATCTATAAAAGGACAAGTATTAGATGACTTCTTGGTAGACCACTCATCAGGAGAGCTAGCTAATGAAATTCCTGATGAAGATGGGATGGTTATTGAAATTCAACCTCCTCGGAAGATAGACTTTAATGGTGCTACACATTGTAATGGAGCTGGTGTTGGTGTAGTTTTTGTCACTCTGTAAAGAGAGGTTCTACCATACTCCTTTACTTTGACACAATATTGCTCTAACAATGTCGCTGAATATCAAGCGCTAATACTTGTAATTGAAATGGTTATCGACATGAAGCAACTAAAATTTCAAATCCTTGGTAACTCTTAGTTGGTGATCAATCAACTCTTGGCAAGCAATGAGGTCAAGAAGCCCGAGCTATGCCCATATCATGGTTATGCTCAGAAGTTGATAGGATGTATCAGAGATGTGAGCCTCCAACATGTACAGGAAATTCGATGCCTTGGATGCTCTAGATTTAACTCTAACTCTGCTAGATCTAGCACAAGTTACTATTTATAAAAAATAGGTAGTACCATGACCAAGTGAGGATGAATATGTAGAAAATAAGCGTGAACATCTCGTTGCTATTCCTAAAGCCCTGAAGGAAGACTGGCGATAACTTGTCATTGATTAATGTGGTATGGGATACTTCCAGAAAACTCAAAGAGAAGGACTGGTATCCATTATAGTGCACCTTTCTTCATTTACAACAAAGACACATTACACACAAGATCATTCAAGGGATTACTCTTGTGATGTTTGGGGGAGAAGGAAACAGTCCAAGCTTTGTAAGAAACACATTCAGAAGTATGTGGATCACATCAATCTGGATGAAAACTCCACTTCCACATAAAAATGGTGTGATATTATTGGCTAATGATTGTGAAAGATTTCTTAGACTATGCTCGAAGATGCAAAACCTACCAGTTTCATGTAAATTTTATACATCAGCTGCCAGAAGTATTACACTTGACTGTCGCATCTGGGACATTCGATGCTTAGGGATTAGTTGTTATTGGACCACTACCAAAATCTTCTTATGGATATTTGTACATTTTGGCTATAACAGATTACTTCTCAAAATAGGCCCAAGTTGTCACTCTTAAAGAAGTAAAGAAAAAGAATGTTGCAAATTGCATCTGAGTAAATACTATCTACCTCTTTGGCATTCCTTATTACAAAATAACAGAGAATGACAAGCCATTTGATAACATGTTGATGAAAAAGATTTGTGATCTCTTTGATTTTAAGCAGCGTAAATTTTCTATGTTTCATGTAGCCGCAAATGGTCTAGCTGAAGCATTCAATAATACTCTGTGCAACTTATTGAAGAAGGTCATCTTCAAGTCCAAACAATAGTAGCATAAAGAATGGAAGAAGCTTTGTAGGCATATAGAATGAGTCACCGCACACTGCCACAAGCAACCCCATACTCTCTTGGTTTTGGACTTGAAGGAGTCCTAGCACTTGAGCGTCAAATACCTTCTTTAAGACTTGCTATTAAAAAAGGGCTCAATGAAGAAGAAAATGCTCGATTTGCGTCTTGCAGAGTTAGAAGCACTTGATGAGAAGAGGGTAGAAGCTCAACAAATCTGGAATGTTATCATGCCCATCTATCTCGTGCTTTCAATAAAAAGGTCACTTGAGGTGCTTCCAAGTTGGATATCAAGTCCTTGGAGTGAGGAGGAGTGAGGAGACCCATTATTACTTCCATAAATCTGGGGGGAAATTCACCTCGAAGTGGGATGGACCATAGTCATACAACAAGCATATTCAATTGTTGCTTACAAGCTTATCAATATAGATGACATGAGAATTGGTCCTATTGATGCAAAGTTTTTGAAGAGGTACAATCCTTGATGTAAGATGACACTCCTTAAGGCACAAGCATAAACTGCATGTTACTCCGGGTCCACAAGAGTATAAAATATGCACGACTCCAAAAAAGTAATAAGTCTGACAGGTTGAAAATCTCAAAATAGGTGGCCTAGACAAAAGTTAGGACATAAAAAAGTCCGTTAGGTTAAAAATCTAAAAATATGCAATCTAGGAAAAAGTTAGGACATAAAAAAGTCCTCTAGGTTGAAAAACTCAAAAGAGGCAGCCTAGGCAAAAGTTAGGAAACAAAGAAAAAATCACTCTTTTAGAAGTACGTTATGACTTGATGCTCTTCACCGAGGTACGTAGGTGCTTAGAGTTTCATTCTAGGTTTAATTGAATGAGTGCTTCGATAGGTAGGTTAGGTCTCAAGTACTTTTTCATCAAACTTTGGACTTTCACTAAATATAGATAGCTCGATGGAGGCAAACCTCTATGGAAAATAAGATTCTTTAGTGGGATTTGAAGTCCTTAACTTTTCCAAGTACGCAAGTTGATGTAAACAATCTACCAAGTATGCAAGGTGAAATTTCAAATTTTCCAAGTCAACAAGATAAATTCTCAAATATGCCAAGTCTACAAGTTGAAGTCTTCAAATGTGTTGAGCTCTTAAGTTGAAGTCCTCAAATTTAGCAACTCTGCAATATGAAGACTCAAATCTACCAAGTCTATAAGTTGAAGTCTTCAAATCCTCCAAGGCTTCTCGAGTTTACCTTTCTTAAGGTGGGGAAGAGTATCCATCCCATTGCACCATAAGATTAACTTCTCGAGTTTACCTTTCTTATGGCGGACATGAGTATTTAGCCCTTTGCGCCATAAAATTACCTTCTCAAGTTTATCTTTCTTAGGGTGGGGATGAGTATCCATCTCTTTTCTCCATAAGATTACCTTCTTGAGTTTTCCTTTTAAGGTGGGGACTAGTATCCATCCCTTTGCGCCATAAGATTACCTTCTTGAGTTTTATTTTTAGTGTGGGGACGAGTATCCATCCCTTTGTGCTATAAGATTACCTTCTCGAGTTTACCTTTCTTAGGGCAGGGATGAATATCCATCTCGTTGACAGTATGATTACAATCTTGAATTTACCTTTATTAGAGAGGGGATGAGTATACATCCCTTTGCACAGTAATATTACCTTCTTGAGTTTACCTTTTTTAGGAGGGGAATGATTACCCATCATTTTGCGCTATAAGATTATCTTCTCGAGTTTACCTTTTTTAGGCAAGGATGAATATACATCCCTTTTAATCATAAGATTACTTTCTCAAGTTTACCGTTCTTATAAACCTTCTGCTTAAAGAGAGATCACAAGCATATAAGTTGATCAAACTTTGGAATTTCAACTAATATTGATGACTCGATGGGGGCAAACCTCTATGAAAAATGAGCTTCTTTAATGGGATTTCAAGTCTTCAAATTCTCCAAGTACGCAAGTTGAAGTCAAAAATCTACCAAGTATGCAAGGTGAAATTTTTAAATTCGCCAAGTCGACAAGATGAATTCTCATATCTACCAAATCTGCAAGTTGAAGTCTTCAAATCTGTGGAGCTCGCAAGTTGAAGTCCTCAAATATAGAAACTCTGCAATAAGAAGTCTCAAATCTACCAATTCTACAACTTGAAGTCTTCAAATCCTCCAAGGCTTCTCGAGTTTACCTTTCTTAAGGCGGGAAAAATTATCCATCCCTTTGCACCATAAGATTAACTTCTCGAATTACCTTTCTTAGGGAGGGATGAGTATTTGTTCTTTTCCAATGAAAGATTACCTTCTCAAATTGTCACAACCCAACTACCAGGCCATGCGGGCACTTACTCTAAGCACCTAGATAGGAGAACCCTTACCACCAGATCTAACAGGAAATACGGAAATCATAATTAAAACATAAGAAAGTAACCCTTTTTATTACAAGGAAAATTGTTTAAAACTTGAAAATGAACCCTCCCTAGGAACTAATCTAAACAGGTACAAGATCTTCTACAGGAGAATTACAAGAATTTTAAAAGAAGACACAGCTCTACCATGGAAACAAAAAGTAGAAGCTGCTGGAGATTTCCATCATCCTGTACCTATAAAACATCACTGATCCTGCAACCAGACTATACCCAAAAAGGTATAGCAAGAGTAGTATCAGTACAAACAACACATACTGGTAGGCATCATCGGTCAACCCGAATCCACTACATACAATCATATTAGAATTCAAGAGAAATATGCAATAAGTTACAATAACCCATTTGGTTCAACATCCACTTTTTACCACCCGAATATTAACACTAAGAACTTATATGCTTTGTCCCAAGTCTTTCTACCTCGTTCCGCTGCCAAATCCACCCCTTGGAGACTCTACACTATGACACCTAGGACTTTCCAAGTCATACTGAACACTTAGACTTACCAAGTCGCACTTATCTCTAAGACTTCCTAAGTCACACCTGACTCTAACACTTCCCAAGTCACATTACGCACTTGAACTTGCCCGGGGTCACCCTTGCACTACCTAAGTCAACTACTATGACTCAATAACCAGAATAAACTCAACTACTCAATGACTATACCACATACATTCATGCCACTACCTACAGTACCGACCCACTCCCGGAACCACTAGGACAATACTCTCTTATAATAACATCTAGAAATACAGTCTTAGACTCTCAGTCTTACTCCCAACTTACTCACCCCATGACGCTGGTTCACCCATCGGTGCCACATCACGACATAACAAATAAACATGTAACCCTTCTAAACTATCAACCATATGAAATAGGTTCCACAACCATTTAAACAATGAACAATAAACAATAACATTGTACCCATTTTACATCACCCAGACCTGCTAAGGATCCCTAGACCAATACCTAAGTGTTAACACGCAATGTCGGGCCCACCCAAGGACCATCCCACCATCAAGTGTAACAACTCGGCCTCTCAAGACCAATATACAAATACATAGTTTCACAATCAACCCTATCCACTCATGGAGCCATCGACAAAACACAATCAAGAATGCATAAATAAACCTGTACTAGGCGTGGTACTTGAGTCAACCAATATAGAACATATACCAGGCGTGGTACCCGAGCCAACTGTTTGTATCCCATACCAGGCATGGTACCCGAGCCAACCTAGAGAATCATGTACCAGGCATGGTACCCGAGCCAAGCAATATCCCATAAAATCTAACAATCAAAAATCAAATTAACAGAAATAAACTTGCAATACCAATAAACAACAAAACCCAGTTTATATCACCTAATTGACACCCAAACACTTGGACATTCATGAATCCTTTCCCTAAAAAGGCAAGGCACATACTTTACTACATTAAAGTTACATGCACACACGTTGCACTTGGAAAATAATGACTATCACCTACATATCAACTGGGTCCATAACCCCAACCTTGAAATCCTATTTGGAGACCAATTCGCGGTTATCACTCTAGACACCTATTCAGTTGGTACATTAATCCCAGAACCCTTCCTTAAAGATAAATATAATCAAGGGAAACATCCCCTGACATTGAGGCTCCATACCCTTCCTATTCTATCCTATTTCCCTTAATTGAATTATTCTCGAAGCCCACTATAACTAGCCCCTTACTTGTTCACAACCAATCCGGTTCACCGAACCTACCCAACAGTCTAGTTCCCTGGATTTTAACATCACACACCAATTAACAACATATAAACAACCCAAAATGAAACACATTATCGTGACACCCTTATTCCCATTTCAATCATACAGCCAGACCATATAATATTCCTCCAGCATCCATCCCCGAAGTCCTACACATAAATTCTCCTTTCAGTCTATAACAATAATATGAAATGGAAATAGGTCTAAGTTTACTCAATGAAAAGAACCTAGCCTACCTGGACGCCAAGCATCTGCACCCGCCATATTTTTTCTCCTTGAAGGCATTCCCTGATGGAGGACAAGCTTGGAATCCATGGGTTTGCACCCTTTTTGCAGGAATCCTTCCTCCTCATGGCTTCCAAAGTTTGGAGTAGCCTAGGAGGGTTTTTGGAGTTACCCTCATATATTTTCCAACTGTGGAGGAGAAGTCTAAAATAAAAATCGTGTTTCCTAGTTTCTGCCTCCGCCATACCTCTACAGCGACCGGCTGACAGCTACATCGGTGGTGCCATAGCAGAATAATTTTTGCTATAGCAGAGTGATGTCAGCCCAAACGAATTTCAAAAATCCAAAAAATTTGCCACATCAACCCTATTTAAGTCAAAACAAAAATTGATGGTTCCCGTAACCCACAATATGGTGATTTCTAAAATAAAGATGGATCAGGTCATTACAACAGAGACCAATTTATCCATCATACTTCCCTGAATGATCCTGTAAGAATGAGAAGAAGAAACTAGTCTGGGGCTCTCACAGTCCAACCTTGACAGCGTAACTACAATTCTACGCGAAATACCACCACTTCCTCTTATTTTTTTTGCCCTCAACCCAATTGGAAAATAAAATGATCCCGCTCTAACAAGGAATTTCCTCCCCCGAGCTATCCAGAATTTTTTTTAAGGTAACCTTCCCTGAGGGCCCAAGAAATTCGGGCCTCGTAGAATATCAGAGTGAAAGAATTTTAAAAGACTAGGAGGGAACCCTTCCCATTCCCTGCCATTCGCTATAGAGGACATTATACATCTATAGCGAAACTTCTATAACGAGACTCCAGCCGCTATAGCGGTTGGCAACAATTGAAAAAAGTGAGAAACAGATTTCATTCCCATTCTCTTCTATTTTTCCATTCGAAACCAGTTCCTTCCTCCCGATCACTCTGCTCCTGATGTCAAAACATCTAGATAACTATCGTATCCACTTGCTTCTTTACTTCATTGCACGATTATAGATAGGATTGTGGTAGAAAATAGTGAACTGGGGTAGATTTTGTAGTTGGTTTTTAAATTTGAAAATAGGTTGGATTTTTATCAGATTTCTGAAGCATGGGTACTTCACTTACATTTACAATGCCTCCACTGCATTCTAGGCATAAGGATTATGGAATTTTTGGCCAAAATGGGCTCAATATGGTGGGGGAGATGAAGGATTGTTCTTGGAGAAAATTTGTGATTTAAACAAATTTTAAGGGTTGTAATGACTAAATTTTTGCATAAAACAGTGATAGGGCACTTTAGGAACACTGATCTGGTTTTGGAATGTTAAAAATAGAGTTTTTGGGTCAAAGGGCACCATTGATGCACCCTTTGAAGCTTTGGGATGATGAAGATTGCTATAGCGAAACCCAACTGCTATAGCGGTCCTGCTATAGCAGAGAAATTCCAGCTATAGCGGTCCCATTGTAGCGGACGATCATCCGCTATAATGGAAGACCGAAAATAGTAGCATCCTAGGTCTACTCAATTTGAAATTCCTCTATCTGAATTACTTTTCCTTGCTTCTTTACGAGTTCTAATCCCACCTCTTGCCACCTTGCAGGTTAGCATACTCAATGGATGATGATCAAGAACACATTCCCCCTTACGAGAGGTTCCCCAATGATGCTAGTCGGGAGAGGTTTTGGGACATACGGAGGCTAGGCTTTTGTTACGAGAGGTCTTTCAACATAAGAGGGGTGGATGAGAAAGAACCCGCCTTCTACCGTAGGCTTCAAGAGTTCAACTAGGGCCCGCTGGTGGTGACTCCCCATTTAGGGTACTCCGGTTAGGTGAGGGAGTTCTATTCTATACTCCCCACCATTCGTTGGGATGACCCAAACCCCAATATCCACATCCAAGGGGTGGATGTCCCCGTGGATGCTTGGACCATCAATGAGGTGCTAGGAGTTCCTCATGTTTCGAACGAGGCTTATAATGCCAAGGCTCGATTGTGGTACATGGCATGGCTGAGGGATACCTTGGTGGAGGAGGAGTTATGGTACAAGGTCTACTGGCCCAGTTCTGAGGGCAACACGAGCGCTTACTTTTCAGCCGATGCTAGGAGGTGGCTGAATTCATTGTCCAGAAGGATCCGTCCATCAGGCAATACCACCAACGTGACTTATGCTCGGACTTGGTGGTGGCTTATGCCATGCAGGGGATTTTGTTAAATATGGGGGATCAGATCGTGTCTGAGTGGAGGGAATTCTGCCGGGGTGCCCGAGGTTGCGTGTCTGAGTGGAGTGTCATCATCATCGGACTTGGTGGTGGCTGATGATGATGATAACACTCCTGCCCCTCCTTCCCAGTCCCAGTCCCAGCCCCTAATTTCTAGAAGCCAGATCGAGGAGAAATTGGACGCGGTCAGGCAATTTATGGATTACTACTGCTGGAGGTACAACCCCACCCCACTCTGCTTAGGACTTTGCAGCACTCCGCAGGGAGTTAGATGAGGAGTAGAAGAAGAGGTGCTCTCGGGACCGCAAGCTTTCCCGGATGTCAAAGACCATCAAGGTAATGTTCACCTACTATGCCCCTGATCAGAAGCTTCCACAGCTAGAGCCAGAGGACCTGCAGGAGTTCCCCTTTTTGAGCGATGATGAGGCCTAGGACCTCCCCTTCCCCCTTTATTATATTAGACTATTGTTTCCTTGTTTTTGCCCCCCTTTTTGGGCATGTACTAGATGATATTTTCCTTTCCTTTTCCCCTTTTATTTTAAGCACGTGGATGCTAGTTTTAGACATTATTTACCTTATATGCATGCTACATTAGTTCTACTGGTGTTTTCCTGATTGTACATAGCAGCTCGTAGCTTAACTATTGCTTTTAGACACCCCAAAAATGAAAGGAAAAACAGGGGGAAATAGGGAAGGGGTTCTGCCCCGCCCCTTCCGCTATAGCTGTTGTCACACCGCTACAGTGGTACTACCATAGCGGGGAAATTCCCTCTATAGTAGGATTGTCGTAGAGGTACAGTTCTGCTATGGCAGTCCCGATGGTAGCAGCCCAAAAAATTGAACTTTCCAGTAAAGTTTACTCATCCCCATTCCCAATTTCCAATGTTAACCCTATAAATTCGTCCATGGTCTTAAATAACACCCCAAGACCATTTCGGACACTGCATAATTCGAAACTTAGCATCACTTTATCATCAAATCAATTAAGAATTACAAGGGAAAACTATTCACAGCAACACATTTATGCTATCATACAAGAATGACTCCCCCCTTTTTTTCCCATGGTTTCTAACCAACCCGACTGTCCTGAAATCGGAGTTTCCCCACTGTCACAAGTCTTGTTCTCTTATCATCTCAACCAATGATAAGTCCCATTCAGAAATGTAATACGAAATTTTCAATCAACACACATGGCAAATCACTAACCAAAGCACATAAAATCAATTTATGACTCCTCCCAGACCAAAAATATTCACAATAATGCAAGTAGTTACACACCAACAATTGAAGTCATACAAGTATTACTACACACATAAATTCAAACTTCAAGTTTCAACATAATTTCAAGTCACATCTACTACTCTTTATTCACCCCATGGATTGTTATTCGATCACCCATGCCTTACCACAACCCCTAAGGCCAGATACCTATTGGAATCTTCCCGGTTCAAACTTCTCTTGCTTGTGTCACTCTAATCGAAGTCAAATGACATCCCTTACTTCGTTCAGATACAATTTGGAATCGAGAGATACCAATTGAACTCAACCCATACAAGTAAGTAACAATCTGCATGAAAGGAATGAAGAAAGGATATGATTCCTAGAATGCTTCAAAGCTTCCCACAAATTAGATGTAGACGTCAACACACTAATCCACAGGACTCTATTTGATATTTTGCTCTTGTACTGGAAGATCGATAACTTGGGCTCTGATACCATCTGTCATGACCCAACTACCAGGCCATGCGGGCACTTACTCTAAGCACCTAGATAGGAGAACCCTTACCACCAGATCTAACAGGAAATACGTAAATCATAATTAAAACATAAGAAAGTAACCCTTTTTATTACAAGGAAAATTGTTTAAAACTTGAAAATGAACCCTCCCTAGGAACTAATCTAAACAGGTACAAGAGCTTCTACAGGAGAATTACAAGAATTTTAAAAGAAGACACAGCTCTACCATGGAAACAAAAAGTAGAAGCTGCTGGAGATTTCCATCATCCTGTACCTATAAAACATCATTGATCCTGCAACCAGACTATACCCAAAAAGGTATAGCAAGAGTAGTATCAGTACAAACAACACATACTGGTAGGCATCATCGGTCAACCCGAATCCGCTACATACAATCATATTAGAATTCAAGAGAAATATGCAATAAGTTACAATAACCCATTTTGTTCAACATCCACTTTTTACCACCCGAATATTAACACTAAGAACTTATATGCTTTGTCCCAAGCCTTTCTACCCTATTCTGCTGCCAACTCCACCCCTTAGAGACTCATCATGACACCTAGGACTTTTCAAGTCATACTGAACACTTAGACTTCCCAAGTCACACTTATCTCTAAGACTTTCCAAGTCACAGCTAACTTTAAGACTTCCCAAGTTACATTATGCACTTGGACATGCCCGGGGTCACCCTTGCTCTACCCGAGTCAATCACTATGACTCAACAACTAGAATAATCCTAACTACTCAATGCATAGACCACATATAGTTATGCCACTACCTCCAGTACCGACCCACTCCTGGGACCAGTAGGACAATACTCTCTCATAATAACAGCTAGCAGTACAGTCTCAGACTCTCAGTCTTACTCCCAACTTACTCACCTCGTGATGCCCACATCACGACATAACAAATAAACATGTAACCTTTCTAAACTATCAACCATATAAAACAAGTTCTATGACTATTTAAACAATAAACAATAACATTTTACCCTTTTTACATCACCTGGACCCGCTAAGGATCCCTAGACCAATACCTAAGTGTCAACACGCAAGGCCCGACCTACCCAAGGACTAACCCACCATCAAGTGTAACAACTCGGCCTCTCAAGACCAATATACAAAGACACAGTTTCACGATCAACTTGGTCCACTCATGGAACCATCGATAAAACACAATCAATAATGCATAAATAAACCCGTACCAGGTGTGGTACTCGAGCCAACCAAAATAGAACCTGTACTAGGCGTGGTACCCAAGCCAATTGTTATATAACCTATACCAAGTGTGGTACCCGATCCAACCATTAGTATCCCATACCAACCGTGGTACCCGAGCCAACCAAGAGTATCCTGTACCAGGCATGGTACCCGAGCCAACCAATATCCCACAAAATCTAACAGTCAAAAATCAAATGAACAGAAATACACTTGTAACACCAACAAGTAACAAAACCCAATTAATTTCACCTAATTGACACCCGAACACTTGGACATTCATTAATCCTTTCCCTAAACAGGCAAGGCACATACATTACTACATTAAAGTTACATGCACACACGTTGCACTTGGGAAACAATGAACATCACCTACACATCAACCGAGTCCATAACCCAACCTTGAAATCATGTACAGAGACTAATTCCTGATTATCACTCTAGACACCTATTCAGTTGGTACATTAATTCAAAACTCTTCATTAAAGACACACACAGTCCAGGAAAACATCCCCTAACATTGAGTCTCCATACCCTTCATGTTCTATCCCATTTCCCTTAATTGAATTATTCTCGAAGCCCACTATAACAGCCCTTACTTGTTCACAACTAATTTGGTTCCCAAACCTACCCAACAATCTAGTTCCCTGGATTTTTACATCACACACCAATTAACAACATATAAATAACCCGAAATAAAACACATTACCTTGACACCCTCATTCCCATCCAATCATACAGCCAGATCATACAATATTCCTCCAGACTTCATGCTCGAAAGCCTACACATGAATTCTTCTTTCAGTCTATAACAATAATATAAAATGGAAACGGGTGTAGGTTTACTCAATGAAAAGAACCTAGCCTACCTGGATGCCAAGCAGCTGCACCCGCCACATTCTGGCTCCGTAAAGGCATTCCCTGATGGAGGACAAGCCTGAAATCCATGGTTTCACACCCTTTTCATTGGAATCCCTCCTCCCCATGGCTCCCAACCTTTGGAGCAGCCTAGGAGGGTTTTTGGAGTAACCTTCGTATGTTTTCAAACTGAGGAGAAGAAGTCTAAAATAAAAATTGGGTTTCCTAGTTTCTGCCTTCGTCATACTGATAATGCTCAAATAACGCTCTCTATTACAGAGGTGACAACGATCGTTAAGCAAAACAAAATTTGTATTACCCGATGGGAGTTGGGGTCGATCCCACAGGGAATGGTAGTATAGCCAATGAGATTGTAGAAAGGACCTCACAATGAGAGTAGATTGTCCAAACAACAAATAATGTAAAAAGGGGGAAACTTGGAATCTGTCATAATTCAATTGCAAACCAAACAATAAAGTAAATGTGAGGTGTAAATAAGAGAAAGGATGACTAGGGATGTGCTTCCAATGGGACTCAAACACGGGTCAAGGTACTTGCTCAATTGAGTAAATTCTCACTAAACAACATAGGTAGCATTGGTTTTAGGCATGAACGATAATCTTTTGATCTCACAATCATTTATCCAATGGTCTTTGTTCAAGCACCATTGTTTAGGCATAAACCAACCAATATAGGCTAGGGGAGGTCACACTATCTCTAGCTTAGACCCTTAAATGGGTGTTTCCGATGAATTGAGCTATTTCTAGCTTCAATCTAAGTGGAATCCTAAGTACCCACTAGCAATTTCACATCTGAAATTATGAAGCACTTTCTCAATAAAGAACACAATCAAGTAAATTAAATCAATGTTTGCAACCACCAATTTTAGAGTTAAAATATGGTGAAATCACTAGACCTATGTCATATTAGTAATTATAAGCAAAAATAAGCAAAACCCATACTCTTTTATCAAGTACCCATCATCAACACATCCCTAGACAAGGAGACTTAGTCACTTATGCTAAAGGAAGAAGAAAGTATACCCATAGGGAAATTCATATTCCTTTTCATTAATTGTGGCAAGAATCCAATATCCAAGCTAGAATTTACAAGTCCAAGGTTGAAGGTTAAGAGAATTGGGGAAACCCTCTATCTTGCCTAGGAGAGAAACTTGCTCAAAATTTGAAAACCATTCAAAAACTATGAAAAACTATGCCTAAATTGGGTTTTAGAAGGTTCCCAAATCGTCATACAAAAGTGGATAAAATTTCCCTTTGGGAACTGTGCGGCGCGACGTGCGATTTGCACATCATATTATGCGCATCGCACAGCTTTGCACAAGCGAACTAGTGACTTGGACTATCTTCAGTTGTCATGAAAAATGGGGTACGGTTCGCACCAGGCCTTGTGTGTGTCGCACGGTGGCCGCACCCCTTAACAGATGCTTCTCTTTTCTACTGAGCTTTATACGGAGGGAGGTACAGACTGTACCAAAGGTTGTGCATGTCGCACGGCGGCTGCACCTCTCGGCAGAATCTTCATCTCACTTGATCATTTCACACTTCAATTCCTTTTGAGCTCTTTTGGGTCCAATTCCTTGTTTTCTATCTTTAACCAAGAGTACCTGTATTCACATCAATAAATATTATAAGAACCTCTAAATCTCATCAAAACATAGCAATAATTCATGATTAAAGGCTCAATAAGTCGGTAGATTACCATTTATCAAACCCTCAAACTTGAACTATTGCTTGTCCTCAAGCACGATACTAATAAGGTAAGGAATGAATGATGCTCTAAAACTCAATCAAGGCACAAAACAATAATCTATTCTAAAAACTAAGATAAACAATAAACAAAAAAGACTCAAACAAAAGACACAACTATAATGCTCATCTCAATTTGAACCACCACATTATCAAGGCAATTGATCATTTCAAAACCTTTTTCAAAAGGACTTCATTTATCATTCAAAATCAAGGGAATTTGTCATTCAAAACAAGATATTAATCTTCTCACATCATTGTATGGACCATCAAGGTTTTCCTCGAGATTTGCCACACAACTTGTCTTATTCATTCCTCTCAATTGAAATAGAGACTTCATGTTTCAATTTGAGTGCATGATGTCACTCACCATAAGAAAGAATCCCATGCACAATCATGCAATTCACAATAAAAGGGATTATAAGAGAACTTAAAAGACTCTCACTCTCTCAAGGAAGTTCAAGTGCACACATGTCAAACCATAGGCTTGCCCTTCATGTAAATCGCTACTAATGTAGAGTGGCCAAGCTTGGAATCACTAAGGACTTGCAGGTTACGATGTTGGCTAGGGCTAAAGTGAGGATTGCATTTGGCTCAAGTGACTAAACCTCCCTAACGCTCTTTCTTATCATTTTGAACACCGCTCACATTTTCGAATTTTGACTTCACCTTATTTCTCCCTCACACAACCCAAGCTTTTCCCTTCAATCTTGATCATTCAACCTCCTTGTAACACCTTCACTTGGTAGAACCGATTCTTTTCTTTTCATTTTTCTCATTAGATTGAACTTTTGGAGAAATTTTCAATTCAACATAACATGCTACCTTGCACTTGAAGTGCATTCCTTTTCTTCTCCATATTAAGCACATACACCCCCAAACTTAGGCTTTTGCCTATGTTGTCATTTCATTTTCCCCCAAAACTTAGGCTTTTAGCCTACGTTTCACTTTCAAGCCATTAGGGAGGACGGGTGCCATGATAGAGGTTCCAAAAAGATCAAGGTGTCAAACAAAGTGCCAAAGAACGATCACAATCTCAAAAGGGGTTAACTAAGATTGATGTTAGGGGAAGTTATTTGGGTGAAGTGGCTATTCAAAAAGGGCCTAAGATAATCTTCCAAGCTTGGTCACATATAGAATTTCTCCTTGAATCACATTCGGGGCAAGTTCTAGATGACACGCATGCACAAGAATCAAGGTATAGCCTCACCACACATGACATCACCTCACAAGTACTTTCAACATTAGTCTCAAAGTCAATTGGGATAAATGACTTTTGAAAAGATATTTTGAGTTCATTACACACTTGTTTGTGAATCAATCAAGCCAAACTGAGAGTGTGCTAGTCATGACAAGGGAATGCTTTCCTCAAAAATTCATTTTCCCTCTTTCCTTTCCTTTTCAAAAATGACTTGCCAAGAAAATATTTTGGTGGGTCCATTTTGAGACAAACAAAGCACAGACTCAAATTAAAACTAAAACTTAAAATTTTCCCTTAAGAAAGTCACCTCTCAATCCATCATAGGGAAACACCAACCCAGTTCGACACAAAAACAAAGAAAAAGAAAATAAAGAAAATATTTGCTCCTTGGGAAAGAACTGTGATATTAAGAAAACCCTCGGAGTTTATTGCTAAACTACTATTAACAAGGCAGATACTAAATTTGTGAGCTCATGAATCATTTGAAAAACAAGCCTCAGCATAGGCCCTTAGCATAAATGCAAGACATGGGTAGCGAGACAATGAAATCATGTAAGACTAACCCACACACAATCAAAATTTAAAAATCAAGCCCGATGAGGGAACAATTATACCTTAAAAACATAATAGAAAGACCCGGAAAGGGCAAAATTATCACAATATTCAACATGCCAGACAAAGGCCAAAAAAAAATCTAGCAAGGAATTAAAAATGTCAAGTCCCGGCAAGGGCAATAAAATATCTCAAACCCAACACGGGCAACCAAATCAAATAATACCACCTGCCCCCTTAAAAAGAAGCATTACCCTCAATGATTTAAGATTAAGTAAGGAAAGAAGGGGTGCAATAACTCCCTAGAGGACTATGCCTCATCATCATCATATGTTGCCTCTTCACTAGGACCAGCACCACCCTTTGGGGAGTACATAGTAGCTATGGATTCTCTGAGAACCTGCTGAAATGCTGGGTTTTGATCATCATCTAGATATGCATCCTTATCACTAGGTAGCTCCACCTGATCATTCACGAAAGATGCAAGCAAGTCATCCATAGGTCCGCGAGTGTGGCGGGGCTGAGGCAAGGTACTCAAATTTTCCTTCTCAACTGAACCCTTCTCCTTAGCCTTGTGGACATCCTTTCGGATTGCTTTGACGGACCCCTTAATGACATCTACCCTCTGGTAGAGCTTGGTCATGCTGTCCACTTCTCCCTTGATGGCCCTCTTGACAGCCTTATCAATTAACCCGAGCAACTCTTTTGCTAAGTCACTCAATTGTCTCTCATGATTATAAGTTTTATCCACCATGTCTTGAAGACCACTCTTGGTCAATGTCTCTCTAGGTGCAGAAGCTGATGGTGTATGTGCTTCTGAGGCTGCCCAAGATAGAGAGAAAACATGTGCTTCAACATCGAAATCATCAACCTCAACCTCCACCAAAGTTTCCATCCTGCGCTTTTTGAACCGAGGGGCATCCTTGTCTATCTTCCTATTAAGGTCAATCATACAAATAGCATGGGTGAACTTGTCACAGCTAAAGTAGAGGACCTCGGCTTTATCATAAAGCTTAGTAATGAGCACCGAGAAGGGGAATGAGTTACTACTCCTGCGTGCTTTCCTCCTTATTACCATGGATTTAATTTCCCCAAAGTTGACATGTTCCCCTGTCATAATAGCAACAACTAAAATGGCTCCATCCTGGGTTATCTTCTGATCCTTTTGCGATGGCAAGAATAGGATACGTACAAGGTCATACCAAAGACGGGCTTCGAAGTATAAGGTTCTTCTTAGAAACCTCCCATGATGGACCAGGGAGGAGTGTAAGGAGGATGAACAGGGGGTCGTCTCACGATATGGCTTTGACTCGGTAGACAGCCTAGCCAAGAGTGCAGGGGCAGGATCGATTGGGTGACTCCAATAGATGGCATTGATGGTAGTTGGAGTGATGGAAACTTTCTTTCCCTGGACAATAACTGAATCCATGTTAGGGAACTAATCCACATTCCCCTTATATCCCTTGGAGTCTTTCTTGGCTTGATAAGAAGCAAAGAACTCCCAAACTATCTCCTTGTAGTACCCCTCGGGTACATCTTGGAATGGTTGCCACTCTTGGTCGGTAAACTATCGGTGGATATTGGGTAACTCCCTCCCGACTGTAGCCAAGTTAAAGATTTAGCCCACATTGAAGGTTCTACTCTTATCACGGTCATACATGACCTTCATACCTCCAACCCCAAAGTGAATTCTCGCCTCTTCCGCAGCTGATAGTTTCTTTGGTTTGCGCCCTATGTTGCCCCTGCAAGAAGACATAATCTATACATGGAGATTGTTAGTACCAAAAGCCAAAGCAAATATCTTTTTGTATTTTTGATATATGAGAAAGAAGAAAAACTACAAAGAAGTTAACTAAATAAAAAGAATGGAATGCAAAGAAGGAGAAAAACAAAATAGGTAATTGATGGCTCATGCGGACCACATGCAAACCGCACCACGCATAGTGCGCATCGCACGTGCATTCGTATGAACTATCATAACCTACATGAATTTCTGTTATGAGGTGCGAAGCTGGTGCAAACCGCACCAGACGTAGTGCACGTTGCACCATGCTTCGCCCTATAAAATATTGAAATGGCAACTATTTTTCACAAGGTGCGGTGCCTTATGCATTTCGCACATCGAGGTCTGCGCTCCACATGCAAAATGCACATGGAAACACATGGAATTTTTCAATCCCTTGTCTTCTTGTGTGTTAAGCATGTGATTCGCAGAATAATACGTGCGGAATGCACTTGGAAACAAGAACCACACCAATAATCCAACAATTTAAACAATAGGGCCAAGCATTATATGACCCAACCAAATCATCCGGATACTCAAACTTCCCCGGAATTCATCAACATAATTCAAAACCAAAATAAGAACTTAACGACTTTCCTTAAGAAGGACGTTACCTCGTCTATCATCGGGAATATCAAGCCTTCAATTGTTCACAATTAGGCACATTCATTCATTCAATAATTTCTACATCCCAATCAAAATCATACACCCAATAACCATATTCAACAAAGAACATGGACACAATAGAAGGAACAATTTCATCCCCAAACCTCAATTTCTAACCAAAACCTCATGAAGATGACGATTTTCCCTTAAGAATAACATTACCCAATCTATCATAGGGACAACTCATGCATCAATCACAAGTGGGTTATTCAAACTTCACCCAAACATAGATTTTTAAGGCTAAAAATTACTACAATCAACATGCATTATCACAACTTTAAGTTCTAGCCAGTTAATTCTAAGAAAAATCAACAATATAATCCAAAATTAGGGACCCAAAATTTTTGAATCTCACCCAAAATTAATATGGCAATTCTAATGAGCATGCTTCACAATATGAGTTCCTAATCAACATAAAAATATATTTAAAGTCGGATAACTTACCACAAGTGAAGATTAAGAGAAGGGAAGCAAAATTTTAAGGCTTTTGGAGGTGCAACAATAGAGACCCACAATTCCAACCGGAGATGACGATGTTGGTCACTGGTGTGTTGTGGCAGTAGAGTTTGGGTGAGATAAGGAGAAGGTTTTGGGAGGGTTTGAGGGATTTGTGGAGGATTTTGAGAGATAATTGGGAGAGTTTTGGGATAAATATGGGAGAAGAAGAGGAAGTTGGCAGATTTAAAAGAGAAAAAAAAGAAGAAAAGTCACTGGGTCGGTCTCTGGGTCAGGTCGGTCAATGGGTAGGTCAATAAAAGTTTTAAAACTTACCTCGGTGCACCGCAACATGCACTTCGCACAAGCCCTTGTGTTGACCGCATGTCTCTTTGCACCACACAGTTTTCACGCTCAAACTTGGCCTAGCCTTCTGTTATGGTGTGCGGAGGTGAAGCGATGCACAAGGGCTCATGCGGAATGCACAACCCAGCACACATCGCCTCCAACTCAACATTTTTCTTCCAGTTCAATGACTTGGAGTGTGGTGGCCTGTGCAACACACACAATAATTCGTGTGGACCGTACGGCCATCCGCACTTCTCCATTTTGTCTTATTTTTCCACTTTGTCATTTTTTCTCTTCATGCATTCCTAAAACAAACCAAAAACAATAAAAGGTAACCATAAACAAAATAAAAATAGTTGGGTTGCCTCCCAAGAAGCCTTGATTTTACGTCACGACTCGACGATAGTACCTCAAACATAATCGTTGTCGGATAGCATGCCAATCCAGTTGGCATGGCCCCATACCATGAAGGGGAATTGCTCCGTTAATGTCCTCAACACATCATCTTGTTACCATCTTGGCAACCCTTCAAACTTGGGAGTCTTGCCCATTTCAAAATCCTCAAGGGCATCATCAAGCTTTCCCTCTTCATCTATCACCGAGACTACCCACAATTCATCTGGACGCTTTGTGGGTTGGCATACATTGAATGTCACTACCTCGCTTTCCACTTGGAACTTGAGCTCTCCGAGTTCAACATCTACTAAGGCTCTTTTCGTAGCCAATAATGGTCGCCCTAATATGATGGGAACCTCAATATCCACTTTGCAATCCAAAATCACAAAGTTGGCCGGGAGGATAAGCTTATCAACCTTGACCAGCATGTCAAATAGAATTCCTACTGTACACTTGATGGACGAATCAGCCATGAGAAATTGCATAGATGTAGGTTTGTGTAACACCCCAAAACTTCCAAGCCCAGACTTAGCTCAGAAAACTAGAAGAAATAAAAAAACTCAACTGTCAGCAGGACCACGAGTCACTTCCATGAGCCGTGGAACAATCCATGAGTCGTCGAATGGACTCGTGGAACAAATATTAGAGGACTTCTCCTCTGAAGTGCATTCCATGACTCAAGTATACGGATCGTAGAAGTTTCCACGAACTGTAGAACTTGTCTGTGGAATCCTTGTAGCAGATGCCCCCAGGAACCACAATTGGATTCCACGACCTATGGAAGTTTCCACGAGTCATGAACCCTAATCATGGAACCTATTTCAGTAAAGCATCCTTAAGTCCTCAGGAACCACGAGTAGGTTCCACAACCCGTGGAAGCTTCCACGAGTCGTGAATCCTACTCATGGAACCAAAGTTCAGAGAACTAAGAATCTCAGTTCAGGAACCACAAGTGAGTTCCACGACCCGTGGAAGGTTCCACGAGTTGTGAACCCAACTCGTAGGGTTCAATACTATATCCCAACTTTCAGAACCAGGAGACCATGACTGAGTTCCATGATTCATGGATCTTTCCACGAGCCGTAGAACCAAGTCGTGATCCCTGAGTCGCGATTTTCAGCAGTTTTTCTAATTATTTTCCAGGGGCATTCCAGAAATTTCCTACCTAATTTAATGCCTAGGATACATCATTTTGACTACTCTAAGCCTACTTTATTAGTCAAAAGCTACCTAAAACCTTCATTATCCTAAATTCATCAGACTTAGAAAGAAAAGGATCAAAAGAGGCGATAGTTTTCTCTCAAGAACAAACAGAGGTCTTCATCAAGTTCAGCCCCCAAAATCCAAGGATTTCTCCGTAGATTTCTTCACCAGGTATGTGGGATTTCACTAGTGGGTTCCTTTCACACATTAGGTCGCTAGATTCCATTCAGCCTTCAGTTTTCTCCATGAATGTTTCAGACCTAGGGTTCATAAATCTTAGGGAATTATTGTAATTCAATTCTTAAAGCTTTTATGGTATTGCTTATATGTTTCTTGGAGAATTAGTACAGTTTCATGAATAATGCTGAGAAACCCTAGCTTGCAGAAATTCTAGTATTTTCATGAATTTAGCTTACTAGGTAGATCAGTTATATGCTTATGCTTCAGAAATTGAATGCCATATCCTTCAGCCTATGTATGTTGCATTCTCAGTCATTTATCAGTGTTTTGAGATATCCTTTATTTCAGTACATTATTACTTACCTTCAGTGGGAGTAGACTTAGTATCGAGCGGATGAGGGGACGGAGGCTTAGTTGTCAGCTTAGGCTAAGACCTTTAGAAGCAGTTCCCAAGTCCCAAAACTATGGCTCCACCATAGGTTTAAGCGAGTCAGCTGTCAAACTAGGTTTCACCTCCTTGTCCCTTATGGGCATCAATAGTAGATCTACGTCAAACTTGTTTGTACCTTTGGCAAGGTATGAACACCCTTCCATCCAGGGTTACAGGTTGGCCCCATAGTTAGCTCAACTTGGGGTATGTCAGTTAGTAATGTCTCCCACATTCATATTCATGTGCATTGACCTTGTATCAAGTATTTATGTTTAGTATTCAGTTCAGCATGTTATTTCATGATTTATACATAGTCATTGCATTCAGTTCAGCTTTCAGTTATGTTGCAGTATATCTATTTTCATGTTCAGTCCTATATTGTTCAGGTTTGTACGTATCTTGCATGCTTAATACATTCAAAGTACTGACGCATACTTTGTGCTATATCATTTTATGATGTAGGTTTAGGTACTCACCATCCAGACCGCGCTTAGTTCGACCTCCGGTCTGTATTCAGCAGCTCAGTTGGTGAGTCCTTAGTAGTTTGAGGATGATAGACATGCTTATATCTTCTGCATTTATTTACAGTTTCAGACTTATTAGAGTTAGCTGGGGGCATGTCCCAGCAACTCCTATTCAGTTAGAAGGCTTTCAGACATAGACTAGATTCAGTATTCGTTAGTGTGGTTTCTAGTAAACACTATTTTTTATATACTTTTTATATTCATATTCTTGAGTTCTTCCCTCTTTCATATATTAAAATTATTTTAGCTTCCGCACAGTGCATGTCTTAACCTGATTTTGTATAGATGTTCCATGCCATGGGTTAGCTTGGGGTCACTTATGACATTAAGTACCGTGTTGCGTCTAGGGGTAGCTTTGGGGTGTGATAAACTTGGTATCAGAGCATCAGGTTTAAGTGTCCTAGGATGTCTAAAAGCCGAGTCAAGTAGAGTCTTCTTCGTGGGTGTGAAGCGCGCCACACTTATGGGGGAGAAGCTATGAGACGTCATTAGGAATAACTTCCCTTCTTTCTTCTCTAGGTCATGCTATAAAATATAAACCCTATTTAATCTTCCTCTATTCTAACTCATGCTCTTCACATTTCAGAAAAATGCCTCCCAGAAGAGCTAATGCTAGGAATCAGCCACCGCTCCAGCAGACCCATTGAACGAGCAGGTTACGCATGCTGAATTCAGGGGTGATTTTCAAGTACTTTCTTAGGACATGACCGCCCAGGTCAATCAGCAGGCTGCGGTGCCAGCTATGCCTCAGGTTAATGCTGCAGTAGCCAGGATTAGGGACTTTACTCGGATGAACCCTCCAGAGTTTCATGGGTCCAAGTTAGAAGAGGATCCCTAAGAGTTATTAAAGGATATTAAGAAAGTGACAAGCATTATGGGTGTCACTCTAGTAGAGAGTGCAGACTTGGCTTCCTATCAGCTGAAAGGGGTGGATTATACTTGGTACCAGCAGCGGAAGAAATCTCGTTGTGCCAATGCAGGACCAGTGACTTGGGATCTTTTCAAAACTGCTTTTCTGGACCGGTTCTTCCCACTAGAGCTCAGGGAAGCCAAGGTTCAGGAGTTCTTCAACCTGAAGCAGAATGACATAAGCATAAAGAACTATGCTCTAAAGTTCACTCAGTTATCCAAGTATTCCCCGACAGTAGTAGCTGACTCTAGAGCTCGTATGAGCAAGTTCGTGTCTAGTCTGTCTGATGATGTCGTCAAGGAATGCAAGACCATAATTCTCATTAAGGAAATGGATTTCTCCAGGCTGGTAACTTATGCTCAGCAGATTGAGGAGGAAAAGATCAAGGAAAAGGGAGGTGATACTAAGAGGGCTAGGACAGGTGATTACAGCCACTTTTAGCAGAGGTCTGAGGGTGCAACCGCTCTCAATATCGCCAGAAGAATTCAGCTCCAACTCCATCTACTGCCAGTGCCCCAGTGACTAAGTTCAAGAAGGATAGGCGGGATAGAACGTCTGGCTCCAAGTCCCAAGGTACGGTTACTAGTGGACGCACTAATCCTGTATGTAAGAAGTGTGGTAGGAACCACCAAGGTGAGTGCATGACAGGCAGCGGAAATTGCTTTGGGTATGGTAAGCTAGGACACATGATGAGGGATTGTCCCATAGCTTCTTAGAAGGGTAAGAATATTTGCCCATAAACTCAGACTAGTTCTACAGCAGCCCCAGCAGGTCTCCCCACTCAGTAGGGTGCCTCATCTGGTACAAGTAGTAGTCAGCACCAAAACATGTTATATACTCTTCAGGCTCGACAGGACCAAGAGGATTCTCCTGATGTGGTCACAGGTATGTTGCGAGTATTTAATACTGATGTTTATGCATAATTAAACCCGAGGGCTACGCTTTCCTTTATAACTTCATATATAGCAGTAAATTTTGGTGTCAGTCAAGAAACTCTCCTAGAACCCTTCTCAGTCACTACTCTAGTTGGTGACCCAGTTATAGCTAGACGAGTATACATAAATTGCCAAGTCAGAGTTTCCCAGAAAGTCACCTCAACAGATCTTGTAAAGTTAGAAATGGTAGACTTTGATATCATTCTAGGCATGGATTGGTTACATTCTTATTATGCCTCAGTCTATTGTAGAACTAGGATCGTTCAGTTTCAGTTTCCTAACGATCCAGTCCTATAGTAGAAGGGTAGCAACTCAGTGCCTATAGGTCATTTCATCTCCTACCTTAAGGCCAGAAAGATAATTTCCAAGGAATATATCTATCATCTTGTTCGGGTTAAGGATTCAAACTCTAAGACCCCAACTCTTGAGTCAGTCCCAGTAGTAAATGAGTTTCCAGAAGTGTTCTCAGAAGATCTTCCCAGAGTTCCTCCCGAAAGAGAGATCGACTTCGGAATAGATCTCCTTCCAGATACCCAGCCTATTTCGATTCCTCCTTACAGAATTGCTCCAACTAAGCCTAAGGAATTGAAGGAAAAGCTGAAAGACCTTTAAGATAAGGGCTTCATCAGACCCAGCATCTCTCTATGGGATGCTCCAGTGTTCTTCGTGCGTAAGAAAGACAGTTCTCTCAGGATGTGTATTGACTACCGTCAGTTTAACAAAGTCACAATTAAGAGCAAATAACCCATTCCCAGGATTGATGACTTATTCGACTAGCTTCAGGGCACTAGTTATTTCTCTAAGATAGACCTCAAATACGGCTATCATCAGCTCAGAGTCAGATATAGTGACATCCCGAAGACAACCTTCTGGACTCGGTATGATCACTACAAATTTGTTGTTATGTCTTTTGGACTAACCAATGCTCTTGCAGCTTTCATGGACTTAATGAACAGGGTGTTCAAACAGTATTTACACTTGTTCATCATTGTTTTCATTGACGATATCCTTGTTTACTCTCGGGATGAGGAGGAGCATGCGACTCATCTAAAGGTTGTTCTGCAAACTCTCAAAGATTGCCAGCTATTCGCTAAGTTCAGAAAGTGTGAATTCTGGTTATAGTCTATTGCTTTCCTTGGTTATGTGGTATCTAGAGAAGGGATCCGTGTTGATTCCCAGAAAATTGAGGCAGTAAAGCACTAGCCTAGACCCACCTCTCCGACTGACATCAAGAGTTTCTTGGGTTTGGCTGGTTACTACCAGAGATTTTGTTGAAAGATTTTCATCCATAGCTGCTGATGTGTCATGGCTTTGCGGCACTTTCGACCCTTAAAACATGGAATTTGAGCATGTCCTTTAGTGATTTTTAGTAAGATTTGATATGTTTTTGAGTCTTGCGCAAGAAAATAGGTTTTAGAGACTGTGCAGAAAAAGATTGATAATTGGGCTAAAACTGACTTCCACAACTCATAACCATGAGTCGTCAATCATTCCACGAGTCATGGGAGTCAGTCGTGGAGACATTACTGAAGCATGAGCAATGGCCTGAGTTCTACGAAGGGATTCTACGAGTCATGGATAGGTCCACGAGTCGTGAACCTTGGTCATGAAAGAAGATCAGAAGAGGAACAAAACAGCATGTGTTCTACGGATGGTTCCCACGAGTCGTGCTCTTGGTCATGAGTCGTGATCCATGCTCGTGGAACCTGATAAGATAAGGGGCAAAGAGTCTGAGTCCTACGACCCAACTCCACGAGTCGTGATCCATCCTACGAATCGTAGACTACTGTCGTGGAAAGGAACCCGCAGAAGAACAAAGTTGCCTGAGTTCCACGAGCGTAGAAGCTCCCACGAATCGTGGAATGGTCTCGTGAAAGCTGTCGACTCCAGTTTCCCAGTTGTATTAGGAAAGGATTTATATTTTTCTATAAATACTTTGCCCTAGGTTTTTATTTAGGGTGGTTACACGGTATTTTTTGAGTGACTTTTCGAATAGTTGTTAATTTATTTTGGTGTTGAATTCAAAGTTTAGTTCTTGGTAATTCAAAGTGTTCTTGAGATTCTTCTTCAAGATTCTGGTTTTCTTTATTCTTCTTTGTAAGTATCTCTTGATGATTGCTCAAAAAAACATTGATTTCATGCTTATGAACATGAGTAGCTAAATCCACAACTAGGGTTGTGGGAACCATGAAGGATTAACAAAGTAGGCAAAGTACTTAGGTAATCTAGGAAGGTGTTTATTGCATGTATTGTTCTTCCCTTCGCTTTGATTGCTTTTTAACAGTGTACAATGTTAGAACTCGCCTTATCCTTACTTGTCGGACCAAGGAGGTAATGGATGGGAAAAAGGTTGTAAACAATGAGATTTGAGGCTATCAACCCTCGTCTAATAGCTTGATCTTGTCCGAGGATAGCTAACCTGGGATCAAGGGTAAGGGTTAGTAAAGCGACACCCGCGGACCAAGGCGTGTGGTGAAATTCACCTATTTGCCGGACCAAGGAACTAGGTGAACCTATCTTACAAATTCTGCATGCTAAGCACTAAACTAGTTAACCAAGTACAAAAGCCTTACTAAGTTATGATCTCATGGGGAACACGACCCTAGTCACTTCTCTTATTGATAGCAACTGTTGAAATTGATCTTTGTTACTTGTACTAATTCATATTACGATCTTTACTTGTTACTTTAAAAAAAAAAACTTTGCGGGAAATAAATGACTAAAATACTGAGTAAACACTAATCGACCATACTCCTACCATATTCCCTGTGGGATCGACCCCAACCTTTAGTTGGATTCTATATTTGAACAGCGATCGATTTTTCTTCTTTTAGAGGTGCAATTTGGGCGCATCAAATTTTGGCGCCATTACCGGGGAATACGGCTTAAGACTAAGAGAGATTGTGTTTATTTCACTTATAGTCCTTATTTCCTGATTTTACTTTTTCTGTTGTTTTTGTTTTGATCACAGGTTGCACACTTGTGCATGCCAAGCACATGGATTCAAGGCAACCCCTTGATCCCTTACGATTTGGAGCTTTCCAAAACACTAAAAAACATGGCTAAGGATGGAGAGCATGAAACTCTGGATCAGATTACAGCTCGGTTAATTATCTAAATCGAGCAACAGAAAAAGGATGAAGCAGCACGCCAGAAGAAAGGCAAAGATGCCCTTGCTGCTGAAGATGAGAAAATTGCACAAGATCTTGCAGCTCAAAATTTTTCAGCTGAGCAAGCAATATATGAAAGGAAGCAAGCGGTCCGGGATGAGGCAGTACCTCACCGCGCCCCATATAATTGGGGTCAACAAATGCAGCAGCAAAGGCAGGCTCCTCTGTATTATGTGTAGATGATTATGATGAGGAGGAATATGGCTCCACTGGGCCCATAGTGCTACCACCATTGGCTGACGGGACAAAGTTTGATATTACTAGTGTCATGATTCAACTGTTGACCATGAAAGGACTCTATTCAGGAAAGCCCACTGAAGATGCAATTCTACATGTGAATAACTTTGTGAGCGTCGGCAAATCGTATAACATGCCAAGAGTGGGTCAAAAGGTTATCAGATTGAGGCTATTCCCATTTTTATTGACTGATGAAGCAACTACATGGCTCTCAGAACTGCCTGATAGTTCCATATACTCATGGTATGAGCTGAAGACTCAGTTTTTGGAGTGGTTCTTTCCTCCATCAAGGATGTTGCAGCTGAAGCAGGATATATATAATTTCAGAAAGCTACCTACAGAAGCTCTATATGAGGCGTGGCTGAGGTTTAAGAAGAAGATAAATCAAGTTTTGAGACATGGAATCCCTCCCAGGCATTTGATGGAGATATTCTATAAGGCCCTAAATGCAAACACAAAAGTTGTAGCTGATACTGTGACTGGAGGTGCATTCATGGAAAACACATACCCTGAAGCTGCAAAGAGTTTGGATAGGGTTTCGAGCATGGAATATGAGAGATGCGGAAACGTCAGTAGGTACTTATGCAGTTGGAAAGTCTGTGGATCCTAATGATATAGAAGACATTAAGCAGACACATGCTGAGATGAACACGACACTTGGGTTGCTGGCAAAGAAATTCCTGGCTGAGGGAGTAGAAAAAGTTAAAGCGGTAGGTTCTCAAGACAAAGAACCAAGGTCAGACGGGTACTCATCTGAAGAAGAAATTAGTTATCTGAATGATCAAGGGGTGGGTTTCCGGGCCTCTGGACAAGGAAATCAAGGTCGAAACAGAGATAGGGATGACTACTACAATCGGTCTGGTTACAGAGATAGAGCAGATGGTGACTGGCAGAAGAAGGATGGGTACAAGAATGATAGAAGTAATCTCTACATTCCGCCTGCAACTCATGAAGAGTGGGCTGGACAACCCACCATAAGAGAGCTGATCAAAAAAGTGTTCCAAAAGGTTGACTCCACGGATGCGAGTATGAAGAAGAATAAAAGCTGAACTCTCAAGTATAAATCAGAAAGTAGAGTCCCACGTTGTCTCCATCAAACAGCTTGAGGCATAGATGCATCAGTTGTCAACCAACCAGAATCCACGCCAAAAAGGTACCCTCCCAAGTGACACGATTAAGAATCTGAAAAATGATCGACATGTTATGGCAGTGGCCACTCGGAGTGGAAAGCAGACTGTTGATCCTCATGTTTCTATTGTTGTTGATGATCCAGCTGAAGCTGAAAAGGATGATGCTGAAATTGTAGTTGAGTCTGAGGATAAAGATAGTGGTGAAAGGTCATTTGAAAAACAGCCTTCTGAAAAGAAGGAGAAGAGTAAAGAAGTTACACCAGTCCTGAAACCCATGCTACTACCTCCTCCTCCTTACCCACAGAGGTTGAAGAAAATAATCGAGGATGGAAAATTTCACAAGTTTATCTCCATGCTGAAGCAGTTGTCAGTCAATATTCCTTTGGTCGAAGCATTGGAACAGATGCCTGGTTATGCAAAATTTATGAAGGATCTGGTGACGAGGAAGAGAACAGTCAGTTTTGAGCCAGAAAATAATTTGCACCACTGCAGTGCAATAACATCCCCTTCTATGGTACAGAAGAAGGAAGATCCTAGAGCCTTCACCATCCAGTGCACTATTGGAGCATTCTATTTTGCCAAAGCTTTGTGTGATCTGGGTGCTAGTATAAATATGATGCCGCTTGCAGTCTATAATCAGTTAGGCTTGGGATCCCCCTCTCCGACTACAATGCGGCTACTTATGGCTGACTAGACGGTGAAAAGGCCTATGGGAATGTTGTGCGACGTATTGGTAAAGGTTGACACTTTCATCTTTCCTGCAGATTTTGTTATCCTAGATTGCGAGGTTGACTTTGAGGTGCCCATTATCTTGGGGCGACCATTCTTGGCTACTGGTCGTGCTTTGGTTGACTTGGAAATGGGTCAGATGAAATTCAGGCTAAATGATAAAGAGTTGACCTTCAATGTGTTCGAGTCGATGAAGCACCATGATGATATGAGAGTAGTGTCAGTGATTGATATAGTTGATAAGGACCAGCTGGTTGTACCAGTTGAGGAGCGACTTGGTGTAGAAGCCCTTGCAACAGTCATCATGAATTTTGAGGGTCACGACATTGATGAATATGAAGAGATGGTTGCAGCACTCACAGGTTTGGGATCTTACACTTATGCACCAAAGAAGCTGGATTTGGATTTGAAGAATAGGACGTCACCATCGGCGCGTCCATCTATTGAGGAACCGCCAGTCTTGGAGCTCAAAGAACTACCAGCTCATCTTTGGTATGTATTTTTGGGAGATAATGAAACTTTTCCGGTAATCATTGCTGCAAATTTGGGTGAAGCACAGGTTGAGGCTCTGGTTGCAGTATTGAGGATGTTTAGGAGAGTTATTGGGTGGACCATCACAGACATTATTGGTATTTTGCCTGGAATCTGTACTCACAAAATCGAGCTTGAGCCTGATTGTGTTCCATCTATTGAGCATCAGCGTAGGTTAAATCATCCTATGCAAGAAATCGTCAAGAAAGAGATCATAAAGTGGCTGGATGCAGGTGTGGTTTACCCGATTTCTGACAGCAAGTGTGTGAGCTTGGTTCAGTGCGTACCAAAGAAAGGAGGGATTACTATGGTTCCTAATGCTAAAAATGAGCTGATTCCGATAAGACCAGTGATAGGCTGGCGCATATGCATGGATTACAGAAAGTTGAATGCTTGGACTGAGAAGGACCATTTTCCAATTCTATTCATGGATCAGATGCTAGACTGTCTTGCAGGTAGAGGTTGGTACTATTTTCTTGATGGTTATTCGGGGTATAATCAGATCTCTATTTCCCCCGAAGACCAAGATAAAACCATATTCACATGCCCATATGGGACGTTCGCCTTTAAGAGGATGTCATTTGGTCTTTACAATGCACCAGCAAACTTTCAGAGATGTATGATGTCCATATTTTCTGATATGGTGGAGGACACGATAGAGGTATTTATGGATGACTTTTCTGTGGTGGGTGACTCTTTCGAAGATTGTCTAGATCATCTGGCATGTGTGTTAAAACGGTGTGAAGAGTGCAACCTAGTGCTGAATTGGGAGAAGTGCCACTTCATGGTCAAAGAAGGCATCGTACTTGGTCACCTTTCGAAGAAGGGCATAGAAGTTGATAGAGCAAAGATTGAGGTTATGAAAAATTGCCCCCAACAGTTTTTGTCAAAGGTATCCGGAGTTTCTTGGGTCATGCAGGTTTCTATCAGAGGTTTATCAAGGACTTATCCAAAATAGCAAATCCGTTTTGCAAGTTGTTGGAGAAAGAGGTAAAATTTGTATTTGACGATGCTTGTCTCAAGGCATTCGAGTGCCTCAAAGAGAAGTTGGTTACAGCTTCTATCATAATTGCTCCTAATTGGTCGCAACCATTTGAGGTTATGTGTGATGCTAGTGGGGTGGTGCTAGGAGAAGTCCTAGGCCAAAGGCACGAGAAGATTCTTCATCCTATTTACTACGCTAGCAAGGCACTTAACCCAGCTTAGAATAACTATACAGTGACTGAACAAGAACTCCTTGTTGTGGTCTTTGCCTTTGAGAAATTCAGATCTTATGTGCTTGGCACCAAGGTGTTGGTGCATACTGACCATTCAGCTCTTCATTATCTCATGGCGAAGAAGGACGCAAAACCAAGGTTGATTAGATGGGTGTTACTGCTACAAGAGTTCGACTTTGAGGTTAAAGACCGAAAGGGTATAGAAAATCAGGTGGCAGACCATTTGTCTAGGTTGGAGGAAGAAGCTATGCTGAAACTGAATGATGAGCTTGAGATTGATGATTGGTTTCCTGACGAACAGGTATTGGATTCTTCTCAGGACTTGATCCCATGGTTCGCGGATTGCCAACTATTTGGCAAGTGATTTAGTGCCTGATGATATGTCTGTTCACCAAAAGAGAAAGTTCATGTCTGACGTGAAGAAATACTTTTGGGAAGAGTCGTTCTTATTTCGTGTCTGTGCTGATACCATGATACAGAGATGTGTGCCGGAAGCTGAGATGATGGAGATATTGGAAGCATGCCATTCATCCGCTGTTGGAGGTCATCATAGTGGTATCCGGACGGCCCATAAGATTTTACAGTGCGGCTATTATTGGCCGACTATTCATAAAGATACCCATGAGTTTGCAAAGGCTTGTAGTAGGTGTTAGAGGGAAGGAGGAATATCAAGGAGGCATGAGCTTCCTATGAATCCCACCCTTGTGATTGAGCTATTTGATGTGTGGGGAATTGACTTTATGGGGCCGTTTGTGCTATCTGACGGGAACCGGTATATATTGGTAGTTGTTGACTATGTGTATAAGTGGGTGGAGGCGGTTGCGCTTCCAAGAAATGAGGGTAAATGTGTCACAGCGTTCTTGAAAAAGAACATCTTCTCCAGATTCGGTACTCCAAGGGCCATTATTAGCGATGGAGGCTCTCACTTCTGCAATAAGTTGTTTCGTGCCTTGCTTGAGAAATATGGAGTGAAATACATAGTTGCAACCCCTTATCATCTGCAGACGAGTGGGAAAGTGGAGGTCTCCAATAGAGAAATCAAGTCAATCCTGTCCAAGACCGTTAATACAAATAGAAAGGATTGGTCGCGGAAGCTTGAAGATGCATTATGGGCGTACCGGACTGCGTACAAGACTCCAATAGGTATGTCTCCATACCAGCTTGTGTTTGGTAAGGCGTACCACCTTCCGGTTGAACTAGAGCACAAGGCCCTGTGGGCCTTAAAGAAGCTGAACTTGGAGTGGGGTACAGCATCATTGCAAAGGCTAGGGTAGCAAAATGATTTGGATGAGTTCAGACTGAATGCTTACGAAAGTTCAGCTCTATACAAGGAGAGAATGAAGTTGTACCATGACCGGAAGATACAGAAGAGAGATTTTCATCCAGGTTACTTAGTCCTGCTTTTCAACTCTAGACTTCGCTTGTTTCCTGGAAAGTTGAAGTCCAAGTGGATTGGACCCTTCAAGGTAGTGCAAGTTTTCCCTCATGGAGCTATTGAACTTGAAAACCTTGAAGGGAAAAGGTTCAAAGCAAACGGGCAGTGGATCAAAGCGTATTTCGGCACAGCAGAGGAAGTCAAGACAATTGAAGCTTGGAGCATAGATGAGTTCGTTCCACCCAAGGAGCTTGATGAAGTCTGAGTAATCAAGCAACTTGCGTCATGCCACGACGTTAAATCAGGCGCTACATGGGAGGCAACCCATGATGTTGTAATTTGGCCCTGATTTACTTTATGTTAGTTGTAGTGTAAACACTATAGAGTGTTTTGGTGAAGTCTGAGTAGACAAAACACTTGCGTCGTGCCGCGATGTTAAATCAGGCGCTGCTCGGGAGGCAACCCAAGGCTAAACATCTGTTATATGTGTAGAAATAGGTGGAGGAAAAGTGTTGGAGAAAATCAAACTCAGAAAATAGGTAAGTCAGGGTCCACGAGTATGGTTCACGGATCGTGGACCATTCCACGAGTTGTTCAACCAACTCGTGGAACTCAGGTGATCATGGCCAAGTGCAGAACAGCTTTCACGAACTAGCTCCACGAGTCGTGAACACAATCATGAATCGTGATTTGCAGTCGTGGAAATCAGAGGAAACTTTGGTGACAGGAGGTGTTCCACGAGACCCTTCTACGAGTCGTGGTTTGTTCCACGATTCGTGAACAGGACTCGTGGAACCCAGGTAAGTTTGAAAAAAAAATTTACTGTTCACCCGCTTCACCCGACCCGACCCGCGACCTGAATCGTTTAAAACATCCAAAAATTAAATGTGTCCCCCATTTTCTTCAACCAAACCGACATCAACTCCCTACTATTTCCATTCCAACACCAAATCACACCAAATCCACCACTCAAATCCCAAAAATTCCACAAAAATCACTCCCAACTTCTTCCCCCACAAGTCGTGCTACTGTTTCTTCACCAAGAGGGTTTGTGAACATAGGCGATCGTGGGTCGAGGTTGCTGCTCTTAATCGTCATTAACTACTCCCATTCTTCCCAAATTTCAAAGGTACTATGAGATCAAAGAACACAGAAGCATTCAAGGTGGCGGCTCATCAATTCCAATCTAAACTCCGTGACGAAACGGACGAGTCCACCGCACATGAACCTGAGTCAAGTGGGTCGGAAGAAATATATGAGATCCATCTTGACCCGGATGTAGAGCGATGGACCATGAGACATGAGGCCCAAACACAAGCAGCTGAAGAGGCCACACTTCAGCTATCCATCACCACCGTACCACCAACAGCGACCACTCCTCCCCAGTCTGAAGAGGGAGAGGGTTCGTCCAAAGAGGGTGATGGCAGCCGGGAGAGAAACATAGGGGCCGGTACTGATGACAAAAATGCATCTGATGATGGTGAGTCAGCGTCCGGTGATAATATCTCTTCTAACCTGGCCATCCAGACAGCTTCACGACCGACACAGGCAGAGGATGATAGAGCATAGAGACCGAAAGAACATGCTAATCGGAGATGGTGTTTTTTGGAGATACAGACCATATACAGACAGGGAATTGCTCAATTCGACAAGGGCATGCCCAAAAGGGGTATCTTCGAGGAGCCACGAATATGGACTGATGGCTTAGCATCCGTCCCCGCTATTCAGGCCACGTTCAATCACTACCGGTGCGGTTGGATGGCTGAGCCCCCAGGTAGCTATTGTCCCGAGATAGTTCGAGAGTTTTATGCATCTTATAAGGCCACAGCCACTTGACTACTTGGACCGAGATAGCGATATCAGGATCTACCTCCACCCACCAGTACTTTAGTATGGTTTGCACCTGTGGACATCTCTGAGCGGACTATCCAGCGGTTCTTTTTTGGACCAGCGCATGAGCTACAGGTCGACACAGCAGAGTTTGACGGTAAGATGAAGATTGTCCGAGATAATTCAAGAATGAGAGACCCGGTTCAGCGGGCAGATTTGTTGAGATGGGCTGCAGGTTACATAGCTGACAATGGTGAAGATGCAGAATGAATTCTCGGCAGTGACATAAAGAGGGCAACATTGAATTTCGCCGGAAAGTTCTGGTGGGCCATTGTCCAGACTCGCATCTATTCGACTAATGCGGACAATTCCCTGACACCTGACCATGCGATATTAGTGGAAAGCATCATGGCAGGTTATGAGATTAATTTTCCACGCTGCATACTGGAGGAGATACATGAGCGGGCATTCAGACCGCACACTAGCATACCCTTACCCTATATGATTCAATGTCTATGCATGGAGTTGGAAGTCCCATAGATGTCCGACATTAACCATACTAAATAGGTGACTCGCATTCAAGATTTTGGGTTGATCAGAGATGTGACTAACCCGGTTGCACACCGACGAGCTTCATCCTCTATTTTGGCTAGCACTTTGCGAGTTGAGGGATCCTCCGCTGCATGAGACCCACTTGATATGCATGACACAGGGGTAAGTGTAGCAGCAGAGGGTACCACAGCCACCGCTCCAGCTTCAGCACCTTCGACCTCTCAGCTACCATCAGACATCCCTACCGCTTCCCCACGTACAGCTTCTTCAGGTAGGGTTACTATTGATGCCGAGTTTTTCCAGAAGCTCATTTCTCTCCAGGCTGAGACGTAGAAAAGGTGAATGACTTGTTGGACCAGCTCCAACCATAGGTAAGATGAAAGCTGAGATCGACCGGGTTGCACGAGAAATGGCGGCACGGGTTGATGCTTTTGAGCGCCGAGTGAATACTCGGCTACAGTCTATATAGAGCCCGGACTTGGGTCATATTCAGGATGAGCTAGACTGCCTCCGAGAGGAGATTAGAGCAGTGGACACCATTCAGACTCCGTCTATGCCATCCTTTTCTATTGAGGTTCCAGGGCCCACGCACCGTGTAGTTGATTTATTTGTTGAGGCAGCGCCGTCACCCACTGGTGAGAGAGCCAAGCGAGTGCATTCTGAGAGCACCCCTGGGGTTGTGGAGGACCCTAAGAGATTTAAGAGAGATATCACTATGGCTACACGGCTCTCCTTGAATGATATGTGTCTCCGTGAAGAGATAGAGCAGCAAAGGCATAGGGGTGCATCATCTAGTTCAGCTCTCGGAGGTGGAGGAGCCGCACCCTCTGTTATTGGGAGTCCAGATTTGGTCACTACTGAGAGGGCATCTACTGATGTCCCTCTTCTCATTGAGACATTGAGCGCGATGGCTACCACCATTGCCACTGACACTGCGACGGGTACCACATCACTGGCCCCGCACAATTCATCGGACGCCGGCGCTTAGGCGCCACAGGTATGTTCCTGCCTCCCTATGATTCTACTTTTCTTGATTCATTGAGGACAATGCACATTAATTTTTGGTGGGGTGGGGGCAGCAGTTGTCCATATTTTGATGGGTCATTTGGCAAAGTCTGAATAGCCAAAAGACCCGCGTCGTGCCACGATGTTAAATCAGGCGCTACATGAGAGGCAACCCATGAGGGTACCCGAGTCCTTAGGGTTTTCTTGCCTGTGTTATTTCCCTAATGATTTTTATTTTTATTGAACCGGCACGTTTAGTATAGGTTGTATGTAGTAGAAGAAGAAAAGGAACTTAGCGCAGTCTGTGATATGATTTTTGGAACTGGATTTTTTATTGAAAAAATGGAAACCCCTCCAAATTTTGTGTGACATGATAGTATTTGTTCTTGATAGACTAACCGTTATGGATCTGTGCATGACATTGTAATGTAATCGACTTGATGAATGGATTAAGCTAGAGCATGAACCTGATAGTTAGCATGTAATTGTTTGACTCGGTGACATGAGTGTGTGAGCTTATTTTGACTTGTTCTTGCATTGTGTGCCAATATAGAACTTGCCCGGTTAGTCTTGCTTAGGTTCTAGGATGATTGGTTAAGAAAGGATCATAGGCCATTTTTGACTTAGTCCACTTTATCCAAATGATCGACCAAATGAAGTAAATATCCTTTGATCCCTGATTTTGAGCCTAAATTGGCCCGTTTTGTTGTTTAGCCTAATCACCTTCCATGTCTTTTTGCAAAACTATTAGTTTGTACCTGGTCCCTCCTTAGACATCGTGTACCTCAACTCACGCAAATCGCCTAAGTTGAGGGTGGCTACTGTAGAGGTGAGTAAGGAGTAGGGGTATGAAAAGAGAAGGTTAGTAATGATAAAGGGAAATAATGGGTGCGGCGGGCATGATAAAGAAAAGAAAAAGAAAGAGAAACACAAAGAAAAAGAAAAGAAAAAAAAATATGAAAAAAGAGTTGAATTTGAACCAAAAGCCGCACATGTCACTTGTTGAAAAATAAAAAGAGAGGAAAAAAAGGGGAGGAAAAGAATAGAGTTGATCCGATAGTGGAGAAACAAAAACAAATAGCGTAGTGTCAAGGAGGGCTTAGTCACTGATTTCCATATCTACCATACCCGTCCTCAAGCCTACGCTACAAGCCAAGAGAAGTCCTATAGTTATCCTAATCCAATTGTCCGAAAGCCGAGGCATAGAAAATAAGGGCCAGCCTATGGTATTGTGCATGCATTGCTTGAATATCTATTGTGAGTGCAAGTGTCTTTGTTCAGTCCCCGAATTATTGATTATATTATGGTGTGATTGGGACTTCTTTGTGGTGAGTTCACTAGAGAAACTTTGAATTCTAACTGTTAGCGTAAGTCTCATATGTGTATGCTACGTCATTTGTTGATAGTATAATGTCATTCCTGGATCCTCTTGTGTTGTCTTAATAGTCAGAACACATGCACTGATTTTATATTGAAAAGGGAGGGGGGATACTTGTTATGAACTAAATCGCGAAATCATATGACTGCCATAGTTGCTAGTTTTCTTTTGCGATAGCGTCATTCTAGGATAGTTTTATCTCGTCACTTGAGGACAAGCAACGACTTTAAGTTGAGGGTGTTGATATGTCGTGGCTTTGCGGTGCTTTCGACGCTTAAAACATGGAATTTGAGCATGTCCTTTAGTGATTTTTAGTAAGATTTGATGTGTTTTGGAATCTTTCACAGGAAAACATGTTTCAGAGATAGTGTAAAGAAAAAGACTGATAATTGGGCAGAAACTGACTTCCACGACTCATAACCACGAGTCGTCAATCATTCCACGAGTCGTGGGAGTCAGTCGACATTACTGAAGCATGAGCTGTGGCCTGAGTTCTACGAAGGGATTCCACAAATCGTGGACAGGTCCACGAGTCGTGAACCTTGGTCGGGAAAGAGGATTAGAAGAGGAACAAAACAGCCTGTGTTCTACGGATGGTTCCCACGAGTCATGCTCTTGTTCACGAGTCGTGATCCATGCTCATGGAACCTGATCAGAGAAGGGGCAAAGAGTCTGAGTCCTACGACCCAACTCCACGAGTCGTGATCCATCCTACGAGTCGTAGACTACTTTCATGGAAAGGAACACGCAAAAGAACAAAGTTGCCTGAGTTACACGAGTACTGTCCACGAGCCGTAGAAGATCCCACGAATCATGGAATGGTCTCGTGAATGCTGCCGACTCCTATTTCCCAGTTGTATTAGGAACGGATTTATTTTTGTCTATAAATACTTTCCCCTAGGTTTTTATTTAGGGTGGTTACACGGTATTTTTTGAGTGACTTTTTGGATAGTTGTTAATTTATTTTGGTGTTGAATTCAAAGTTTAGTTCTTGGCAATTCGAAGTGTTCTTGAGATTATTCTTCAAGATTCTGGTTTTCTTTATTCTTCTTTGTAAGTATCTCCTTATGATTGCTCAAACAAACATTGATTGCATGCTTATGAACATGAGTAGCTAAATCCACAACTAGGGTTGTGGGAACCATGAAGGATTAACGAAGTAGGCAAAGTACTTAGGTAATCTAGGAAGGTGTTTATTGCATGTATTGTTCTTCCCTTTGCTTTGATTGCTTTTTAATGGTGTACAACATTAGAACTCGCCTTATCCTTACTTGACAGACCAAGGAGGTAACGGATGGGAAAAGGGTTGTAAACAACGAGATTCGAGGCTATCAACCCTCGTCTAATAGCTTGACCTTGTCCGGGAATAGCTAATCTGGGATCAAGGGTAAGGGTTAGTAAAGCGACACCCGCGGCCGGACCAAGGCGTGTGGTGAAATTCACCTAGTTGCTGGACCAAGGAATTAGGTGAACCTAACTTACCGATTCTGCATGCTAAGCACTAAACTAAATAACCAAGTACAAAAGCCTTATTAAGTTATGATCTCATGGGGAACACGACCCTAGTCACTTCTCTTATTGATAGCAACTGTTGAAATTGATCTCTGTTACTTGTACTAATTCACATTATGATCTTTACTTGTTACTTTAAAAAGAAACCTTTTGCGGGAAAGAAATGACTAAAAGACTGAGCAAACACTAATCGACACTAATCCTACCATATTCCATGTGGGATCGACCCCAACCTTTAGTTGGGTTCTATATTTGAACAGCGACTGCTTGCGCTTCTTTTAGAGGTGTAATTTGGGTGCATCAGCTGCCCCATTGACCAAGTTGACTCAGAAAAAGGTCAAGTTTCAGTGGTCAGATGAGTGTGAGAAGAGTTTCTTAGAACTGAAGACCAGGTTGACTACAACACCTGTCTTGACTCTACCATAGGGTTCAGATAGTTATGTGGTGTATTGCAATGCCTGGTTTGTGTCTTTATGCAACAGGGTAAGGTCATAGCTTATGCTTCTAGACAGCTTAATACCCATGATAAGAACTACCCAACTCATGACCTCGAGCTTGCAGCTGTTATGTTTGCCTTAAAGATCTGGAGGCACTACTTGTATGGTGTTCATGTTGATGTGTTCACAGATCATAAGAGCCTCATGTATGTGTTCACCCAGAAAGAGTTGAATCTTCTTCAGAGGAGATGGCTTGAGTTCCTCAAGGATTATGACATGAATGTGCTCTACCATCCGAGTAAGGCTAATATAGTAGATGACGCTCTCAGCAGACTGTCTATGGGTAGTGTCTCATGTTGAGGAAGAGAAAAGAGAATTAGCCAGAGATGATCACCGGCTCGATCGCTTAGGAGTCTGCCTTATGGACACATCAGATGGTGGTGTGATAGTTTATAATGGGTTAGAATCTTCATTGGTAGCGGAGGTTAAGGAGAAACAGGATAGTGATCCCATATTACTTCAGCTGAAGGGTGCAGTTCATCAGCAGAGAGTTGAAGTTTTCTCCCAAGGGGGAGATGGTGTACTTCATTATCAGTGTCGCTTATGTGTTCCTAAAGTGGGTGATTTAAGATAGCAGATCCTTTTAGAAGCCCATAATTTTAGATATTCCATTTATCCAGGTGCCACTAAGATGTACCATGATCTACAGGAAGTCTATTGGTGGAACGGCATGAAGAGGGACATCGCAAATTTTGTGGCTAAGTGTCCCAACTATCAGCAGGTTAAGGTAGAAAATCAGAAACCAGGAGGTGTGACTCAGGAGATTAGCTTTCCTACTTGGAAGTGGGAAGTGGTGAACATGGATTTCATTACGAGTTTACCTCGTACTCGCAGACAGCATGACTCCATTTGGGTGATAGTGGACAGGGTCACTAAGTCAGCTCACTTCTTGGCGGTCAAGACTACAGATTCAGTGGAGGATTATGCCAGACTCTACATCAGTGAGATAGTCAGGCTGCATGCGGTTCCCTTGTCTATCATCTCAGATAGAGGTCCTCAGTTTACATCTCATTTCTGGAGATCTTTCCAGAAAGGTCTTGGTACTCAGGTGAATCTCAGTACAGCATTTCATCCGCAGATGGATGGTCAGGTAGAGCGTACCATTCAGACCTTAGAGGACATGTTGAGGGCTTGCGTGATGGATTTCAAAGGTAGTTGGGATGATCACCTACCTCTCATAGAGTTTTCCTACAACAACAGTTATCACTCCAGTATTTAGATGGCCCCATATGAGGCACTTTATGGGCGTAGATGCATATCTCCGGTTGGTTGGTTCGAAGAAGGTGAAGCAGCCTTAATTGGGCCAGACTCGGTTCATGAGTCTATGGAGAAGGTTCAGCTCATCAAAGAGAGGCTAAAAACAGCTCAGAGTTGTCAGAAGTCCTATGCAGATGTGAGGAGAAGAGACTTAGAGTTTGAGATCGATGATTGGGTTTTCCTGAAAGTGTCACCCATGAAGGGGGTGATGAGATTCGGCAATAAAGGGAAGCTCAGTCCCAGGTATGTAGGCCCTTACAGAATCCTGAAAAGGGTTGGTGAGGTGGCTATGAGTTAGAGTTGCCAGCAGAATTAGCAGCGGTTCATCCAGTCTTTCACATTTGGCATCGATAGTACCCTTAGAGAGTGTGGTTGTAAGACCCCAGGTATTTAAGGTCATTCTTCGTCCCCTATCGAAGGGTTATGAGCCTAAATTTGAGAGTTCTGGTAACACCATACGTGTTTGGGATATTTTTTAATTTTAATTGGAATTTGGAAAAAAAAAATTCTATTGCCTTATTAAAAATTCCTTAAATATTTGTAAAAAGATGTGTTAGTTACGATATATTTGTTTACATTATTTTACAAGGGTTTTTATAATTTATAGATATTTTAAGGAAAATAATAAATCTAGTTATGTCGAAAGATTATTGTTATATGAGGTAAGCTTTATTAGAAATATTTTCCTATTATTTATGACATATTCAAAAATATTATATATATTGTACCACGAACCTATGTTTTACTCAAGTGCATACGTAATTGAATAAATATTATATTCTTCATTAAGTGGATTACGTGGGCAACTGTGGTTCACTTATTCATTAGTTATATATTAATCTCTTTATAGGAATTAGTTAGAATGTTGAAAGTATAAATTATTACTTTTTTCTTTTCCACCGCCTAGACCTTAGTTAGATATATATTACCTCTTGTATTTTATTTTTCATTTTTTGGTCATCTTGCAGCTTAGAAAGAAATAGCAAATCCTTTTAATATCTCTACATTTTTAGGATGTCGAGAAATCAATAACAGCAACATTTTTTTCCAAAAAAAAGAATAACGTAACTTTGAGCACTCCTCAAGTTTAGTATATATTTATATATGTGTGATCATCGTTCGAAGATTTTGGGGGGAAGAAATTATTTTTTGTCTATATGTCTGATTCTCGAACAAAATTGATTATCTATGTCAAAGATATTCAAGCTCGAATTCAAGGTATGTAAAGACTTCTTCTTTCTTTTCTTAGCATGATTTCTTAATTCTAGCGGTTATAAATTTATCGTGCTTTTGAGGAACTATTTGTAGAACTTTAGAAGTATTCTATTGTTGTATTCCTCTTGTACCGTTATTCCATGTTATGAACTCGTATTCGATAGTATTGACTCTGTGTCAGGTGGGAAAGTAGTGATTGCGTATGTAATTTGGTGAAGGGCTGAGTTGGGACGAGCATATCTCCTAATCTATAAAGGGTTAGAAGGCCTATTATATATCAAATTAAAGGTCTTTGAGTCTAGTTTTAACCTGATTTTGTATAGATGTTCCATGCCATGGGTTAGCTTGGGGTCACTTGTGACACTAAGCACCGTGTTGCGTCCAGGGGGTAGCTTCGAGGCATGACAGTTTGGGCGTACCCAATCCTAACTTCTTGAAGATCACTAGGGGCATTAAGTTGATGATTGCCCCTAAGTCACATAAGGCCTTACGGAACACAAACAGCCAATAGTGCAAGGTATGGTAAATGCACCCGGGTTTTCCTATTTTGTAGAAACATTACTAGTGATCACAGCGCTACAGCTGTGTGAGATCTCAACGGTGCCCATATCGATAACCCTTTTTTTCTTGAGCAACTCCTTCATGAATTTGGCGTACCCTGGCATTTGCATTAAGGCTTCAACCAAAGGAATATTTATCGAAAGTTTGTTGAACATGTCAACAAACTTATTGAATTTGTTCTCTTTCTTCTTCTTATTTAACCTTTGAGGGTACGGAGGAGGTCCCTTGGGTAGTGTGGTCAGCATACTTTGCACAATAGGAGTGTCCTCCTCAATATCTATAGCCACTTGAGGAGGAGATTCAGCCTCCTCCCTCTCATCATCAATATCAATATTCACCGGGACGTTGGGTGCACCAAGCTTCACCCCAACTTTTGTTCTACAACATCTTTGTCACGCGCAACCCCTTCTTCCTTGTCAATAGGCTCCATAAGGCTTCAACACTAGGCCTCTTCACCACATCAACCAACTTCTCCACAACATCCACAACGGGCTTTTTTGCTACACCACTTGTTCTTCTACTTCTAGTAACAATAGCCATAACATGAGCGTCAATTTTAGGATTGGTTGTGGTGTCACTAGGAAGTTTCCCCTTCATCCTTGGGTTCGTTTAAGTGGATAGATGGTTCATTTGAGCCTCGAGATGCTTAATTGAGGCCGAATGGGAATTCATGGTTTGGTGAAGTGTTGAAACTTTGCTATTAAGCTGACTAACCCTGGTATTTGTTGCCTCTACCCTCCTCAAAACCAAGGACAACATGTCCTCTATCTTTGAGTTACCGGGATTGCTTGTGGTGGGTTGATATAAGGTATCCGACTTATTTGGAGGTACGTATGGATTTGAGCTCCGGTGATTGTATCTATCACTATCTTTGTCATGATATCTCCAATTGCCATCTCTTTTCTTATCCTTAATCCAACCTTGACTCTCATCCCTCGAGCGATAATACCCGGGATGAGAACTCGCTGACAAGTAACAAATTTTACTATCTACGATGGTCATAAGCTCGTCATCACTAGCCTTAATCTCTAGTGTACTCACAACATTCACGGTCTTAACACTTCCGGCCCCCATCACATGCTTGGCCAATAAGTCAATCTGCATCTTCATCTTGGCCACGATCTCATCCTTTCTCCGCATCTCATTTGTCAAAATAGATGAGGTCACTAACGTGGTAGGAACATCAGCCTCCCTTGTGTGCCAAGCTTGGTTAGTCTTGGTCATTCTCTCTAAAAGGGCCGAAGCGACACATTATTATTGGTCCATGAAAGTACCACCCCCAAGTTTGTTGGCCACAGACATGTTTATTGAGTTCAAAGCCTTATAAAAACTTTGTAGAAGGACATCATCTGGAAATCCGTGGTTGGGCCACAACAAGAGTTTCTTTTTAAACCTCAACCACGCCTCGTGCAACGGCTCGTCAAGAAGTTGATGAAAGTTGGTAATCTCATCCCTCAGCTACATCATCCTTGAGGGAGGGAAAAATCTAACTATGAAAGCCTCTACCAACTCAGCCAAAGAGGTGATTGACCCATCCGGTAATTCTTCCAACCAAGCCGTGGCTTCCCCCGTTAGAGAGAAGGGGAATAAGCAAAGTCGAATAGATTCTTGGGAGATATTTTGGAAGATTAAAGGTTGGCATAACTCCACGAAGTTCCGGATATGCCTATTTGCATCTCTGTATGCTGCTCCTCCAAACATCCCTTTCATTTTTATGAGATGGAGCATAGTGCTAGTAACGTGGAACAACGCATTTCCAATCGTGGGAGGTAGGCGGATTGCACCTACCCTTCCTTGAACTACGAGTTCATTGGCTGCATCCATGAATCTGTATAAATTTTCATTGTCACCCACTTTGCTCATGGGTTGTCTGCTCAATAAACAAAAACAACAAACCAAATAAAAAGAACAAAACACTCTACAAGGTGATTTCAATTCACAATCAAAAAGGCTATTCAAACACAATTCCCCGATACCTATGTCATTTTTGATAACGCTCAAATGACACTCTCCATTACGGAGGTGACGACAATCGTTAAGCAAAATAAAATTTATATTATCCGATGGGAGTCGGGGTCGATCCCACAGGAAATGGTAGCTTAGACCATGAGATTGTAGAAAGGACCTCACAATGAGAGTAGGTTGTCCAAATAACAAATAATGTAAAAGGGGGGAATTGGGAATCTATCACAATTTAATTATAAACCAAACAATAACGTAAATGCGAGGTGTAAACAAGAGAGAGGACGAATAGGAATGTGCTTTCGATGGGACTCGAACACGGGTCAAGGTACTTTCTCAATTGCGTAAATTTTCACTAAACAACATAGGTAGCATTGGTTTTAGGCATGAATGTTAATCTTTCGATCTCACAATTATTTATCCAACAGTCGTTGTTCAAGCACCATTGTTTAGGCATAGACCAACCAATATAGGCTTGGATAGGTCACACTATATCTAGCTTAGACCTTTAAATGGGTGTTTCCAGAGAATTGAGCTATTTCTAGCCTCAATCTAACTAGAATCCCAAGTACCCACTAGAAATTTCACATCCAAAATTATGAACCCCTTTCTCAAGCAAGAACACAATCAAGTAAATTAAATTAATGTTTACAACCACCAATTTTAGAGTTAAAATATGGTGAAATCACTAGACCTATGTCATATTAGCAATTATAAGCACAACTAAGCAAGACCCATACACTTTTATCAAGTACCCATCATCAACACATCCCTAGACAAGGAGACTTAGGAAGAAAAGTATACCCACAGGGAAATTCAAATTCCTTTTCATTAATTGTATCAAGAATTCAGTATCCAAGATCAAATTTACAAGTCCAAGGTTGAAGGTTGAGAGAATTGAATGAAACCCATTATCTTTTCTTGGGATAGAAACTTGCTCAAAAACTGAAAACTACTCAAAAACTATGAAAAACTATGCCCAAATTGAGTTTTAGAAGGTTCCTAAATCGTCATACAAAAGTGGACAAAATTGTCCTTCAAGAGTTGTGCGGCGTGACGTGCGAACTGCACGTCATGTTGTGTGCATCACACAGCTCTGCACAAGCGAACCAGTGACTTGGCCAATCTTCAGTTGTCATGCGAAGCAGGGTGCGGTTTGCACCAGGCCTTGTTCGCACGGTGGCCGCACCCCTTAAGAGATGCTTCTCTTTTCTTCTGAGCTTCATGCTGCGGACCGCACCAAGGGTTGTGCGTGTCGCACGATGGCCACACATCTTGGCAGAATCTTTATCTCACTTGATCACTTCACACTTCAACTCCTTTTGAGCTCTTTTGGGTCAAATTTCTTGTTTTCTATCTTTAACCAAGAGTACATGCATTCACATCAATAAAGGTCATAAGAACCTCTAAATCTCATCAAAACATAGCAATAATTCATAATTAAAGGCTCAATAAGTCGGTAGATTACCGACTTATCGCATAGAGCTATAGCGATCGGCTAATCGCTACAGCGGCGGTGCTATAGCGGAATAATTTCCGCTACAATGGAGTAATGTCAGCCCGGATGAATTTCAAAAATTAAAAATTTCTGTCACATCAACTCCACTTAAGTCAAAACAAAAATTGATGATTCTCGAAACCCATGATATGGTGATTTCTAAAATAACGATGGATCAGGTCGTTACACAAGTTTACCTTACTTAGGGCGGGGATGAGTATTCATCCCTTTACACCATAAGATTACCTTTTTGAATTTACCTTTTTAGGACGGGGACGAGTATCTATCCCTTTGCTTTATAAGATTACCTTTTCAAGTTTACCTTTCTTAGGGCAGGGACGAGTATCCATCTTTTTGCACCATAAGATTACAATCTTGAGTTTACCTTTCTTAGAGAGGGGATAAGTATACATCCCTTTGCACCATAAGATTACCTTCTCGAGTTTACCTTTTTTATGGCGGGAACGATTACCCATCATTTTGCGCTACAAGATTATCTTCTCGAGTTTATCTTTCTTAAGGCAAGGACAAATATTCATCCCTTTGTATTGTAAGATTACTTTCTCAAGTTTACCGTTCTTACGATATAACTCGAAGCTTCTGCTAAAAAAGAGCTCACAAGTTTGTATTACAAGAATGAGAGGCATGCATCTATTTATAGAGTTGAAGAAGTGGCTAACAAGATTCGTCTCATACCCAAATTTGGTCAGCCGGGGCGATAACATTGATACTTCCCCGTTGAATTATAGACAAGTTAGGATTTCAATCATCGCCTAAAATATAGTGAATATGGACTTTTAGAGGATATAATATCAAAGGTGTAATATGTAATGATTACAAAGAAAATGGATTCTTTTCTAATAAAAATACATATCTATTGAAAGTCTGGCAACATAATCATTACCAACTCAATAAAAAAATACTCTTTGTACATATGTGTATTGAGAATCTCTGGCAAACGTATATAATTTTCTCTTTTATATTCATGACAAATGGTTATTGGAATTTTCCAAGAGACTGGCACAACCAATTGCATGGATAATTTTTAATTTTAGTTTGATCCGAATTCGATTTAATAGTCCGCTAATAATTTAAGACTCGGCTTCGATTTCAACAAGTTAATACTCCGACGAATTTCAAAGCAGGGGACATTTGTAATCATTTAAAATTTATTGGATATAAATTTATAAAATGATCCAAAGTATATTAAATTCAAGATATATTAATTTAAATAAATATTGTGAATTAATATAATTAAATTAATTATTTAAATTTAATAAATACAGATTTAATTAAAGTTCATTTTTTGTTGAGCTAGTCAATTGATTCTGGCTAGAAATGATGAACCCACTTTGTTAAGTCAAGATTTCATCTTATTCTAGAGGTCTAATTTGGTGTCACGTGTCAAATGATGTGGCATGCAAGCCAAGCGAAGGAGCCAATAGGGTCATGCCACATATCAAATGATAATCATGCCTAGTAAAATCAAAGACCAATTAAAATGCATCATGTGTACAAATGATAGTTTTCGATCAATCAAATATCGTCATGTCACTTAGATCTGATTGGCTGAAAGAAGCTCGTCCTCATCACAACTCCTCCACTCTACAACTATAAAGAGGGGTCTCCATTATTCAAAAAATCACCAAAATTCTAGCAAGAAGCCAAAAATAGCTCGTGAATCAAATGCCACAGATTTCTCTATAAGCTTCAAGTTCAAGCAGCGCCCAAGCTTCTAAATATGCTAAAGGAGAATTGAGGATGGACAAACTGCAATTTCCCTCAATTAGAAGGAAGACAATTAGGAAATCCTTTTCTATTGAGCGATTTGCATGTACATATTTTTTAATTTTGATATTTCATGACTTGTAATTCTGGTCAGATGAGGTACCTGCACCTCATAATGCCATGTACACTTTTGAGAGCTGATTTGAAATCCTTCTTATCCTACAGAACGGAGGTTGTTCCATTCTAAGTAGGTACATGGAGATAGATACTCCTCTGTGTTGTAAATTTTGCGACCTTTATATATATATATGTATGTATATATGTATATATATATGTATATTCTTTCATCCTCTTGTGATAGAGATGGAGGAGTTTGAAAAAAAAAAGCGTCCAAGTTCCAATACAATTCAAGATCAAGATAGATCTAAGATCAAACTCAAAAGCCCTTAAATTTAAAAACAAAGTTCAAGATCAAGTTAATCAAAGATTCAAGATCAAGCTCAAAAGCCCTTGAATTTATATTCAAAAAGAAGAATCAAATGATTCATAGAGATTGTAACATCCACTATATTTGAAATCAAATACTACGATTGTTGCGATATTTTCTGGTCTTTATTATTATTTTCTCGACGCGAATTTTACTGTCTACAATTATCTTTTCTCGCATTTTAATTGACAACTAAGTTTTATATTCCCTTTGTTTCAATTTATATGATATTTTTTGGATTATTTGAGTCAAATAAATTTTTTTATCATGTTTTTTATATGCTTTATAAATATTTTAAGTTGTCAATTATTGTGACTTAAAGTACTTTTTTATTAGTTTTCAAATATATAAAAAAAATATTTAATATCCAAATTTATATTTAAAATTAAAAAATTAAACTTGGGAGAGAAAAGTAGTAGTAATAATTGATAGACGTGGCTGGTAAAGAGCAGTTGATAAGAATTCAAAGTTTGGTACGCGGAATGCAGTAAACCATTCATTCAGAAATACAGTTACTAAACTTATGGAGTGAGTCAAGCAACTTCCTTCGCTCCACCATTAGACAAAATGAGTGGAGAGAGATAGAGAAAGAACACCAAAAGACACAAGTTATGAAATGATCACAGATGTGGTGCATGTTCAAGAGCATTGACTCTAATTAAGGGGAATAAAAATTAAAAAAAAAAAAAAAAAGAGGCAGAATACTAGAGGAGTTGAATTGATCATCGCCCCATTTTTTTCCATCATAATAATAATAATAATGGCACAAATGCAACCTGAAAAAAATGGTTCTAGTGTCCAAGAATCAACTCCAGAATTTGTTGATAATGGTGCAGCAGGCTCTTTCAAGTTCAATGTTCAAGCCCCTGCATTCGTGCCAAGAAGATCACATGCCGCCACAATCCCCATTTCAGGAGGCTTATTTTACCCCTGCAACTTCCAATATGTTAATACTGGGGCCCCTAATAATAATATTAATACAATATATAGGGGTGATCAAGACACTACTTCCTTTCTTCAAGAACCAACTTTTGTTTCATCCCTCTCTCAAAAGGATATCCTTCCTCAAGACCTCAGGCTAAAAGTCATCAAACAGGTCATTCCTTTTCCCTTTTGTCTTTTTTTCTTTATGAATAAAAGTCGTGTCCAATCACCTCCCCAGCAACACAACTGCCAAATATATATAATTTTGTGTACTATGGTTTAGGCAGATGGAAGAGAATTTCCTTGCGTATTTTGTCCTGGGATTTGCACCTGATCTCGTAGGATTTTCACCCATTTCATTGACACTAATCACACTGTTGGGTGCCCTTTTCTCTTTGCGTTTTTTTTTTTTTTGGAGTTTAGTGACTTGATCTTGTTTACTTTCTTTTATTCTTTTATTCTTAATTTATATCCCAATTTATATGCTAATTGACCAGTCAATTTCAGTGTTGATCAACATGTTTTGATTCAAATGGACACATTAATAAAATAGGAAAATAAATTTACAATCACAAAGATGGCATTTTTAGATAGTTTTTGTTGTGGGGAGAAAAAGGTAGCTTACAAGGAGTATGGAAACACATGTAATGCAATCTATTTAAAGCACAAAGGGAAAGGGAGTTTCATGAAAGAGAGATGTCTGAGCATGTAATAAGAACCTAGATCTCATCAATGCAACTGCTGATTTTGTTCTGTTACATGACTATTCATAAACAGATTGCTACAAGAATAGTCAAATTCTGATCTCTTTTTTTTCTAGCATGATTTATGTCTGTAAGCTTTATTACTTTTTTCCGGCCTTTAAAAGCTGGTAGTTTATTTGTTTGACAGGTTGAATACCAACTTAGCGACATGAGCTTGCTCGCGAATGAGAGCTTGTTGAAACATATGAACAAGGACCCTGAAGGTTTTGGTGAGTACGCTATTGATATATTGTTAAAGAAAAAATCTACAGATTTTCTATTCATCAGTTTGTCAATTTTTGAAAAATATGGGTACTACTTCTATTACTGCAGTTCCCGTTTCTTCTGTTTCGGCTACAAAGAAAATCAAGTCCCTCATCAACAACAACCAATTAACGCTTTCTCATGCCCTCCTTTCCTCTACAAAACTGGTAATTTTTGGATTTTAGTTGCAGTGTTTTAATTTCTTTATGACCATCTATTAACAATTAAGACTATATGTATTCTGAAGATTGTAAGCGATGATGGCAAGAGGGTTAAGCGAAAAATCCCATTCACTGACAAGGATAAAGAGGAACTGATGGTACACTTACTTTTCTCATATATGACAGTCTATGGTTTTGATTAAATTTCATAGTACTAATACTACTCCTCTCAATTCACCTTTCTACAGTTACGCACTGTGGTGGCTGAGAATTTACCTGATGATCACTCCCATCACAACATTGAGAAAATATTTAATGTGGCTGGAAGGTGATGATATTCTTGCATCTTGTCGACAAATTTTTTTCTATATGTATGTGTTGCGTACTGACACATAATGGTTCCTATTTTAGGGTCAAAACCATTCGAGTATGCCATCCCCAAGATCCTAACACACGAACTAGAGGAGACTTGGGCATCAGCAGTAAGGTATTAATTAAGTACTAAACTGAATTGTTCTGTGTTTCAAAAAGTTACACTTCATGCCCCTTTAGATAGGGATCTAATTTCATCTGTTTTACTGTGTTATTGCTTCAAAGCTTCATGCACTGATAGAGTTCGAGCATCCAGAAGCCGCTGAGAAAGCAGTATGCTGTTATTTTTGTGCTTCCTTTGAAGTTCTTTCTGTTTAACGTTATTTTTTTTAGTTAAAGCTACTTTGGATCATCTAAAACTATTATTTGGCTTAACCTAATCAGGCGGAGAAGCTAAATGATGAGAGGAACTGGAGAAAGGGCCTTCGAGTGAGGTTGCTTCTCAGACGTTCAGTAAGTCTAGTTTAGGCCCCATTTGTTTCCACTTAATGGAGATATGAATCTAAATCATTCAGATCTCAGCCCACTAAGTGCATTTTTGTATATGTTTTTTATTTTTTTGTTTACAACAACTTATTTGATCTGGATATGTTTGATTCATTCAAATCTTGTACAGAGCCTTAAAATCATTAAAATGATGTTCACATAAATTCATAGTTGTTCTAATTAAGCTCATGTTTCCTTTTTTTGGTACATTTTCTTAAAGACAGTTGTTACATGTTGCAGCCAAAGTCAGTTCTAAAGAGCAGGAAGTCAGCATTTGATGGCTGTTTAGATGATGAAGATTGGTTGAGTTCTGAATTGACAGACGACTCATATCATGCTACTAATCACTCAGAAGTAGTGGATACTAATGTAAGTATATATGGTCGTGAATACTCGATCAAATTACAGAAGCTCTTTTCTTAGTTTTCAATATCCTGTTATTCACTCCTGCATTATAATCTGTATGCCTAATGGACATACACTAAACTATGCCACTTTCTTAATTCATGCACTGATTCAAATTCTCTCGATTCATCTTTAGGTTGAAGAGACTTTAGCAGCAACAACAAAGAAAACATGGGGTAAAGGGCGTGGGAAAAGTACACGACAAAGAAATCAAATGTACAGTGGACGTGGCCTGCTTGCCTCATCTCCACAAAGCAGCACATATGAAGCACCTGTGAAACAGGCTACAAAAGGACCTAGAATGCCAGATGGAACAAGAGGTTTCACTATGGGAAGAGGGAAGCCCCTGAGGAGTATTAATGTTCAAACTGGAGTACATGTTGTATAAATGGAAGATGATCAATTTTGCCCCTGTTTACTACTCAGTATTCACTGGTAGTCCATGGAAGTCTCTGGTCGATTTCCTTTTGTTGTGATAATGGTTAGACATATTCATGTCAATAATTCTAGAACTAAGATCCTAAAGTACTGTATAGGTTAACAAAGACTATGGCTTCCTTGAGACTACCAATTTTGTTTTGTACATTTCTCTTTTCGTGAAAATTATCATGGGGAATAATATGACTGAGTTTAAGATTCTGCCTCTCATTCATCTCTCTCTTAATGTTTTGGTATTTGTGCATTAGTTTTAGTATGTTGCTGGAAATTGGTTACTGATGAATTCCACAGTGGAGAGTGGAGACTATCTTGAAAAGGAAGGAATTCTTGCATAATGTGGAGGTTAAAAGGAAGCAAATTTGTAGAACCATCTTCAGTTTGAACTTTGAAACATGAAGGCTTTTGTTACATCGACATGTCCCGGGAAGTGCTCAAAAATGAACGTGTGCGTGTGCGTATTGCTTGTAGTGATTGTCATGATTTTCACCATGCAAGGTGATGAGAGTTATTGAATATAAGAAGAAGAACAGTAAGAACAGGAGATGGAGAAGCAAAATGTTATTGATTTCTCTTTCTGAAATTTTGTGTTTCCAATACACAGTATATGTGTATATATACCACTAGTGAACCATTTCGCGCTTCGCGCGATTATAAAAGACGATAAATATCAATAATTTTATATATTTTCCCAAACATATAATTGATTTCATAGAGGAAAAGGTTTGGTCAGTAGTTAGCAGACTTCCAACAAAGTCATAAATTATTATTTTTAACCAAAATAAATTATAAATTTACTACAATCAGAAATTCATATAAAATACAAAATAAAGAGAAATCATAGAGAAAACATACAAAAAAAATGAAACATCACTCTTGCGAAATTTAACATTAAAAAATAGAAGAAAAATACGAAATCAATGCACAATCTTTCAAGCTCTTGTCGACATTCACTCCCACAAGCAGATCACCATTCAATAGCCTTCATCTTATTTATCCAGTCAAACTAAAACATGAATATAATAAGCACCAAAAACATAATAACTTAAAAGTCTAGTGTGATCATTTCTAAAGAGTTTTACAATGTTTCTATTTATAGAATTACAATATGGAATACCAAATAATGTCTTGCATATGATTATTAATTACTAGTGAACTTATCCGCGCTTCGCGCGATTATAGAATTTGAGAATAATTATTTTTTTTAATAATTTAATAGAGACAAAAAAGATTAATTTTATGTACATAATAAAATAATTCTATATATAATATTTTTATTAGAGTTAACGCTTAGATAAATAATATTTTTCATTATTAGAGTTTACTTTTTTAAAAAGTTTTATTTTAAAAAAATATTTTTTATTACATAAAAAATATATGTAGCTATTTTTATTACTTATATATGTGTGAGTCTGTGACATTTGTTAGTACATGTGTTTTACTACTCTTTGACTAATACATATTTAAAAAAAAAAAAGACACGCTCATTATATTTTCATTAGATAGTAAAGAAAATTGCTTTTTTAAATTACTACTTCTATTTATGCAAAGAAAATCTTCAAACAAAAAGCCATTCCATAAAAATTAGAAATAATTTTATATTCTTTAGTTAACCTCCCTCTCAATTCCCCTACTCCATAAGGGTCATAAATAATTGACCAATAGTAAAATTGAGGAGAAAAAAAGTAAGTGAGAATCAGTAGGAAAAAAACAGGAAATTACATTGTCCTCAAAAGTGAGTGGTCTTTAATTTATGTCACTCATAAGAAAAGTCTTTAAAAAATATCTTTTCTTCCTTTTTATGTATAGAACATATACATTTTTGCCCCTCTACACCATAACTCTCCATGTTCATTTGTCTCTCAACTTTTAATTTTTATTTTTCTTTTTTCTTTTATCTTTTTAATTTTTTATCTTTTTTCTTTTTTTTTCTTTTTTCTCAATTTTTTTTAATTCTCGTTTTCTTTTTTCTCAACCTTTTTTTTTTATTTTTTTTTCTCTTAACTTTTTTTTGTTCTTTTTTTTCTCAACTTTTATTTATTTTTTGCATTATTTTTTATCTTTATTTTTTACTTCTCTTTTTTTCTTTTTTCTTAACCTCTATTATTTTTTGCTAATGAACAAAAAGTTGGATAATCCGCAAAGAAGATCTTCTTTCTTTGAAATCGAAGTAAACTTAAGAGCGTGGTTTGTTTGGAAGTCCTTTGGAACAAGTCTTGCCTCTAAGACAAATGTTATAGAACATCTCATAAATCAAGACACAATGAGATAGTGTCAAGCCTTGCTCGTGGGGCATAACTTGTTGTTTGAAAAATTCTTAAGCTAAGTCTTACCTCTAAGGCAAGAGTTATAGAGCATCTCATAAATTAAGACACAATGAAGTAGTGTTAACTCTTGCCCATGGGGCATAACTTGTTTTTTGAGAGGCCCTTGGGCTAAGTTTTGCCTCTAAGGCAAACGTTATAGAGTATCTCATGATCAAGACATAATGTGCTAGTGTCAACTCTTGCCAATGAGGCGTAACTTGTTGTTTGAAAGTCTTTGAGCTAAGTTTTGCCTCTAAGGCAAGAGTTATAGAGCATCAGATAAATCAAGACACAATGTGGTAGTGTCAACTCTTGCCCATGGGGCGTAATTTGTTATTTGAAAGTCCTTGGGCTAAGTCTTGCCTCTTAGGCAAGCGTTATAGAGTATCCCATAAATCAAACACAATATGATAGTGTCAACTCTTGCCCATGGGGCGTAACTTGTTGTTTGAAAGTCCTTGGGCTAAGTCTTGTCTCTAAGACAAGAGTTATAGAATGTCTCATAAATCAAGACACAATGAGGTAGTGTCAAGTCTTGCTCGTGGGGCATAACTTGTTGTTTGAAAATCCTTGAGCTAAGTCTTGCCTCTAAGGCAAGAGTTATAGAGTATCTCATAAATTTAGACATAATGAAGTAGTGTGAACACTTGCCCATGGAGCGTAACTTGTATTTTTTGAGAGGTCCTTGGGCTAAGTCTTACCTCTGAGGCAAGTGTTATAAAACATCTCATAAATCAAGACACAATATACTAGTGTCAAGTCTTGCTCATGGGCGTAATTTGTTGTTTGGAAGTCTTTGGGCTAAGTCTTGCCTCTAAAGCAAGAGTTATAGAACATCTCATAAAAAAAATAAAGGTCGAAAAAATTGATTAAAAAAAGAGAAAAGAAAAATTAAAAACCAAAGAAAAAATAAAAAAATAAAAGTTGAGAGAAAAAAATAAAAATTGAGAAAAAAAGAAAAAAAAGAAGAAAAAAAAGACAACAAAAAATAAAGGTTGAGAAAAATAATAAAAATAATAAAATAAAATAAAAGGAGAAAAAAAAATAGAACTAAGAGGAGAAAAGAAAAAAAAAAGATTGAGAAAAAAGAAAAAAACGTAGAAGAAAGAATAAAATAAAAAATAAAAGAAAAATAAAGGTTAAGAAAAAAAGAAAAAAAAAGAAAAAAAAAATAGAAATAAAAAAAAGAAAAGAAAAAAGAGAAAAAGAAATATATATAAAAGTTGAGAGACAAATGAGCATTGAGAGTTATTTAAAAATATTTGAGGTGTAGAGGGGCAAAAAGGTAGTTGCTCTATACATAAAAACAAGGAAGACTATTTTTGTAAGACCATTTTTATGGGGGGCAAAAATACAAAGCCACTCCCTTTAAAGGACATTTGTGTAGTTGTCCTGGAAATAAATGTACAATAAAGCCACTAAAAGTAAAATAGTGTAAGCAATGCAAAAATAGTTAATTAAATAATTAAAATACAAAAAGAATTGAAAAAGATATAGTACTAAATATCAAATAAAGCTCCAAAATACATAATTAACACCCATTACTAAATAAAATATTTTTCAATATTAATTATTTCCTTCTCAAATATTAAAGTCTAGCAGAATAGTTGAAATTTCTAAACTAAAAAAGAAAAAAATATTTTGAAAAAAACTATCATTTCATTTTCTCCGCGGACATAAAGAAAGTAAAATAATAATTCAAAATTCAAACAGTGAAAATGAAACTATATACCTAGAAATAAATTACCTTCTTATATCTTTTTGGATTTCATCATCAATAATGTTTTACTCGATTATGCATTCAATCCGAGAAATAAATTAGGTAGCTAATGAATTTAAAATTATTTTTATCAGTTCTTTAATTTTTCTTTCAAGTATTTCAATTATAGGTTAAAGAATTATCAATACAAAATTACTTAAATAAACAAAAAGGATGATGTAATTAAAAAAAATATATTATAAAGAGAAAATTTTAATACCTGGAAAACAACATGAAAACATTTCATTTCTTCTAAATCTATTATAAAATGTCAATTAGACGGTTGGAGTATTTTGGTATCGGCATAACTAAGATATATTAATTTATTTTTTCTTTATTGTTTTTTCTCTAAATAGTGAAAGAATTATGTCTTCAAGTTAAAATTGCTATAATATATCAAGTAAAAGGAAGAATGAAAACATTACTAGCACGAAATAAAAATTTAAATATACTAAAAATTTTGAAGACTCAAAGATCTCCAAACGTTATAAATACAAAATAGATAAATATAGATGAAGTCTTTTTACATTCTCACTAATGTGTTTTGGATGATCTTATAATTTGAACTAAATGTATAATGAATACATATTAGAAAAGAAAAACGATAAAAAATTTCACATAATTAAGCTACATAAATAAAATAACAGATTACAAAAAGTTATTGGTCAGCTTGCACAAGTAAGAATCAAATATTGTAATTCACACATAAAAATAAAAATAATGAAATAATACAAAAAAATAAAAAAATAAAAAATGTAATTGCTAATCATAAAAATGTTACGTCACCTTTTTTATGCTTAACTTTATTATAAATATAAATTATTTTAAATATTTTTTGTAAGTAAGATAAACAAAAACAAAAAAAAAGGAAAAAGAAGAAGAAGAAACAGAATTATTAATAAAATTTTAATGAGTAATTTAATATTCACAATTTAATAGACAAACAAATACTTAAATTATAATGAGCAAATAAATACATAAGATGAAGAAAAAAATATATTGTAACTTCTTACTAACTTTATGGCTTTTTTTTAATAGTTAAGCATTTAGAATTATTTGTGGCCTGTTTGGAACAACAACAAAAAAAAAGAAAAAAAGAAAATGACAAGCAAAGTAAAAAGGTAAGAGCAAAGGTGCAATGAAAAATAATTAATACAGAATAATTTATTTAATAAAGATTAACAATGTTTAAAGAAATTATAAAATATTATTTCATATAAATTGCTTTCTTACATAGTTATAGTACTTTGTCTTTATATTATGAAATTATATTTTTAATTCTCATTCTATAAATTCTTTAAAAACAAATCTATATTATATTAAAAGTGTGAAACACCTTATAATGTGATTTGAACTTTTTGCCTTTCATTAAAAGACTCCATTTTAGACAAAATAGTCTTTTTGCTATTTTTCTAATATTTAGAATTAACAAAATAACATAAAGACTACTAAACCTAAAAAGAAATACAAAGTAGGAAAGTTTTCACTATTTTCTCAAATTAGTGTTAGTATAAGTCTAAATTTGTAAAATTCATTAAATTTGTTTTTTTATACGTAAGCTTTAAGGATCATATTAAGTATTAGGATTTCTTTAACCACCATACGTAAGAATCATTTAGTATTTAGGATTCCTTTAACTTACTCCCATTAATTGTCTCTCTTTATTTAGGTTTAGACTATTCTTCAATTCATATATTGCCGTAAACGGAAAAACTAGGTTTAGGTTTAGAATTCTTTTAGAATTGAAATCTAATTTAGGTTTAGATTAATTTTTTTTCAATTGAAATCTTGATAGTATCTATGATTGAAAAGATAAATTTGCTTGTGATTTGAGGTAAGTTTTCTAAAATTTTAGTATGTTCTTGAAGCTAATTTTAGTTTAGATTTTTTTTTACCAATTGAAATCCTGATAATATCTATGATTGAAGAGATAATTTTGCTTGTGATTTGAGGTATGTTTTCTAAATAGTCTGTTTTGAAGCTAATTTTAGTTTAGAATATTGTTTATTTACCAATTGAAATCTTGATAATATCTATGATTGAAGAGATAATTTTTCGTGTAATTTAAGGTATGTTTTCTAAAATTTTAGTCTGTTTTTGAAGTTTCATAGTAAACTATCGTATATGCTTGAGAACAATTTCTAATTGAGAAGTTTTCTTTGTGATCTTTGTTTGTTGTATCTCATATACATTAAATAATTTGAAATTGACTTATTTATAATTTTGTACAGATTATTTGAATCCTTCCGTTTCGGATTGAAGAGATAAATTTGCTTGTGAGTTAAGGTATGTTTTCTAAAAAAATTGTCTATTTTTAAAGTTTGATAGTAAACTATCGTGTATGCTTGAGAACAATTGCTAATTGAGAAGTTTTCTTTGTGTTTTTTGTTTGTTGTATCTCATATACAGTAAATAATTTGAAATTAACTTATTTATAATTTTGTACAGATTATTTGAATCCTTCCATATCAGATTGTAGAGATAAATTTGCTTGTGATTTAAGGTATGTTTTCTAAAATTTTAGTCTATTTTTGAAGTTTGATAGTAAACTACCGTGTATGCTTGAGACCAATTGCTAATTGAGAAGTGTTCTTTGTGATTTTTGTTTGTTGTATCTCATATACAGTAAATCATTTAAAATTGACTTATTTATAATTTTATACAAATTATTTGAATCCTTCCGTTCCAGCCCAAGAAATTGGGTTAGACATTCTAATTCAAGGTTTAGAATTCTTTTACGAATTGAAATCTAATTTAGATTTAGATTAATTTTTTTTACAATTGAAAACTTGATAGTATCTATGATTGAAGAGATAAACTTACTTGTGATTTGAGGTAAGTTTTCTAAAATTTTAGTCTGTTCTTGAAGCTAATTTTAGTTTAGAATTTTTTTTACTAATTGAAATCTTGATAATATGATTGAAGAGACAATTTTGCTTGTGATTTGAGGTATGTTTTCTAAATAGTCTGTTTTGAAGCTAATTTTAGTTTAGAATATTATTTTTTTTACCAATTGAAATCTTGATAATATCTATGATTAAAGAGATAAATTTGCTTGTGATTTAAGGTATGTTTTCTAAAATTTTAGTCTGTTTTTGAAGTTTGATAGTAAACTATCGTGTATGCTTGAGAATAATTGCTAATTGAGATTTATTTTTTGTGATTTTTGTTTGTTGTATCTCATATACAGTAAATAATTTAAAATTGACTTATTTATAATTTTTTACAGATTATTTGAATCCTTCCATTCTGGCCCAAGAAATTGGGTTAGGCATTCTAATTCATAATTTTTGTGATTTTTGTTTATTATTTCTCATATACAATAAATAATTTGAAATTGACTTATTTATAATTTTGTACAGATTATTTGAATTGTTGTCTTCCGTCCCAAGAAATTGGTTAGGGTTTCTGAAGAAAACAAAAGGGAGCCAATTCCTAATAATGAAAATCTATAGCCTTTTATTTTATTGGCGAAAGAAGCTTGGCTACCTTTTGGATAGAAAAGATAAATTTGCTTGTGATTTGAGGTAAGTTTTCTTAAATTTTAGTCTATTTTTGAAGCTAATTTTAGTTTAAATTTTAGTTTAGAATTTTTTTTAACCAATTGAAATCTTGATAATGTCTATGATTGAAGAGATAAATTTGCTTGTGATTTGAGATATGTTTTCTAAAATTTTAGTCCGTTTTTGAAGTTTAATAGTAAACTATCGTGTATTCCTGAAGACAATTGCTAATTGAGAAGTTTTCTTTGTGATTTTTGTTTGTTGTATCTCATAATTCATAATCTTTGAGATTTTTATTTATTATATCTTATATACAATAAATAATTTAACATTGACTTATTTATAATTTTGTACAGATTATTTGGATCATTGCATTCTGTCTAATAAATTGGTTAGGGTTTCTGAAGAAAACAAAAGGGAAGTCAATTCTTAATAATGAAAGTTTATAGCCTTTTATTTTATTGGCGGAAGAAGTTTGACTACTTTTTGGATAGAAAGGATAAATTTACTTGTGATTTGAGGTAAATATTCTAAAATTTGAGTCTGTTCTTGAAGCTAAGTTTAGTTTAGATTTTTTTTTAACCAATTGAAATCTTGATAATATCTACGATTGTGTGATTTGAGGTATATTTTCTAAAATTTTAGTTTGTTTTTGAAGTTTGATAGTAAACTATCGTGTATTCTTGAAGACAATTGCTAATTGAAAAGTTTTCTTTGTGATTTTTGTTTGTTGTATCTCATATATAGTAAATAATTTGAAATTAACTTATTTATAATTAATTATTTGAATCATTGTATTTCGGCCCAAAAAAATTGGTTAGGCATTCTAATTCATAATCTTTGTGATTTTTGTTTATTATATCTCATATACAATAAATAATTTAAAATTGACTTATTTTTAGTTTTGTACAGATTATTTGGATCATTCCATTCCGTCCCAAGAAATTGGTTAGAGTTTCTGAAGAAAACAAAAGGGAGCCAATTCCTAATAATGAAAGTTTATAGTTTTTATTTTATTGGCGAAAAAAGTTTGGCTACTTTTTGGATAGAAAGGATAAATTTGCTTGTGATTTGAGGTAAGTTTTTTAAAATTTTAGTTTGTTTTGAAGCTAATTTTAGTTTATAATATTATTTTTTTCCAATTGAAATCTTGATAATATCTATGATTGAAGAGATAAATTTGCTTGTGATTTAAGGTATGTTTTCTAAAATCTTAGTCTGTTTTTGAAGTTTTTGGATGGAAAGTATAAATTTGTTTGTGATTTGCGGTAAGTTTTCTAAAATTTAATCTATTCTTGAAGCTAATTTTAGTGTTTTTTTTTACCCATTGATATCTTGATAACATCTATGATTGAAGAGATAAATTTGCTTGTGATTCGAGATATATTTTCTTTTAATCTGTTTTGAAGTTTGATAGTAAACTATTGTGTATTCTTGAAGACAATTGTTAATTGATAGTTTTCTTTGTAATTTTTTTTGTTGCATCTCATATATAGTAAATAATTTAAAATTGACTTATTCATAATTTTGTACAGATTATTTGAATCATTGCATTTTGGCCCAAAAAATTGATTAGACATTCTAATTCATAATCTTTGTGATTTATGTTTATTATATCTGATGTACAATAGATAATTCAAATTGACTTATTTATAATTTTATACAAATTACTTGGATCATTACATTCCGTTCCAAGAAATTGGTTACAGTTTCTGAAGAAAACAAAAGGGAGCCAATTCGTAATAATGAAAGTTTATAACCTTTTATTTTATCGGTGAAAGAAGCTTGGCTACTTTTTGAATATAAAGGATATAGTATTATATAATTAGGTAATTGCAGGCACAAGAGCCGATACATGAGTATTACTACTAGAGTTAGAGATTGTAGCATGGTTACCAAAATTTTTTGACTTAAATATGCGACATACATAATACATATGCTACTTCTACATTCCTTATTATCCTCGTGCATGTCTATAATTTTTTTTTCTCAGGCTAAAATTAGTTTAAAAAGTTGAGTATTAATTTGTTTGAGTTCTAAGTAAGTGAATGCCTTGAGAAGCATTTTCAATGGCACAAGAAAATTAAATCAACTTGGATTGAGCACGTAATATTATCAATATATATACATACCTGTGAGTATAAATCAAAGAAAAAAAATTATATTTTGATTAACGTCAATTGCTATGTTCAATATATTTGCATACATTTTATATTTATTAATGTGATGCACACGTGCAACGCACATATACTAAACTAGTTATATCTATAAGTGTGTATTTTGTTTTCTCCTGAAAGTTAAAATTATGCATATTATACTTTTTACTGTTTAAATATAGAATAAAAAAATAAAAAAAAGAATGGTTTAAGAGGAAAAATAGAACTAATAGTAACGTAACTTAAAAGATTTGCATTTTTACATTTTATTTTCTTCCCCTTTTTATGTTTTATTATTTATTTAATACTTTTAAAATTTTCTTTTCTTTCCTTCCTGCCCTCTTTTTTTTTAAAAAAAAATCTTTCCATTTTATTCAATATCTTGTTCCTCTAATTTTGCAGTTTACCTCCTTATTTTTCTCCAACTATCACATCAAATTTATTTTCACACTAAATTTATCTTTTATTTAAAAAAAATTATAAATTTATTTTTTAATAACTCTTCATATCATTATACTACTCTATACTCCTCAACCTCTGTAAATCAAAAGAGTAGAAAAAAAATTACACTTCATAGTGGCCATCATTTTCAATTTCTCACGGTTCAAAAATTATTTTTCGACCTTGAATATGTTGAGCTCCTTCAGAAAATATGATTTATTTCTTATTTTGTTATCAAAATATCGGTATTATAAATTTTATTTCTTAATCCTTATTAAAATGCTTTTCTTATACATAATTATGAACATACAATTTTTACTATAAATATAATTATGAGTCTTAATTAAGAGAAGGGAGATTATAATTATGAAAATTTAATTATGTATAATTTTTTTTAGAAATATAAGGAAACTTATAAATAAAATAATATTAAGTTAAAGGAGGAAAAAGTTGTAGTATAAGGTACTCCTACATAGAAGGATAAAGAACGGTCTTAGAAAAGTAATTAATTCTATTAATTATTATTAATATCGATCAATAATATTTTGTTGTTTGCATTGAATTTAGTTTTTTCCCTACGAATTTATTTAATTTTTAATCTCAAAATTGTGTTCCCAAAACTATTTAAGGACCAAAGAAAAAAAAGAAAGAATTTAGCTTCTATGAATTTATTACGGTACCTTTAGTTTTTAAGAATTTTAATTTCACTTTTTTCATGCTATTTTTTTTAAGAAGATAATTAAATACTACAATTAGTAGAAATGTAAAAAATTCATTAGAGACAAAAAAATTTTGAATTGCTAGACCATAAGGTTACATGATACCTATTTTATTTAAATTTGTATTTTTGTGTACGATATTTTAAAAATCTCAAAAATTTCTAAATATAAGTATTAATAATTTACAATAATATTTGTTATTTTAAAACAACCTATATATAAAAATAGAAGACGGAAGGATTTATATAAGACCAAAGATCTACAATTTTTATATTTATTTTCTTTCCTTTTTATGTTTTATTATTTATTTCTTTTTCTTTCCTTCCTTCCTTTTTCTTTTTTATTTCTTTCCATTTAATACAATATCTTCTTTCTTATATTTTGCAATTTGCCTCTTTTGCCTCCCCATTCTTTTCCAATTATCATACTAATCATTCTTTACTTTTAAAAAAATCATAAATTTATTTTTTAATAACTCTTTATATTTTAAATATTTTATACTCATTATTCTTTATAAATCAAAAGAGTAGAAAAAAGAACTTACACTTCATAGTAGCCGTCATTCTCATGATTCACATATTGATTTTGGTATGTTGAGCTGCTTCAAAAATATGTTAGTTCTTGTGTTGCTAGATTTTGAAATAATTTCTTACTTTTAAAAAGAAAAATCATAAGTCTGTTTTTTAATAATCTTCCATATTATTTTAATACTCTATATTCCTCATCCTTTGTAAATCAAAAGAGTTGAAAAAAAGAATATACACTTTATAATGATCGTCATTCTCACGGTTCACATATTGATTTTTGATTTTTGATTTTCGATATGTTGAGCTCCTTCAAAAAACACGATTTAGTTCTTATGTTCTTAGAACTTGAAACAATTTCTTACTTTAAAAAAATCATAAATTTATTTTTTTAATAACCCTCCGTATCATTTTAATATTCCATACTCCTTATCATTTGTAAATCAAAAGAGTAGAAAAAAGAACTTACACTTCATAGTGGCAGTCATTCTCACGGTTCACATATTGATTTTTGATCTTCGGTATGTTGAGCTCCTTCAAAAAAATATGAAAATATATTTTTTGATTCTTGAAACAATTTCTGTTGATATAAAAGGATCAAATCCACATAAATATATTCTAATGATTTCATTTATACAAACAAATCAAAAATTTAGATTTTTGATTTACCTGGACAGTAAAGTTTTTCTTGCAATGATTCTTCTATTTTGTTAACTGATCTTAAGATTATGTTCTCTCCTCTCTAAATTTTATATTTTTTTTATTAATTAATTGCAATAAGTTCTTGACAACTGTTATAACTTTTCATTCTCTATTACAATAATAAAGATATCCTTTATGATTAAACCTTTTAACTTCCTCTTTAATTGCAGGTTAATAGATGAATAAGAGGTACATAGTATATTTTTATGCAAAGAAATGATGGAAAAAATTCAAAATTTGAGAAAAAAGACATATAGGAATGAAGGTCATAGAGATGCAATTCATACTAAATTTAATGATTTTATTGATTTATGAATAATGAAACTTAATGAGGAAAAAAGAAAATACAATTATAGCTAGCTGCCTAATGCCTTTTAAATTCTCCATTATCATCTACAATAATTTAGTTGATATTTAGGGTGGAATTGAATTATGATAAAAAAGTTAAATATGTGATTTTTGAGTTTTTTAACATAAAACATAAATGAAGAAAATAGGGAAAAGGTTAAAAAAAAAAGGAGTTATTTAAGGAAATTATATGAATAACATTAATGATGAGATTAAAGTTTTAGGGAAAAAAATTAATATTATTGATGATGAAAGGAATTAAATATGACTATCTTTAATATTCAATAAATCTTAAGGTGCGATTTTATGTCTTTTAAAATTAGAAAATAACTCAAAAAATCACACAAAAAATAAATAAGATTCATGGCCTTTAGAGAGTGCCACGTCACCGAGTTCATGTTCCAACTTTATAATTTATCATATACTAATTCATCATCAAGAATATATAAATTATTTGGTAAAATATATTTTGAAATAATATCTTCATTTATTATTGTTGACATATTTTTCAACTTTAGCAACAAACAACTAAGCAACAAAAACATGCTTATATTATCTTTAAAGAAATGAGAAGACAAATTATTTATAAGAAATAAAAAATAAGTGACACCAAAAATTATACTTGTAAATTGAGAAAAGTCTGCTTTCGATTTAAAAAAGTGTATAAAAATTAAAGATCAAAATAATAAATATAATAATAAGAAGAGGACAACATAAACAGAAAATCATATTAAAGAAATAAGATAAATAAAATAAAGTAATGAGAAGACAAATTGTATAGAAAAAATAGAAACTAATTGAAGCCAATTTTTTTATACCAATGAAATTGAAAAAAATCTGTTTTTGATTCAAAAAAGTACATACACATTAGAAATCAAAATAATAAATATAATAATAAGAAGAGAGTAAAAAAGTACATACACATTAGAAATCAAAATAATAAATATAATAATAAAAAGAAAGTAACATAAACAGAAAAATCAAATCAATTCACGAAAAATAAAATATCAATAACTTACCAAACAATCTAAAATTGCATCCATATTTAACTTCACTACTCAACCTTTTACAACCTTGCAAAAAGTCACAATCATATATCAAAAGTAATAATATTGACAAAAAATAGTTGAAGAGAACTTTTTAATGCTATATATATTGACATAAGTATGTAACTATTGTAATAATGAATAATAAAGAGGGAAAAAAACTGAAACTTTAAAGTATCCATTTATGGATTATTTAAGAGCAACAATTAGCTTGAATTGGAATTTGAATGGATGCAACTCATTGAATAATTACTCTTTTAGCTTGAAAAATGAATTAAGAATTCAAAAAAAAAACACAAAAAAGATAAATATGATTCCTTGCTTCTAAGAGGTGCCACATCATCAAGTCTAAAACCCTCATATAGATATATATATATATATATATATATTATATATATATATATATATATATATATATATATATTTATATACATAGATTTTAGGGGTTACGATAATAAAAAGTTGTGGGGTGATAAAAATAAATGTCATTAAGTTTTACATTAAATAATATGAATGGATGGTTAATTAATTGACATATTTATTGTTCTACAATAAAAAGTAGGATAAATTGACCCCAAAAAAATAAGGAAAAAAACTAAAAGAAATTCTTAGCCAAAGATAATAATAAAGATGAAAAACTCAAGAGACTCAAGACATTATTGTATAGTGGTATTTAAAGCTAATAATGAAGGATTTATACCTGAAAGTTTAGGGAGAAAATTATATTTAGACATTTTTAAGGAACTTAAAAAGGCCAAAAAGGATAGTTATGTCCACCAAAGTCATAAGTTACTATTTTGAACCAAAAGAAATTACAAACTTACAAAAATAAGAAATTCATATGAAATACAAAATAAAGGAAAATCATAGAGAGAACATATGAAGAAAAAATATAATGCAACATCATTCTTACAACCTTTTTTTTTTCATGGTGGAGGTCATTCTTACAACCTTAATAGTTAAAAAATGAGAAAATGCATAAAAATCCCCCTAAAGTTGGTCGACATTTGGAAGTAGACACTTGAACATTGCGGGTCCTATTACCCCCCTAAACAATTTTAAACTGGTATAATTACATTCTTTTTTGGCCAACTAGTAAGAGAGTGTATTCACTCCCTATAAAGAGCGTGAGCAACAACAAAAAAACAATTATAATTTTATTTTTATAAGTTTCTTTTTATAAAATGTATTTTTCTATTTTTAAAATATTATTTTAATTGTTTTTTCTTTTTTCATTTTTTCCTTTCTTCTTTCTTCTTCGTCTCTACCACCATATCTGCACAACTCCACCCCCTCTCCCCCCTTCCCCACTCCACACACACACCCACTCATCCACCCATTTTTACTCCCCCCCCAACACACACCCACCCACACACCCACACACCCACACACTCATCCACCCATTTTTTACTATTATTACTTTGACTTTTTTCAATTTCAAAATTCTATCTGAAAATCTTCTCATTACAAATAACTTTGTAAAATTCATTTGATTTAAAGATGATTAGAAGACATCATTTAATTTTACTTTTTTTGAAAAATTTATTGATTCTTTTCAAAGTTTTCATTTTGAATTTGGTTGAAGTTGTATGAAAAGAAGATACATTAATTGATGATGTTTTCAAAATTTTGATTTTATCTCAATTTTTTTTTAACTTTTATCATTAATAACTCTATAAAATCTAAGAAATGATATAGCAAAAATTTAGTGGCTGAAGAAGAAGAAGAAAGAATATGGGGGAAGGGGGTAAGCTGAAGAAGAAGAAGACGCATGGTGGGGATGGGGTTGGGATTGGGTCTCTATAATGTGAAAGTCAAAAAGAAAAAGAAAAAGAAGTTAAAAAGTGAGAAAGAAAAGAAAAAAAAAGGTAACAAAAATATCCAAAACGAAAAAAGTATTTTTAATTAATTTAACACGTGTCAAATAATTATTGGTGTGTGATTAAAACATACTCTTAAAGCCTGGGGCTAATCTAAAAATGATGTAATAACATCAATTCAAAATTGTTTAGGGGGCTAATAGGACCCCCACAAAGTTCAAGTGTCTACTTCCAAATGTCGACCAACTTTAAGGGGGTCCTTATGCATTTTCTCTTAAAAAATAGAAGAAAAAAAAGTATAAAATCAATGCACAATCTTTCGAGCTCTTATTGATATCCACTCCCATAGGTGGGTCATCATTCAATAGCTTTTATCTTATTCTTTAAGTCAAATTAAAGTATGAATATAATAAGCACTGACAACATAAGAAGTTAAAAGTTAATATCATCATTTCTACAAAGTCTTACAAAGTTTTTATTTATAGGACTACAATATGAAATACTAAATAATGTCATAAATATATGACTATAAATTATTTTAGTAATTATGATAATAAAAATTTGTGGGAATAATGAAAATAAAGACCATTAAATTTTTATATTTAAGTAATTTAAAGAAATGATTTTTTAGTAGAGTAATTTTTTTTATATAACATATAATGAGGAAAAAATAGAGAACATCCCCCCCCGGCCTCCAAAAAAAAAGGAGAAAAAGATAATTAAATTTCTTGGTCAAAGAGAGGTGTCACGTCACTTTTTCTATTCCTAGCTTTATTATATATAGATTTTATTTTTCAAATAAAAGTAAACAAATTAAACACAAAAAAAAAAAAGAAGAAATAAGCAGCGACTTGACTGAATTTGTGTCACGATCCAACTATCGGGCCGTGCGGGTACCTACTCTAAGCACCTAGATAGGAGAATCCTTACCACCCGATCCAACAGGTAATGTGGAAAATTAATAGCAAAACGTAAGAAGATAGCTTTTTTAATACAGGAAAATTATTTACGAACTTGAATACAAACCCTCCCTAGGAACTAGTCTAAACATGTACAAGAGCTCTAAAGGAAAGGTACAAGATGCAAAACAGACACAACTTTCATCATGGAAATGAAGAGTAGAAGATGTTGGAGATCACCACTGTCCTGTGCCTAAGAAACATCACTGATCCTGCAACCAGACTATACCAAAAGGTATAGCAAGAGTAGTATCAGTACAAACAACACATACTGATAGGCATTATCAGTCGACCCAAATCCACCGCATACCATCATATAAGAAGAAAGAGAAATATGCAATATAAGTTTTTAAAAAAATTCAGTCCTTCATCATCCACCCTTACTACCACGGTATCACCACTAAGGACCTATACGTTCCGTCCCAAGCCTTCCTACCCTGCTCCGCTGCCAACTCCACCAATTGAATACTCTCTACCATTCCACCCTGGTCAAAACATAACACTAGGACTTCTCAAGTCACACTTAACACTAGGACTTTCCAAGTCACACTTAACACTAGGACTTCCCAAGTCACACTTAACACTAGGACTTCCCAAGTCACACTTAACACTAAGACTTCACAAGTCACACTTAACATAAGACTTCCCAAGTCACACTTAACAATAGGTCTTCCCAAGTCACACTAATCTGACAACTAAGTCCAGACCCAAACTACCATCCCTTGTTCAGGTCAACCACTCTGACTCTACAACTAGAAGTATGACCAACTACACACTAAATAGACCACATATAATTAAGTTACCACTTACAAGTACTCGGACCGCCCAAGGATCCCTAGGTCCACATCTACAGTGTTTAACATACAATTTCGGTCTACACAAGGACCAGTCCTACAATTAAGTACAACCATTCGTCTACTCATGGACAAATATGCAATAATTACAATTCAAGAAATAACCCGGTCCACTCATGGAACCTAACATAGAACACAACCAAACAAGTATAAACAATTCGTACCAGGCATGGTACCCGAGCAAACCATTATAGAACCTATACCAGATGTGGTACCCGACCCAACTGATATATGTATCCCATACCAGGCGTGGTACCTGAGTCAACCTATATGTATCTCATACCAGGCATGGTACTCAAGCCAATCGAATGTCACACACAAATCCAACAATCAAATAATGAACACAATCACACTTGTAAACTAACAAGTAACAAAGGCAAGTTTATTTCACATGATTGACAATCAGATATTTAGACATTCATAATTCCATTCCCTAACCTATGCAATGATCATACAATACTAATCAAGAGTTACCATGTACACATATTGCAAATAGAAAAAAACAACGATCACCTACCCAATAGCCCGGGTCTATGACCCCAACCTTGGAGACCCGTCCGAAGACTACCTTTCGATTTACCATCTAGACATATATAATTATTTTACATCTATTCTGGACCCCTTCCATAAAGGTAAATCCATTCAAGGGAAAATCATCCCCTGAGCTTAAGGGCTTCAAATCCCTTCAAGCTCATCCCATTTCCCTTTATTGGATTATTCCCAGGGACCCACTACAATCTAGCCATTTCTTCACCCACAACCATTACCGGTTCCCCAAACCTACCCAACAATCACAGTTTCCCTAGAGTCTAGCATCACACACAATTAATAACACACAAATTGACCCCATTACCCCCAACGACGCCCTTCCCCTTCAAGCGACCAAACAATCAACCTATCAATCCTCCAGACTCCGTGCCCAAAGGCTGAGGCATGAATTTTTCCATCATTCTACAATAATAATATGCAAGAAAATACAGGTCTATAGCTACTCATTTAAACCTAGCCTACTTAGACATCAAGCATCAGCTGTAAAGGCCTGAACACCATATTCTGGATCCGTGAAGGCGATTCCTGATGGAGAGCAGGCCTAGAATCTATGGTTTTGCCCCTCTTTAGTGGATACTCCTCTCTCCATGGCTCCTAAGCTTTGGAGCAGCCTAGGAGGATTTTTAGAGCAACCCTCATCTATTTTTCAACTGAGGAGGAGAAGCCTAAAATAAAATTTGCATTTTCAATCTACTGCCTCTACCATAGTGCTATAGCGACCGACTAACCGCTATAGCGGCGGTGCTATAGCGGTGGAAATTTCCGCTATAGAGGGGTGATATCAGCCTTGACAAATTCCAAAATCTGAAAATTCCGTCATGTCATCCCCACTTAAAAATATAAGCGGATGACTTAGTTATAATTAGGTCAGATGTGACTTCTTTGCTCGGTTTCGGTTGCTATAATTTAATCATTCCCAAAATCTGTGATAAGGATATTTTCAAAATAACGTCTAGGGAGTTCATTACAACAAATACCAATTTACTTATTGTTTATCCCCAAATGATCACGTAAACCATGAGGAAGAAGAACTAGTCTGAGGCCCTCACCGTCCCACCTTGACAGCATAATTATGATCCTACGTGAAACATTGACTTTCCCCTTTTTAGTCGTACTGAATCAATCATAAATAACTCAATCCAACTCCATTAAGGAATTTCCTTCCTTCGAGCTACACAGAAACATTTAGAGTAACCTTCTCCGAGTGCCCAGGGAATCCAGGGCCTCGTAGAACATTGGAGCAAAATAATTTTCAAATGACTCGAAAAGGAACATTTTTGCTTCCACAATGGCCTTCCATTCTGCTATAGCAAAAATTATACCGCCATAGTGGTACCACTATAGCAAAAGGCCAACCGCTATAGCGAGAGGCAAATCGCTATAGCGGTTGGCAACAGTTAAAAGAGGTGAGAAAAGGGGTTTCACGCCCATTCTCCCAAATTTCCATCCAAAAAAACTACCCTTCTCCCGATCACTCTGCTCCCATCATCGAAAAATCAAGGTAATGATTGTTCCCACTTACTTCCTTGCTTTATTGCATGAATAGTGATAGTTTTAAGGTAGAAAATGGTGGATTAGAGTAGACATTGTTGTTGGTTTTTGAATTTGAAAATTTGTTTGATTTTGGTCAAATTTCTAGAGCATGAGTGCTTCCCTTACGTTTACAACACTTCCACAGTGTTCTGGACGTAAGGATTATGGGATTTTTGGCCCAAAACAGGTTCAAAAAGTTGGGGAAGGTAAAGGGTTGTTATTGATGAAAAGTGGTGATTTGGGCAAATTTACTGATTATAATGCCTAATTTTTTGTATAAAAAAGTGGTAGGGCACTTTAGAAACACTTATCTGAACTTAGAATGTCAAAAATAGACATTTGGGTCAAGAGGCGCCATTGATGCACCTCTTAAATTTCTGGGACGATGAAGACTGATCTTAGACGTATCTATACACCTAAGTGTCATTATCTATACATGTTTAGCTTAGTTTTGAGGATAATTTGAGGTTATATTAAGGTATATAGTGTGTATGTGTGTATTTGGTTGCTAAAGTATATGTTTAAAGTGTTTAAGGAGCATTTGGAACAAGTAAAGAGTCAAAATGATCTAATAGAGTTTAGACGAGAAAACTAGTGTTGCTAGCTTGAGCTATGCGTATTCTAGTGTACTTTGATGGGATCTATTGTATTGTATGGACTGATGTGTGTTATGAATTGTTGTAGGAGACAATTGGAGGATCTATGGAAGCTAAATAAAGCCTACGGACAAGCTAAAAAAAGTGAAAAATCAAGGAACAAGTGCACTAGGAGAAGAGAGCAAAATCGGGTGAACCCTCACGCTTTGGAGGGAGCCATGCATCGCACACCCCAAGGTAGGGGAGGAGGCTATGCCTAGCACACCCCAAAGTATGGGGGAGGCCATGCCTTGCACACCCCATCGCAATGGGCTACTGGTTTGGGCACGTGACCAGCCACGTGATGCAACCCCCCCTAAATCGGCCAAAAATTTGTTTTTTAACTTGGTTTAAGTGGGGGTGAAAAGTTGTAAATGCATATATATCTTATGGGGAAGCCTATGGAAAACCTAAAATACTATATAAGGAGTACTTAGCCACATTTACACACATCTTTGGCAGTACACACGAATTGTGGAGCAGACAAGACATCAAGGAGCTCAATCTAGGTTTCTTTGTTCTTTAACTTTTCTTTGTTGTAGTTTTACTTTATGAACTCATCTATGGAGATTTGTTGTATGACTATGAGTGGCTAAAAACCCACTTTCTAGGGTTAAGGTTACAACATGATTTCTTATTTATGGTTTTATAGTTGGTTTATATGTTTATCAAGTCATGTGATTGTTCTTGTGTTCTTGTTTTACTATTCTAAAGCGTCATGAATTTTAGGATAAATCTAAGTCTTAAAACAAACTGACCATAGGATTGGAGGGACGGAATAAAGAATGTAGGGAGTGTGGATCATGTCTTTAATTGATACATATCAATTGTAAAGGATGATTTGAGATTAGGATAGTGATATACCTAAACGCCCCACTTGGTTAATGAAATGGGAAGATAGTTTAATGCATCCGAATTAAAGACTCACATCCCCGCTCAACGATGTAGTTGTGAGATTAATTTGGGTAGATGACTTAGATGATGACCATTCCCAAGTTTTAATATCAACCCCATAGATCAACAATCATGATAAACACCAACGCCGGCTAGAAACCATACTTATTCATGAATGTGAAGTAAATGCCTCAACCTTGGATCTCTCCGTATATTGTTTACAATCCGAATTTCATATTGTTGTTATTTCTAGTATTTAATTTATAAAAGCAAAACTCAACCTCTTCTTGGTTATGAATTGCACTAGTTTAACCTCAATAGTAATAATTAAGTTGGATCGTCTGCTAAACACCAAGTCCTTGTGTGATCGATATTCGGCTCACAAGAGCCACTTTATTACTTGCACGACCACGTATACTTGCGTGTGCACTTGGGAGCAACAAATTTTTGGCACCGTTGTAGGGGACTTGAAAATTAGCAACCTTCTAATTTTTAGTTTTACTATTTCATTTGATAAGTTCTAACAACTTGGTCTTAGATACTGAATTTGCAGGTACAGTTTTGAATCTTGAGAAAGCTGGTAAGGGAAAGGAAATTGGTTGAACCATATTCTAAACATGAGCGCCGCTTGCACCAATTGAGAAGAGAAGCAACACTTCTCTATCTAATCCCGCAAGTTCAACAGGCTGAGACTATTCCTGCAATCATGGGTGATGAACAATCAGCCCGCAGGATAGTGCGCAAAGTGGCAATCCCACTCGCAACTATTATAACCTTTGGTATTTAGAAGCCAGCTGTAGGAGGAAAATTTGAGCTGAAACAGAACATGGTGTAATTATTCCACAAGTGGACATTTTACTTGCTTGTCTGATGAGGATCCACAGGTCCATTTTTAGAATTGTTTGGAGATAAGTGACACATTCATTCCCGCAGGAGTCTCCATAGACTATGTGAGGCTCACTCTTTTCCCATTTAACTTTTGGGAGAAGTAAAGAAATGGTTGAAGGCAGAACCTTCAAACTCAAACACAACATGGCATGACTTAGCAAAGAAGTTCCTTATTCGATTCTTTCCATCAGGCAAAACTGCAAACTTGAGGAGCGAGATTTTAAGCTTCAAGCAAAAGCCAGACAAAAATCTCTATAATGCATGGGAGAGATTCAAGTCTCTTCTCAGAAATTGTCCATATCACCAGCAGGCTAACGAGGTATTAGCTCACACTTTTGTTGAAAGTCTTGACCATAACACAAAAATTTTGCTAGATTCAGCGGTAGATGGTCTAAAAAAATCCTATGATGAGTTATATACTCTCCTCAACCATATTGCACAAGGGGATCCAGAGTGGCATGTTGATATGTTCAGAAATATGGTGAAGAAGCATGCATGTATGCTCGAGGTAGATAGTGTCAATACATTGGCTGCACAGTTGGCCACTTTCAGAACTAGGTGATGACTCAGTTCAACAAACTGAATATGGCCCAATCTCAGGCCCAGGTTAATACATTGTAGCAGGTTCATACTGGGTATGAAACTAGTGGTATTAGTGGTTATTCAACAGACTTATGTGGAGCAAATCCGGAGTCGGTAAATTTTATGGGCAATACATAGAAAAATAATCAAAATTATGGTAATGCCTACAATCGCAACTAGCAGAGTCAGCCCAACTACTCTTCGGGCAATAATCAGGTTCAACTGCAACAGTTTCAACTGCAACAAGGTATTCAGAACAACACTCAGGCCAGCAATATAGACAAGACTTTGAAAAAGATTTTGGCCAACCAAGAACAAATGGATGCAGAGATAAAAAAAATCAGTAATTGGCTCAGAAGAATCTAGAGATACAGATGGGTTAGTTAGCTTTGGCACAAAATGCAAGACCTAAAGGGGGTCTACTTAGTGATACAAAAGCTTCAAAGAAAGTTATGGCAATTACATTGAGGAGTGGTAGAGATTTGGGTGATGCACCTCCAAAGAAAAATCACGAGATACAAGCAGAATTGGTCACACCTGAGCAGACGGAGAAGGGAGTTGAGTCCAAAGAAGCTGACAAAAAAGGGAAGTCTGAGTACCCTAATGAAAATCCAATTGAGAAACCTCAAAACAGACCACCACCATCTTTCCCTCAAAAGCTTAAGAAAGAAAAAGAAGATGCTTGTTTTATGAAGTTCTTTGACACATTCAGAGAACTTCACATTAACCTTCCTCTTATATATGTTTTGCAGGGAATGCCAAAGTATGCTAAGTACTTGAAGGACGTGGTGACAAACAAAAGGAGGCTTGGTGATATTGAGACTGTAGCATTTACAGAAGAGTGCAGTTCTGTGGTCATGAGCAAAATGCCCCAAAAGCTCAAAGACCTTGGGAGTTTTACCCTCCCCATATAAATTGGTGAAAGTGATGTTGTCCATGCTTTGAGCGATTTGGGGGCAAGCCTCAACTTGATGCCCCTCTCAGTTTTTAATACTCTTGGTTTGGGAAAGAGTGAACAAAGCGGGGAGCAGCCAGGCTGCCGAGGGTGCTGCTGATGATGGTGATAATCCGCCCCTCCTTCCCAGTCTCAGTATTCGATCACAAGCAGCCAACTCAAGGAGGAATTAGCTGCGGTCAGGTAGTTCATAGAGGGTACTACTATCGGAGCTACAAGCCCTCCCCCTCTGGTCAGGACTATGCAGCACTCCGCAGGGAGTTGGCTGAGGAGAAGAAGAAGAGGCTCTCCCGAGACCACATGCTTGCCTGGATGTGGAAGACCATTTAGGTCATGTTCACATGTTCAGTCCCCGATTAGGAGCTTCCCTAGCTAGAGCCAGAGAACCTGCAGGAGTTCCCCTTTCTGAGTGACACTGAGGCCAAGGTCCCCGCCCCTATAATCACTGATGGTGATGAGGCATTCGGCTAGTACCTCCCCCCTCTTTATTATATTAGCACTACTGTTCTTGAGTTTTGACCCCGTGTAGGGCATGTACTAGACGATGTTCTCCTTTCCTTTTCCCTTTTATTTTAAGCACGTGGATGCTAGTTTTAAACCGTATTGACCGTATACATGCTACATTAGCTTTATTGGCAATTTTCTTGTTTTTCATAGCAGCTCGTAGCTTAACTATCGCGTTTAGAAACCCCAGAAATGAAAAGTAAAACAGGGGAAAACAGGGCAGGGATTCTTTCCAGCCCTCCCCGCTATAGCGGTTGACAAGCCTGTATAGCGGAACCGCAATAGCATAGAAATTCCTGCTATAGCAGGATCGCCGTAGCGGTATAGTACCGCTATGGCATCCCCAATGGCAGCAGCCCAAAAAATTGAAATTTTCTGCAAAGTTCACCCATTCCCCATTCCCGGTTATCAATGTTAACCCCTTAATCATGCCATGGTCTTAAACATAACCTCAAGACCATCCCCCAAAATGCAAAGTTCAGAATTTATCATCGCATTATACTAAGAAACATTTGTGAAACACACTAGATATTGTGTACAACAACACATTCTTGCTATCATACACTACTAGCCCCCCTTTTTTCCTATGGTTTCCAACCAATCCCGACTGTCCTAAAACCGGAGCTTCCCTACAGTTATAAGTCTTTTCCCCTTACCATCTTCACCAATAGTAAGTCTATATTTGGATCGTAATACCACTCTTTCAATTGATTTACATAGAAATTTATCACTAACACAAATCACACAAAATCAAGTTATGACTCTTCCTAAACAAAAATATTCACAGCAAGGCAAGCAAAATTTCTCACTCCACACAATTGCAGTCATACAAGTAATGCAATGCACATAAACTCAAGCCTCAAGTGTTAGCATAAATCAAATCACATCTATTACTATTTATTCACTTCATGGATGACTGTTAGTTGATCATCCATGCCTTACCACAACCTCTAAGGCCAGATACCAATTGGAACCTTTCGGGTTCCAACTTCCCTTGCTTGTACCATTTTGACCGGAGTCAAATGACATCTTTTTTCCTTGCTGAGATCCCAATTGGAATCGAAAAATACCAATTGGACTTAAACCATACAAGAAAGCAACAAACCGCATGAAAGGAGTGAAAGAAGAGAGACAATTTCCTAGAATGCTTTATAGTTTTCCAAAGATTAGATGTGGACGTCAAAACACCAATTCACAGGACTCTATTCGACATTTGCTCTTGTAGGGGGAGACTGGTAACCTAGGCTCTGATACCATATTGTCATGACCCAACTACCGGGAAGTGCGGGCACCTACTCTAAGCACCTAGATAGGAGAACCCTTATCACCCAATCCAACAGGTAATACAGAAAATCAATAGCAAAACATAAGAAGATAGCCTTTTTAATATACAAAAATCATTTACGAACTTGAATACAAACCATCCTTAGGTACTAGTCTAAACAGGTACAAGAGCTCTAAAGGAAAGAGACAAGATGCAAAATGGAGATCTCCCATCATGGAAATGAAGAGTAGAAGCTAATGGAGATCCCATCGTCCTGTGCCTAAGTAACATCATTGATCCTGCAACCAGACTATACCAAAAGGTATAGCAAGAGTAGTATCAGTGCAAACAACACGTACTGGTAAGCATCATCGGTCGACCCGAATCCACCACATACCATCATATACGAAGTAAGGGAAATATGCAATATAAGTTTCAAAAAAAATCCAGTCCTTCATTATCCACCCTTACTACCATGGTATCACCACTAAGGACCTATACATTTCATCCCAAGCCTTCCTACCCTACTCCGCTGCCAACTCCACCAATTGAAGACTCTCTACCATTCCACCCTGGTCAAAACGTAACACTAGGACTTCCCAAGTCACACTTAATAGGACTTCCCAAGTCACACTTAACATAAGTCTTCCCAAGTCACACTTAACACTAGGACTTTCCAAGTCACACTTAACACTAAGACTTCCCAAGTCACACATAACATAAGACTTACCAAGTCACACTTAACACTAGGACTTCCAAAGTCACACTAATATGAAAACTAAGTCCAGACCATACCACCATCCCTTGTTCAGGTCAACCACTCTGACTCTACAGCCAGAAGTATGTCCAACTACACACTAAATAGACCACATATATTTATGTTACCACTTACAAGTACCCGGACCGCCCAAGGATCCCTAGGTCCACACCTACAATGTTTAACATATAATTTTGGTCTACACAATTGATAAAAGCTTCAAAGCTTAAAATACACCCACAAAAGAAGAATATTGTTCGTAGTTTCACTAATGTGGTGGATTTCGAATTTTGTCTCTTATTTTGTGTTGGGTATTGATTTATGGAAGGCATAATGAGTAGTATAAAGAGATGGGTCACCCTAAAAACTTCATGAAAAATCACATGAATGTGTAGTGCAAATAATGGAGGGGTGACCTTGAATAATGTTTAATGTTGAAAAGGGTAGAGAATCCTTGAGAATTTTATGGAATAAACTTGTGTAAATGTTTTGGTGGATGAGGTGTCTTAGGTTGACAAAATACAAATTGTGTTGAAAGAGGGAAGTCTGAGTACCTCATGATTAGCAACCTATAGACACCATTGCTAGCGAAATAAGTGTGGGGTTATCATGATCCTATGAAAGACACTAATTTTGCTTGCTCTCATTGTACTGGGCTGATTTGTGTAATCTGTGTGTTGCAGGTACAATGCTGCCACGAGGAAAGAAATAGGTCACTGAAGGTACTGGGGGCAAAAGACCCCGAAAAGGGGAATCATCCGGTATGGCAGCCCCTACAAATCCGCGGGCACCCCCTCGAAAATTTGGAAAGAGAATGGTGAATGTGCGGGGGATCGACTAGTTTGAGAGCAAAAAGAAGCTAAATACCACCCAGATGAGCATGTGAATGAAGCCCGGCTGCATGCAAAATTCCCATAAATCTATGAGATGGTCCACAAATTGGGCCTTCAGTACATCTTCCAAGACCAAGGGGATTGTAACCTCACTATAGTAAGGGAATTCTATGCTAACTGGCAGACAGGGGAAGGCCAAAGTCAGAAGGTGGGGGTCCACAAAAAGGTTATCCGGTTCACCACGCGATTGCTAAATGAGTTCTTGGGCACACCGCACATGAATGCAGCACCGTACTTGACAATGAAGGAGGACCCGCCATACATAGACATACACCACACACTTTGTGGGGTAGACTCCACAACTCGGTGGGAAAGAATAAAAGATACGCAGAGACATTCTACCCTCCACTATGCATACTTCAATCAGGAGGTGAGTTGGCTAAAAATTGTGTGTAGTACTCTTCTCCCATGCTCACACACCACCGAGGTAATTAAACACAGGGTGGTGTTAGTGTATATGCTCATGAAGGGGATGCTGATCAATGTAGCGTCAGTACTAAGGCATAATATGGTCAAGTTTCATGAGAACAAAAGGTGGTGCTACTTCTATGGGGGATTGGTGACCTGGTTCCTTAGGAAATGGGAGGTTTAGGAAGAATTACATGATACAGTTCCTCAGCAGGTCCCATACCTTGTGAGCAAACTTGTGGATGTAACTAACATAAAGCCCCAAGATGCTATACACAGGCCGATACTTTAAAATGCTGACCGACAGGTTCGTGATGAGAGTTGGATGGGGAGGATGTATGGCATGGCAGATTTGCAGTTGAGGATTGGTGGTCGGCCTGTGACCGAGGAGGAGATACCGGTGTTGCATGATAGATACCCTATGATAGAGAGTGCGATGCACATGTGTAGGATGGGTCCAGCTTTTCAGGAGCCCCTAGATGATGATGAGCCTACAGTACACAACACTCATGATAATGAGGACGATGAGCAGGATGATGCTGGTATCGTGTTGATGGCGAGAGATGATCAGATAGCTGACCATGATCAGGAATTCATTCCTGATGATGATGAGGATGACATTTAGAGGCCCAGGGAGTTCCTTCTCTCTCTTTACCTTTATATTTTGTTTTTGAAGCACTGGGGGCAGTGCCATATTTTAAGTGTGGGGTTGAGAGTCGACGGAGAAGTACTTCCATTTGTTTTTCATTGCTATATCTTGAGGGCGATGAGGCATCGTGTGACTGGTTTTAGCTGATAGTTTGAGTTCGAGTTGATAGTTAGTTGTAGTGTGTTAGTTTTATTTTCTTAGGTTGGGTTCCTCGGCTTTTGTTTTTGGTTTTTTTCCTGAGGATAGTCCCTTTGAACCGGGTAGATTTTTTTAGGATTGTTTTTTTAGGATGCGTCATAGTAGTAATAACTTGTCCCGATGATGGATAGATGACGACCATCTTAAGGGAAAATTAGTCATAGGATTATAGGATTAAAAGCCTGTCCTTTGGAAACGTAGAAATTCCACTTGGAGCTTTAACTAGACATCATGGGTAGTTCATAAGAATTCTAGCAAGTGAGTAAGAACTTCACAAGAGACACATAGGCTCTTTAACTAGACTCAAAAGGTGTAGAAAATGGGCTTAATTGTGTGAGTGCAGTCAAGATGTTTATGTTTGAGCATGCAAGTGTGATATTCCTATACATGTATCGTGGTGCCATGTGTGTGTGAGATTTTGTTTGGTTTATTGCATAGAATAGCATCTATAACTTGCCCCGTGTGTGTGTAAATTGTACGAGCATGAATTTTATGGAACATGATTAAGGCATTTTCTTGAAAAAAACCCATTTTGTTTGTTTCTTTGATGATTGTTTGTGCCTACCTTGACATTTTCACTAGTGAAACCCCCTTGAGCCTAGAAGCCTATTTATTTGTTAAGCCGCATAATGAGCCTATCCACTTTGTTGATACCCCATGAATTTTATCCTAATGAAACTCCCTAGTGCACTATGATTTCTAAAAGTAAAGAACAAAAGGAGGAGGGTAGATAGAAGTGAAGGTTAGTGTAGTAACTATCAAAGATGTATAGCCCCATCAAATTGTGCAACGTTCTTGTTGTTAGGTGCCCAAAGAATTCGAGAAAAAAAGAAAAGAGAGAGAAAAGGAAAATTAGCAAAAGAGAAAAGAAAAATGAATGAGGGTTATGCTAGCAACAAGTATGTGTCATATCAAAGGCGAAGAATAAATAGAAAGAGTGGTAGTGCATGAGAGCGTGAACATAGGAGAAGCTTCAAAAGAAGGGTGAAGAAATGAGTGAAAATGTAGTGTAATGTGCAATAGGGAAAAGAGTCACTTTGTACCTAAAAGTATCCTACCCGTCCCGAAGCCGACATTACAACCAAATGAAAGTCCTTTTGATTCCATGAATGCGATTGTTTTGTTGAATTTATTATACACTAAGGGCAAGCCTATGGCATGTTGTGATATGTATGAAACATCTTTTAAGAGAGTGAGAGTTTGAAGGATGCAAAATGCCCCCATTGAAAGAAAAAGTGTGTGATTGTAAACGCGGGCAATACTAAATTGTGAGGGCCACATGACATGTATTTGGTAGTGTTATTACTTGCATTGTTCACACATAGATATGTTGACCCTATATTATGATAAAGAGTCAGTTATAGAGGGTGTGTTATTTCAAGTGAAAGGTCTTAAGAGCTAAAATGGTTTTTGAATGTGGCTTGCTTAATGAACTACAATAGCATGATTAAAAGTGTTTAGTTGCTCACAAGTGTGGATGGAAATTTCTCTAGGTGTTTATGGTGAACCATAGGATGGATGATAGTGAGTTGTTTGAGGATGAACAAAGGTGTAAGTGTGGGGTGGAGGAATATAAGGAGCAAGACCTCTTTTTTGTAACGTAAGGGGTAGGTTAGCGACTAGGATAGAGATATACCTAGAACGCCTTGCTTGGTTCATACGGGAAGAAATATAAATGCTTTTAAAATAAAATGTCACATTCCCGCTCAACGATGTAGTTGTGATGCTATTTTGAATAGGCAACTAGAGGCTCGAGGCACCATAGTTGTAATATCAACCCCGGAATCAACAACTAGGTGAATGAACAAGTTAATTCACGTGATTGCTACTTAGGATTGTGTAATAAAGTTGTAACCCTTGAATTCTCTCTAAACTTGGAATCAACAATCATTACTTATTTGCAATTCATTCTGTCAATTTACTTTAATTCGTTAATTACTATAAAAATCATTTGTGAGTTACTTTCATACTTGTTTATTTAAGCTGTGTACGAATAAGGTAGAATATTTGCTAAGCCACAAGTCTCTTGGGTACGATATCCGGACTAACCAGTTCCTATTACTTGGACGACCACGTACACTTGCGTGTGAGTGGAAATCAACCAACAAGTTTTTGGCGCCGTTGTCGGGGACTTAGAAATCAACAAATTTCTAACTTTTCTTATACAGCTTTATTATTCAAGTATTGACAACTTGATCTTAGCTTTTGTTAAAATCTGCAGGGACAAACTTTGAGCTGCCAACAAACTGGAAAGGAATAAAGATTTAGTTGAGCCATACCCCGAGCCTGAAAGACTATTTCATCAATAGAGAATGGCAGCAGCTCTTTATCCTATTAAGTTTCAGGCAGTGGCTGAGGAGACAATCTTGTTAGTTGAACAACCCAAAGTTGTTATCGCAAAAATGGCAGCACCAAGGCCAGTGTGCGATGTGGCAATCCCACTCTTGACCAATATCACCAACATCATCCTAAAACCCGAATCGGGTGGTCGTTTTGAGCTAAAACAAAGTATGATGCAACTTTTTCACACCAATGGCCAGTTCACGGGCTTATCACATGAGGACCCGCAGACACACATTCAGAATTTTCTGGAAATCTGTGACACATTTGTTCCAACAGGAGTCGCAGTGGACTACGTGAGGCTGACATTGTTTCCGTTTTCTCTACTTGGGGAAGCGAGGAGATGGTTGAAAGCGGAACCACCTAATTCCATCACATCATGGGATGAGTTGGCCCGGAAATTCTTGATGCATTTCTTCCCTCCGGGAAGACAGCCAGGCTGAGGAGTGAGATTCTGAGTTTCAGGTAGAAAGATGGTGAAACTCTCTACACAGCTTGGGAGAGATTTAAGGCCCTCCTTATGGCATGCCCTCATCATCAGCAGAATAATGAAGTGTTGGTACATACATTCATTGAGGGGCTTGAGCCTCATTTGAAGATCTTACTAGATTGTGCAGCAGATGGGCAAGCACTGGAGAAGACATATGACGAGCTGTATACTCTTCTACAGAGGATGGCGCAGAGAAATTCAGAATGGAATGGTGATGTTAGTAGAGCTACACCTAAGAAGGTTGCCGGAATGCTTGAGGTAGATTCCAACACGGCTTTATTTTCCAAGGTGGAGTCTATGGCTAATCAGATGAGCAACATAGCTACTGTTCTCAACAAATTGGCTCTGGGAAATAATCAGACGCAGGTTGATGAAGTTCAGCCAGCAACTACTCAATTTTGTGACATCTGTGGTGGTGACCATCTATCGAAAGATTGTGCAGCAAATCCAGATTCTGTTAACTTTGTTGGTTATGCTCAGAGAGGTGGAAATCAGAATTATGGGAATGCATACAATGCAAATCTGTGAAATAATTTGTCATATAGGAACAACCAAGGCCAGAATCAATTCAGGCCACAAGGACAGAATCAACAGTTTGCTAGAAATAATAAGCCTGCGGTCATACCTAGCAACATCGAAGACATGCTGAAGTCTATCATGGAGAGCCAAGCTAAAAGTGAAGCAAAATTTGAAGCAACTGCCAAGGATCATGCAACTGCCATCCGAAATTTAGAGAAGCAAATGGGGCAACTAGCCAGAGCACAAAATGTGAGACCACAGGGTAGTCTTCCAGGCGATACTGACCCAAATCCAAAGCAGTTGAATGCAGTCACTACTAGAAGTAGGTTGGCGCTGAAAGAGTTGGCACCAAAGCAAGCAGATCCCAAGGTAGTTGAAGTTGCATCCGAAAAGGCTAAAGCTGGGACTGAGACTGAGGTGAAAGAAGATGAAGTTATTGTAAAGCCTCCTCCACCTTTCCCACAGAAGTTGATTAAATAGAGAGAGGAGTCCAGATTCAAGAAATTTCTTGACCTCTTGAGGCAGGTACACCTTAACCTCTCACTCATAGATGTTCTTCAGGGAGTCTCGAAGTATGCAAAATATATCAAGGACATTGTGGCAAACAAGAACATGCTGACTGAATATGCCACAGTTGCTCTTACGGAGGTATGCACTTCTCAGATACAAAATAGGTTTCCCACCAAGCTAAAAGATCCGGGAAGTTTTACTATTAAGATCACCATTGGCCAGAAGGTTATAGCTTGAGCACAATGCGATCTTGGAGCAAGTATTAACCTTATTCCATCTTCAGTCTTCAAGAAGACGGGGTTGAGTAGTCCTCGCCCCACTACAATTGTTCTGCAGCATGCAGACAGATCTTTGGCTAAACCTGAGGGCATTATAGAAGATGCATTGGTACAGATTGGTTCGTTAATCTTTGCGGTGGACTTCATGATCTTGGACTTTGAGCCAGACCCAGAAGTTCCATTTATTTTAGGACGTCCACTATTGGCTACAAAGAGAGCATTGATTGATGTGGAAGCAGGGCAGCTCACCATGAGAGCACATGACAAGGTGGAAGTCTTCAATGTGTACAAGGCAATGAAGTTGCCTGCACTATATGAGGACTTATCGGCTATTACTGTGGTGGAGATAGACTCAAGGGTACCTCTCATCACTTTCTCAGATCCTTTGGAGAGAGCCCTCATAGGGACAAATTTATATAGAGATGGAGCAGCCCATGAGATGATTCAATGCTTGGAGGCAGCTTGTGCATTATCCAGTACTACTGCGTTCGAGCCTCTTAATAGACCATTGGGGCCTTCTCTCAAGCCGTCTATTAAAAAGCCCCGAAACTAGAGATGAAGCCACTCCTACCGCATTTGAAGTATTTATATCTGGGTGAGGATGATACACTTCCGGTAATATTAGCAGCCAGGTTGAATGAAGTATAGGTTAAGGAGGCACTAGCAGTGTTGCGAAGAAGGAAAAGAGCAATTGGGTGGTAGATGTATGATATTCATGGGATCAACTCTTTATTTTGCGTGCACAAGATATATATAGAGGAGGGGTACAAGCCCATGGCACAACATCAGAGGAGACTGAATCCTCCTATGAAGGAGGTAGTAAGAAAGGAGGTGATTAGGTGGCTAGACGCATGTATTGTTTTTCCCATCTCAGATAGCAAGTGGGTCAGCCCTGTGCAATGTTTCCCCAAGAAAGGGAGCATGACTATGATAAAGAATGACAAGGATGAACTGATTCCAACACGTACAGTCACTAGATGGAGAATTTGCATGGACTACAGAAAATTGAATGAAGCCACCCGCAAAGATCACTATCCCATTCCCTTCATTGATCAGATGTTGGATCGGTTAGCTGGCCAGGAATACTTTCGCTTTCTTGATGGATACTCTGGCTACAATCAAATATCCATAGCACCTGAAGATTAAGAGAAGACGATGTTTACTTGTCCTTATGGCACAGATGCTTTCAAGAGTATGCCCTTTGGGCTTTGCAATGCGCCGGCTACATTTCAGAGGTGTATGATAGCTATTTTCTCTGATATGGTGGAGGAGATTATGGAAGTATTCATGGATGACTTCTCAGTATTTGGTAAGTTGTTTGATACTTGTTTGCAGAATCTGGATAAGGTCCTTGCGAGATATGAAGAGACGAATCTGGTGCTTAATTAGGAGAAGTGCCACTTTTTGGTCACGGAAGGCATTGTCCTTGGCCACAAAGTGTCGAAGATGGGGCTTGAAATAGACCGCGTGAAGATAGAGGTTATTGAGAAACTACCACCGCCAATTTTTGTACGAGGCGTTCATAGTTTTCTTGGACATGCAGGATTCTACAGATGCTTCATCAAAGACTTCTCCAAGATATCCAGGCCAATGTGCAAGTTGCTAGAAAAAGAGGTGAAGTATGAGATCAATGATAACTGTGTAAAGGCGTTTGAAAATCTGAAGAAGCACTTGATTGAAGCTCCTATATTGATTGCTCCAAATTGGGAGCTACCCTTTGAGCTTATGTGTGATGCGAGTGATGTTGCGGTTAGAGCTATGCTGGTGCAGAGAGTCGACAAGGTATTTCATTCCATTTACTATGCGAGTAAGACTCTTGATTTAGCTTAGATGAACTACACAGTTACGGAGAAGGAGATGCTGGCACTAGTCTTTGCTTTTGACAAGTTTCGCTCCTATCTTGTGGGAACAAAGGTGATTGTATACACGGATCATGCTGCTATCCGGTATTTATTCAGCAAGAAGGATGCAAAGCCAATACTCATTCGGTGGATTTTGCTATTGTAAGAGTTTGACTTGGAGATAAAGGACCGAAAGGGCACAGAGAACCAAGTGGCTGACCATTTGTCTAGACTTGAAGATTGGTCTCATGTGCCCAATGAAGGACATATTAGAGAGGAGTTTCTAGACGAACAACTCCTAGCCCTTAGTATTGCTGAGCTTCCATGGTATGCTGATCTGGTCAATCTAGTGGTGAGTGGGGTGTATCCTCCAGAAGCCACTACACAACAGAAGAAAAAGTTGTATCACGACTCTCGATTCTATCTATAGGATGAGCCTTATTTGTTCAAGCAGGGTCCGGATCAAATAATTAGAAGATGTATTCCAGAAAGTCAAGTGAGGGAGATCTTACAGAGTTGCCATTTTTCTCCTTATGGGGGACATCATGGAGGAGAGCGCACTGGACATAAAGTATTACAGTCGGGCTTCTATTGGCCCACTATATTCAAAGATGCGACAACTTTCGTCAAAAGTTGTGATCAATGTCAGAGGACCAGAGCTATATCAAGAAGGCATGAGATGCCTCTGCAGAATATCCTTGAGGTGGAGATTTTTAATGTATGGGGAATAGACTTCATGAGGCCCTTCCCACCTTCCTTCGGAAATAAGTATATACTTGTTGCGGTGGATTATGTGTCAAAGTGGGTAGAAGCAGTCGCCCTTCCCATCAATGATGCAAAAGTAGTACTGAAGTTTGTCAAGATGAACATATTTACAAGATTTGGCACTCCACGAGCTATTATCAGTGATGGTGGGACACATTTAATCAACAATTGGTTCAGTAGGTTGTTAGCTAAATATGGGGTGCGTCACAAGGTGGCTACAACATATCATCCCCAATAGAGCGGGCAGTTTGAGGTATCTAATCGGGAAATGAAGCATATTCTGGAGAAAACCGTGAATGCACAGAGAAAGGATTGGGCTGATAAGCTGGATTATACACTATGGGCGTATAGAACTGCCTACAAAACACCCATTGGAGCTTCTCTGTATCGGCTTGTTTATGGTAAGGCTTTTCATCTGCTAGTCGAGTTGGAACACCAATCCTATTGGGCTATAAAGAAGCTTAATTTGGGTGATGAACTGGCTGGGCGGAAGACGCAAATGCAGCTTAACGAACTTGATGAGTTTAGGTTGCAAGCTTATGAGAATGCCAAGCTTTACAAGGAGAAGACGAAGAGGTGGCATGACAAACATATCCTTTCACGCTCGTTTGAACCTGGCCAACAAGTCCTCTTATTCAACTCAAGGATGAAGCTTTTCCCTGGAAAACTTAAGTCTAAGTGGTCTGGACCATTTGAGGTAGTGCAGATGACTCCATATGGCATAGTTGAACTCCGAAAGATCGGCGACATGGTTACATTCTTGGTGAATGGTCTAAGGGTGAAGCACTTTTGGTCTGAAGATGTGGACAGGGAGAAAACCTCAATCACCCTGTCGAATGAGTGATCTTTGAGGTTGCGTCATGCCGCGACGTTAAATCAGGCACTGCGTGGGAGGAAACCCACGATTGTATTGTAATAATTTAGGACAAAAATATCAATAATGCAAAAATATGAGTCGTGCCACGACCAAAACTAAGGCGCTAGGTGGGAGGCAACCCACCGTTTTTCTTATTGTTTGTTGTTTTTGTAGGGAGAAAAAGAAAGGTGCCAGCCACGGACGAACGAAAAGAGGTAAGTAACAAAATTTTTTTTTGAGTCCCAGGGGTCTGGTGGATCTCTAGCGCGCTGCCCTAGGGACCAAAAACTTGTTGGTTGATTTCCACTCACACGCAAGTGTACGTGGTCGTCCAAGTAATAGGAACTGGTTAGTCCGGATATCGTACCCAAGAGACTTGTGACTTAGAAAATATTCTACTTTATTCGTACACAGCTTAAATAAACAAGTATGAAAGTAACTCACAAATGATTTTTATAGTAATTAACGAATTAAAGTAAATTGACAGAATGAAATGCAAATAAGTAATGATTGTTGATTCCAAGTTTAGAGAGAATTCCAGGGTTACAGTTTTATTACATTATCCTAAGTAGCAATCACGTGAGTTAACTTGTTCATTCACCTAGTTGTTGATTTCGGGATTGATATTACAACTATGGTCTCTCGAGCCTCTAGTTGCCTATTCAAAATAGCATCATAACTACATCGTTGAGCGGAGATGTGACATCTTATTTTAAAAGCATTTATATTTCTTCCCGTATGAACCAAGCAAGGCGTTCTAGGTATATCTCTATCCTAGTCGCTAACCTACCCCGTACGTTACAAAAGAGAGGTCTTGCTCCTTATATTCTTCGGTCTACCTTTTTGATTCCTCTCTCGAGTTCACAACAAGGTTATATGTTTATTGTAATGGCGGCCAAGCATCAAAATACTAAAAAAAGAATATAAGAACAACTAATAATGGTATAAGAACAATCAATTCACATTCAATGCTAAATAGTCATGCGTTTGTAGCCGTAACCCCAGAACAAGGGTTCTTAGCCACTCATACTACAACGACGAACAAAGATAATATTGTTTTCATCCAAACTATGACTAAGAAAAAGGAAGAAGAAAAGAAACCTAATGGTGAACTCTATTCTTGCCTCTTGATCTCCAAAATTATGATGGAGCCCTTCAAAAAACGTACAAGGTTCTATTTATAGGGTTTGGGAAATAACCCCTTTTCCTTCTTGAAATCGGAATAGAAAAAGCCAAAAAATCTATCGGGATGGTTGCTGGCGCGCCGCGCCTTGGAAGGCACCAAGAGGTTTCTGCAGTAGTCTGGGCTCTGGCGCGCTGCACCTGGAAGGCACCCGGATCAGGCTTTGGTAGTTTGGGGTCGGGCGCACTACGCCCTGGACGCGCCTGCCTGGGTTTTCCTTTGGGGTGCCATGCCTGGAAGGCGCCAGGTAGGTGCTGTGGTAGTTTGATGCCGGGGGCGCCGCACCAGGTGTGTGCCCGGCTGCTCCCGGCCTATTTTCACCTTCTTGTTTGCTCTCGAGCATTCCTCTACATCACTTCCATGATTTACTCTTCTGTTTTATCTATTCATGGTCATTTTCTGCGTCATTTTGCCTGCAAGTATCTAATCATGTGTCTTAGTGCAACATATAGCCATACCAATAAAAACACACAATATATAGTAGGTAACGTTCTCAAAACATAAGGTAAACATGGGTAAAATACGATAAACGGGCATATAAATATGCCCAACATCAACTTTCCAAGTCACACTTTAACACTAGGACTTCCCAAGTCACACTTAACATAAGACTTACCAAGTCACACTTAACACTAGGACTTCCCAAGTCACACTAATCTGACAACTAAGTACAGACCCAGACCACCATCCCTTGTTCAGGTCAAGCACTCTAAATCTACAACCAGAAGTATGTCCAACTACACACTAAATAGACCACATATATTTATATTACCACTTACAAGTACCCGGGACCGCCCAAGGATCCCTAGGTCCACACCTACAGTGTTTAACATATAATTTTGGTCTACACAAGGACCAACCCCACAATTAAGTATAACCACCCGGTCACTCATGGATCATTATGCAGCTATCACAATTCAAGAAATAACCCAGTCCACTCATGGAACCAAACACAAAACACAACCAAACAAGTATAAACAACCCGTACCAAGTGTGGTACCCGAGTCAACCATTATAGAACCTGTACCAGGCATGGTACCCAAGACAACTGATATATGTATCCTGTACCAGACGTGGTACTCGAGCCAACTGATATGTATCGCATAACAGGCATAGTACCCGAGCCAACAGAATGTCATACACAAATTCAACAATCAAATAATAAACACAATCACACTTGTAAACCAACAAGTAACAAAGGCAAGTTTATTTCACATGATTGACAAACGAATATTTAGACATTCATAATTCCATTCCCTAACCCATGCAATGATCATACAATACTAAGCAACAACTACTATGTACACATATTGTAAGTAGGAAAACAACAACCATCACCTACCCAACAGCCCGGGTCCATGACCCCAACTTTGGAGACCCGTCGAAAGACTACCTTTTGATTTACCATCTAGACACATATAATCATTTTACATCTATTCTAGACCCCTTCCTTAAAGGTAAACCCATTCTAGGGAAAATCATCCCTTGACCTTAAGGGCTTCAAAACCCTTCTAGTTCATCCCATTTCCCTTAATTAGATTATTGTTGAGGACCCGCTACAATCTAGCCTTTTCTTTACCCACAACCATTATGGGTTCCTCGAACCTACCTTACAATCATAATTTCCCTAGAGTCTAGCATCACACATAATTATAACACACGAATTGACCCTATTACCCCCAACGATGCCCTTCCCCTTTAGGAAACCAAACAATCAACCAATCAATCCTCCATACTCTGTGCCTGAAGCCTAGGAATGAATTATTCCATCATTCTACAATGATAATATGCAAGAAAATACAGATCTATAGCTACTCAGTTAAACCTAGCCTACCTGGATGCCAAGCATCAGCTGTAGAGGCCTGAACACCATATTTTGACTCCGTGAAGGAAATTCCTGACGGATAGTAGGCCTGGAATCTATGGTTTCACCCCTTTTTAGTAGAAATATCCTCTTCCCATGGCTTCCAAGCTTTGGAGCAGTCTAGGAGGGTTTTTGGAACAACCCTCATCTATTTTTCAACTGAGGAGGATAAGTCTATAATAAAAATCGCATTTTCAAGCTATTGCCTCCGACATACCGGCTCTAGCATCACACACAATTATAACACACGAATTGACCCCATTACCCCAATGATGCCCTTCCCCTTTAAAAAACCAAACAATCAACCTATCAATCCTCCATACTTCGTGCCTGAAGCCTAGGCATGAATTATTCCGTCATTCTACAATGATAATATGCTAGAAAATACGGATCTATAACTACTCAGTTAAACCTAGACTACCTGGATGCCAAGCATCAATTGTATAGGCCTGAACACCATATTTTGACTCCGTGAAGGCGATTCTTGATGGATAGCAAGCCTGGAATCTATGGTTTCACCCCTCTTTAGCAGAAATATCCTCTTCCCATGGCTTCCAAGATTTGGAGCAGCCTAGGAGGATTTTTGGAGCAACCCTCATCTATTTTTCAACCGAGGAGGAGAAGTCTATAATAAAAATTGCATTTTCAAGCTATTGCCTCCGACATACCACTATAGCGGTCGGCTGACCGCTATAGCAGCGGAACTATAACGGTGGAAATTCTCGCTATAGCAGAGTGACATCAGCCCAGACAAATTCCAAAATCTAAATTTTTTGTTATGTCATCCCCACTTAAATAAAACATAATTTAATCATTCTCGAAATTCGCAATGAGGTGATTTTCAAAATTACGACTAGGCAGGTCGTTATAATTTGTTGAATTACATTTCAATTATATGTATTCCTCTTCCAATTATTTTTTCTTTTTTCAATTTTTTCTATTTCTCTTTGTTTCCTTTCCTTCTTTTATTGATGAAATCACAAACTTAGTATTACTATTAGAGGGGGGATCTTAGCAGCTTGGCTACATGAACTTTTACCTTGTTGGTGAATGTTTGATTCTCCACCTTGTAATCTCCTCTCCCATTTTCCTTTCTCGTACCACCAAATAAAAAAAATACTATTATTAATAGAGTTGGAGCTTTGATGAACTGTATTTTTCATTATTAGATTTTTAAAAAAAAAGAAAAAAAGAAAAACAATATAAGAATTTTTGATTTATCTTTTTCTATCATTTCTTCTTTTTATTTCATTATTCTTTATTTCTATTCCACTTCCTCTAAATTATAAGCTTTACCATAAATAGGTTTTATTTCAGAAAAAGTCATATTACGTCTAATTGTTGCTTCCTCTTGATCTTGTGTTTTGTCAAGACTCCTTGACTCATATCTTCTTCCAACTCAAGAAAGGTTGTTGTCTCGCATTCAATTTCTCCTTCCCTTAAATAATCCATTGTTTGTTTTTGTTATGTGTTTTTCCCTCTTATCTTTTTAGGTGTAAAGAAAATAATGGAAGGTGAAAGAATAGTACTTTTTCTGTTTTTGATTCAAAATATAAAGGTCAACTAACTAAAATTTGGTGTAAATCTCAACATAAAATCTTCATATATATTTAGATAAAATTTAAATATTTATAAGCTACATAAGAAATACTATAAATCTCAATAGTTAAGAATTCATAATATTTACAAAACTTGAAAAAAAAATTATGATAAAAAAGATATATCGTTTACTCTTCAAATAGTAATTATGACACATAAATTAAAATAAAGAAGGTATAATTTGAAGAAAGAAATCATGAAAGAAATATTTAAGACCTTTAACTAATAAAAATAAAATAGAGCACATATATGCGCCCAAAGATATAGAAAAATAAAGTTTAGTATGAAATGAAGAACCTGAAACTTTCTTCGTGGACCAACAACTTCTCAAACCAAAAACAATTGTCCCCCAATTCCAAAAACATATGTCATGCACCACAAAAGATAATATCAGAATATTATTTCACCTTTCAAGTATTCAAAAACCAATGGAAAAAAATAACGAAGGTTAAGGAAAGATAATTTTTGTCATCTTCTTTGTTATCTCTGTGTAACTCGTCTTCCTCTAGACGCCACATGCATCAAATAATAGAGAAAGAAAATTATCACCAAAATAAAAAAGAAGGTAATATTTCCTAGAATTCTTCTTGTAAATATAGCAGTGAAGTATGAAGTGGTGCACTTAATTTGAAATTTAAAAGGTATCACAAGTTACACAATTTGACTTATGGAAAGCGTCTGTGATAATTGATAATATTTATGAGAAATCCTCAAATTAAATATGCCAGTTATAAAAGGCATCATAAGTTACCAAACATAAAAAATTTGAGCATCTTATAAAAATTACACGAAGATTCCGTGATCTTTTAGATCCATAAGTGAAAAGTTTTTGTTTGCTGACAGAAACTATCTACGCAGGGGATGAACCTTGATGCATATAATTGACAATAAAATAAGAATTCTTGTACAGACCAAATATTGTCTCTTACTTTCGGTAATTTTAAGAGTTCTTTAGTTTTTTTTATTTTAAAAAAAAGCTTTCACCATTTTCAAAAGCGAAGAAAAACCCGTCAAGTTTATGAAATAAGTGAGTCGAATCATTTCAATATAATGTTTAGCTTTTATTATCTATTTAAGTAATTTAGTGTAAATGGTTAACAAATGGATGAACGAACCAGATCAAGGAATGATGTTCATATTATATATTCTGCATCATGTTGTCCATTTCAGTTCTGCCATTAGCGGGAGCCATCTTATATTAACATCACCCAAGTCGAAAGAAGAATCGAACAAAAATTATTATTCTTAGAGGATTTAAAAGAGGAAAAAGAAGATAAGAATCTATAAGTGCAATTATCACTCGAATCACTACGAATGCTCTGTTGATGAAATAAAAAAAAGAAAATGCTACCCTTTTATGTTGATTTCTCTTTGATTTGAGTGAGGTTATGTGGAATTTGGAGGATTCTTAAAATGTTTCTCTTAGATGAAGAGTTGTGAGAACTCAACACTCATAATGATGGCAATTTATTTTTTTTCTTAAAACTTTCATATTATTTGATGATTTAAATATGGTGACAAAAACACTAAATTTTTCCATGCTTATGTCAGAGAGAGAAGAAAGAAGCTATATATTGAAAGAATTCAGAATAGTGATGGAGAATGGATTAGTACCACTGAAGATAAAGCAGCAGAAGCAGTCAAATTCTTTTAAGGCTTATTCACAGCAGCCAATACACCAACTAACTTTGATCTCATTCAAAAGATACCAAGATTGGTTTCAGATCAAGAAAATGCAGACTTAGTAGTTATGCCAACAAAGGAAGAAATCAAGAATGCAGTATTTGACTTGAATAGGGAGAGCACTAGTGGTCTAGATGGGTTTACAAGACTGTTCTATCAGGAAAGCTGGGAAATCATCCAGGAAGATGTATGCTTAATGGTTCAAACATTTGGATAGGAGCTTCCTAGATATATCACTCAGACTAACCTTGTTCTTCTTTCAAAGAAGGATCATGTAATGAATTTTAGAGATGTGAGACTGTTAGAATACCGACATCCTAATTTGCCTAAGGAACAAGTATTTTGCTATGTTCCTTTGAATTGTGTAAAGTAAAATGAGTAAAGAATAACACAATACTTTACGTGGAAAACTCCAGCTCACAAAGGGTAAAAAACTATGACCTACACCACTGTAGGATTTAACCCAAACTTCACTAAAATTATGAGCCTCAACTGATTTTAGATTATACCTCTTGCAATCTAAGGAATTACAAACTCTAATTCCTAACTACTCACAAACCTCCCTGGGTTTGTATTCCCAAGTGTAACGACCCTTCAGGTCATTTTTTATTATTTGGGCTTTTTTCGCATTTCAAACCCTCCCCCAGTAGCTACAGGTCATTAATGACTTGACGGGACTGACGGTTCAATGCCCGAACCGTTCATTAGTTCGTTATGACAATTTCCCTATTTTAGAACTTAAACTTAAAAAATCTTTGACTTCGATCAACTTTCTTGGTAAACATACTCAGAATCAAATTCTGACAACTCCGTTGGCTCTGGAGTGGGGATTTTGGTCTAGTGGGACCCTTGGTCTAGGTCTGGGTACTTTTGGTTTGGTTTTGTATTATTTTCTGTGTTTTCAGGCCAGTTTGACTTGTGGGGTTGACTTTGATCAACATTCGGAGAAGACGGCCTCAAATGGAAATTCTGCCAACGTTGTTAGCTCCAGAAATTTGACTTTGGGCTAGAGGGACCTTTGGTTTGGGTCCTAAGGATTCTAGACTTATTTTTGGCCCTTGGGTTCCATTTTAGAAAAGTTGGCCTAAAGTTGGTTTTTGGGCGTGGGGCCAACTTTTTGCTAAATCAACCTCCATTAGGATTTTCATCAATTCTATTGAGTCGAGAATGCCATTTTTAGTTGAATAGCTCAGCTCGTTTATGTTCGTGGGACTCCAGATGTGTACCCGAGGGTCCATCAGAGAAAAGTTTCATGTTGGCATAGCTGATGGCAGCTGGTTGCTGCCATGGAACTAGCAGGCCATTGCCCACGTGGGGGCATGGCCACGTATGCACAGCAGCACCAGTCGACCTCTCCTTTTTGGCCATCGCCTAGCCAGCCGTCATGCCGCAAGCGCATGCCCGCGTGCTCGGTGGCCAGCCCGCGTGCACACTGGCATGCCACTGGATTGGGCCTTCGCGTGCGCATGCGCCTGACTGCGTGCACAGGACCGCATACGCAGCACCTGACCGCATGCGCCTAGGCATCGCTGGCAGCCTTTAAGTTGCCATATCCAACTCCTTCTCTTTCATTTCCAACATTTCCCATGCGTTTTCTCCCATTGATATAGAACTCGAAAGCTCCAAATCAGACTCCAAACCTCTCCAAATCTTGTGGTAGCAACTCCTTTGTTTCGTGATCATTCTTGTACTCAAATTGGCAGGCTTTCGCCTTTAAATTCCTCTTTTTTTTAACATTTCCTTGAACTAGTGGGCTTTGGGGTTGTTTTGGGCCCCAAAATGAATTCCGTTCACGCTCAATTTTTGGGCATGGGTTCTTTAACCCCTTGCGAACATAATTGTGATTTTTATTTTTTGTTTCATTGCAGGGTCCCAGAGGGTCATTTCTTGACCCAATTTTTTGCTCGATTTTCCGTATTGTAATATGGGTGTCATTTTTCTAGTCTTGACACCTATAATATATTCTTGATAGCGTGATAGATTTATGTGGCTATTTGTAAGGGGAAGGCACACAAGTGATGGTTCGTGTTTGCGGTTCGGCCCCGAGGTAGGTTACAATTTACTTTCTAGACTGAGTTTAGTTAGATTTTATATTATATATGTTACTGGAACGTTAGGTGGAATTAGGCTTAAATTATGTGACTTGTATTATTTTGGCCATTTTTGTTCTTCCCATTATTTTTTATCGTTGTGTGTATTTGTGGGCCGAGGCCATAGCTTGGATTTGGACAGAGTTTTCAAGTCAGTTCTCTTAATTTGAGGGTGTTTTTGCCCTATTTTTCCTTGTCATGTTCTATATATTCTGAACATGGGAATTTACATGCTCATTCTGCATTCTCATGTCATCAGTGTAGAAAGGAATTATTTTCGAGGTTTTGGTTCTAAACTTGAGATTTACTATAGTTACTATGATTTTTGGACCTTAAAGGAATTATTTTTGTTTTGCTATTGGTTTTGGAAAGGAAAGGAAAAATACTATTTTTATGCCGGTCCGAGGGACGTTCCCGAACCTTTTCTCCATTTACTTTTTGTTGATGAGTCTGATGGTCGATTTTGGGTGCCCCGATGTGTTATTCCGGGTTTTACTTTTTATGCACATGTTGATGAGTCCAAGGTTAAATTCCGGGCGCTCGATGTGACATTTTGGGTTTTACTTTTATGAATTTGTGCATCACCTCATTATCTCTCATTGCATTTGTAACACCTCGAAAATCAAACCAGCTATCTAAGTTAAAACCTCAAAAAAATTTCATGTTTCAGGAAAGACGGTTCCAAACCACGGACCGTGGTTTGAACCACGGGTCATGGAATAGAACCGTGATTCCCTTTGGTTCATTCAGCCTCTGGTCTGGAACCACGAGTTGGTTCTATGGAACATAGTTCAAACCATGGGTCCGTCCTTTCCACTCGTGGAACTCAGATCAGAGAGTTGGCAAGTCCCTCTAAAATGATGACTCAACTCTACGACTCATCGTCCAAACGACGAACCGTAGTCCTGACTCGTGGTTTGACCAAGGACCAGCCAGGTCCCCACAAACCACGACTCCAAATGACAATCCATCATTCATTCTATGGGTCCGTCCTGTTGACCCGTAGAAGTGCTTCTGCAGCCTGATTAGTTTTCCAAGAACCAAGAGTTGGAACCACGGGTCGTGGTCCAAACGATGACCCGTAGAACTGACCCAAGGTCCTTGAAACCGACCATTTTCTAGATTTTTTTTAAACATGTCCCAGGAGTATTTTAGTCATTACCCACTCTTTTAAATCCTAAATGATGTCGTTTTGACTATTTCAAGAAGGGTTTTCACCCTCATTAACCTAAGTTCCTTCCCATTACTTCACTCTCCTCCCAAAAAGGGAAATTCTTCTCCAAGCTTCCAGTCTCAAGCTCCATGTTCAAGCCTCCTAAGTCTTTTCAATTCAAGTGGGTTATCTTCAATCAAGGTATGTGGGTATCCAACAATGGGTTCCTTTCACCCCTGTGCCTAAAACCCCCAATTCTTATTTTGAATTATGAATTTGTGAAATTAGGATTTTGATCTAAATTGGGGAAAAACTTATGAAATCAGTTCCTAAGTATCAATTCATGGTTTCTTATGGTTTATTTATGATTTGATTAAGATTTCTTATTTGGTTTCAAAAGCCCATGCATTAAAGTTGATTTCTAGTATGATTCCATTGAATTACATGTTTTCAAATGAAAGTTTACATGTTTAGACAACATGTCATTATGTATTATGAAATTGCATTGCCTAATTCTTCAAGCATGAATTTAAGAAGGACAAGTATGTTTTGAATTATGGCTATGCTAAGCTTCAAGAACCTATGATATGAGAATTGCATGATACCCGATGTGTTTTCATGCTTTTCAACAAGATTTGGCATGAGATTGTGCCACTATAAATTTATGAGCTATATGTACATGTTTTGGTAGTAGTATTTTGCATCGAGCAACGAGGGTTCAATTACCCAAGTCCAAAGACTACGTTGCCCGCGTAGGTTATGAAATAAAGTGCCCTATGGGCTTATAAGAGTGGATCCACATCTTGATAATGGTGTCCTATGTCTTAGCGGGCATTAGGGCAGCTTTACCAACTAGGGTTATATCGTTGGGTATGGTGACTCGTTCCTTGGCACAGTTCAAGTCAGCTTTGCTAACTAGGGTTATATAGTTAGATTCCATGTAGCTCACATGGTTTATTGTCGGTTATAAGAAACTCCCATATGAATGATTTCAAGTTTTTCTAAACTTTATGATGTCTTATTTTGAAGTTTTGACTACGAGCTCATGCTTATTACTCAAACTATGATATTTACTTATGACTTCTTCGATTATGCATGAACTCAGTTTCCAATTATATTTTAAGCAAGCTTTCATATTATTTATGCATATCTCGCTTACTCGGTACATCCTATAGTACTGACGCATATCTTGCGCTGCATCCTTTGATGATGTAGATTCAGGAGTCCCTTCCCAGGAACGTGTCTAGAGCTTCCAGGCCACTCTATCTGTCAGTTGTTGGTGAGTCCTCTTAGGTCGAGGACTAGTTATGTTCTGAGCGTGCGTCAGCTTTTATTTCTGTACTTTGAGTTAGCTAGGGTCTTGTCCTAGAAATTCTTTATGTTATGAGTAGAGGCTTTTCATACATAGACAATATGTGAGTCTTCTTATAGATCTTGTATTCCTATTCGACTTGATTATCCATTTATGATATCCCGACTTTATCTATGATGCTTCCGCTTATCTTTTGTTATGCTTGAGAATTCTATGACCAAGGGTTAGCTTGGGGAACTTATGGTCCCAAGTCCCGTGTTACATCTAGGGGTTAACCTCAGGGCGTGAGAAACTTGGTATCAGAGCCAGGTTCAAGAGTCCTAAGATGTCTGAAAGCCGCATCGAGTAGAGTCTCCTTCATGTGTGTAAAGCGCGCCACACATATGAGAGGGAAGCTATGAGGTGTCTTAGAAAACTTCACTTCTTTCATGATCACATCGTGCGATAGAGCTTAACTCTAATGTTCCTCTTATCCTTATCTTTTACATTTCAGATTATGCCTCCTCAACGTGATATGCCTCCCCAAGCCACTCGAAATACTGCTCCTCCAGTTCTGGTCCCCGATGTCACGAATGAGGAGTTCAAAAATGCCATCCATTTGCTAGCCCAGACATTGGCCACTCAGGCCAATCAACAGGATCCTGCCCCCGTCCACCCTCAAGATAGGGTAGTAGCCCGAGTTCGTGACTTCATCCGAATGAACCCACCAAAATTTTGGGGTTCAAAAGAGAGTGAGGACTCGCTCAACTTTATTGAAGAAGTGAAGAAGTTCTTCGAAGTTATGCCAGTGGTTGGAGTTGATTGTGTTGAGCTTGCATCCTATGAACTCAAGGATGTAGCTCATATTTGGTTCACACAATGAAAGGAGACTAGGGTGAGGGACGCGGTCCCCATGACTTGGGAGTGTTTTGAGAGGGCCTTTCTTGATAGGTTCTTTCCCCGAAAGTTGAGGGAAGTGAAGGTGGAGGAATTTGTGAACTCGAGATAGGGGTTGATGTCGGTTCAAGAGTATAGCCTGAAGTTCACTCAGTTGTCTAGATATTCTCCCTCCATGATAGCTGACCCGCATGATCAAATGAGCAAGTTCATCTCTAGGGTTTCTGATACGGTGAAGAAAGAGTGTAGGTCTGCGTTTCTATTGAGTGATATGAACATTTCCTGATTTATGACTCATGCCCATTAAATTGAGGGTGACAAGCTAAGGGAGATGGCAAGGGAGAACAAGAGAGCTAGATCTGAGGGATCAGGATTTGGTCATCACAGGTCTGGAGGTGGACATCGCTCTTCTTTCCAGAAGAAGTTATCAGGATCCGTGCATTTTTCAGCTAGTGCTCCAACCCAGGCTCAGAGGCCTCATCATGATCAGGGTGGTAGAGGACCTGGTTCCTATTCCCAGTCTTAGGGAAGTGTTGCTAAGGGACCTTCCTATCCTAGTTGCAATAAGTGTGGGAAGAATCACCTGAGAGAGTGTCGTTTGGGCACGGGTGCATGCTTTGGGTGTGGACAGGCTGGATACTTGATTAGAGATTGCCCTTCAGCTAGGAAGGGGCAGGAAGGTGGTAGGACTCAGTCAGCCCCAGCAGCTTCAGGAGGTAGACCAGCCCAGCAGGGAACAACTTTTAGTTCTGGTGTTAGCGCCAGAACTAACATTATGCTATATCCTCTTGTCAGGATTAGAAGGGTTCCCCAGATGTTGTTACTGGTATATTGAAAATCTTCCCTTTTGATGTGTATGCTTTGTTAGACCCCGGTGCTTCCTTATCTTTTATGACCCCTTATGTAGCATGCAAGTTTGAAGTTTGTTCTGAATTGCTTTTAGAACCCTTTTGTGTTTCTACTCCTGTTGGTGAGTCAGTCTTAGCCAAAAGAATCTACCAAAATTGTCCTATCTCGGTCCTTCATAGAGTCACTTTAGCAGATCTAGTAGAGTTGGAGATGACTTATTTTGATGTCATTCTTGGTATGGATTAGTTGTATGCATGTTATGCTTCTGTTGATTGTCGTACTCGGGTTGTCAGTTTCAAGTTTCCAAATGAACCCATTTTAGAATGGCAAGGTAGTCCCCCTTCCTCGAAAGGTCATTTCATATCTTATCTTAAGGCTAGAAAGATAATTTCAAAGGGGTATGTTTATCACATAATGTGGGTTATGGACACGGAGTCTGAAACCCCATCCCTTCAGTCTGTTCCTGTTGTGAATGAGTTTCCAGAAGTGTTTCCCGAGGATTTGCTCGGAGTCCCTCCTGAGCAGGAGATAGACTTTGGGATAGATCTTCTCCTAGATACGAATCCTATCTCTATTCCTTCATATAGAATTGCTCCCGCAAAACTTAAGGAATTAAAAGATCAGTTGAAGGATCTTCTTGATAAAGGTTTAATCAGGCCTAGCATCTCTCCATGGGGTGCCCCAGTTTTATTTGTTCAAACGAAGGATGGTTCGCTTAGAATGTGTATTGACTATCGTCAGTTGAACAAGGTCACAATCAAGAACAAATATCCCATTCCTAGGATTGATGACTTGTTCGATCAACTTCAGGGTGCTAGTTTCTTCTCTAAGATCGACCTTAGATTCGGTTATTATCAGCTTTGTGTTAGAGAGTGTGATATTCCGAAGACAACCTTCAGGACTCGGTATGGTCATTATGAATTTGTTGTGATATCTTTTGGTCTAACGAATGCTCCTGCAGCCCTTATAGATTTGATGAACCGTGTGTTCAAACAGTTGCTAGATATGTTTATGATTGTTTTCATTGATGATATCCTCATCTATTCTCGGAGTGAGGAGGAGCATGTAGACCACTTGAGGGTTGTGTTGCAAACTCTCAAGGATAGACAACTGTTTGCTAAGTTTAGCAAGTGTGAGTTCTTGATGCAGTCAGTTGCCTTTCTGGGTCATATTGTGACTAGTGATGGTATCCGAGTTGATTCTCAAAAGATAGAGGCAGTAAAGAACTGGCCTAGACCTACTTCCCCGTATGATATTAGGAGCTTTTTGGGTTTGTGATGTGGCATAGAAATCACCACTTTCGACGCTTAATACTTAGGATTTTTGCAAGTTCTTTAGCATTTTATCTGTGGATTTGATGCTTTTGGTTAAATGTGAAGGAAAAAAGGTTCCTTGAGCAAAATGTGGAAGTTGAGCTGAACTCTGGTCATTACAGTGAAGACGAGTCAAGATGACGGGCCGTGCTTTCAAACGACGGACCCGTCCTTGACACTCGTACTCTCAAGTCCTGAAATGGTGCAAGACTGGAAAGAAGGAACGACTGCGCTGACGGTCCGTACTCCCAAAGGATGGACTCGTCTCTGTGACACGTCAACCAAAGTTCAAAAAATAGTGCTAAGTATGGATGAAAAGATGACTCTGAAGAACGGACCGTACTTTCAAAAGACGGTCCGTCTTTGTGACTCATCATCACTGAAGCAGAGAAGGTACCAAAGTGTGCCAAGAAACCACGAGTCTAAGGATGATCCGTCATTCAGAAGAATGACTCGTGGTTCCACTTGAAGTTTTCATGCCAGAAGACATTGACCAGCAGGACCACGGTTGACCTGAGAAGACTACGGACCGTCGTTCCAAACGATGGACCGTCAATCCGACCAATGGTCCCTACCGAGCCAGTTTCCTAGTTTGTTTAGGACAGGATTTCTTTTTGTCTATAAATACTTTTTCTTAGGTTTTATTTTTGGTGGTTCACGAATTATTTCAAGTTACTTTTGGATATTTTGTTACTTTGATTTTGGTATTGATTTAGGACACAAGTTCTTGATATTGAAGTGTTCTTGAGTTTGTTCTTCAAGATTTCGGTTTTCTTTATTCTTCTTTGTAAGTATCTCTTGATGATTGCTCAAACAAACATTAATTGCATGCTTATGAACATGAGTAGCTAAAATCCACAACTAGGGTTGTGGGAACCATGAAGGATTAACAAAGTAGGCAAAGTACTTAGGTAATCTAGGGAGGTGTTTAGGCATGTATTGTTCTTCCCTTAATTTTGATTGCTTTTTAACGGTGCACAACGTTAGAACTTGCCTTATCCTTACTTGTCGGACCAAGGAGGTAACGGATGAGAAAAGGGTTGTTAACAACGAGATTTGAGGCTATCAACTCTCATCTAATAGCTTGACCTTGTCCGGGAATAGCTAATCTAGAATCAAGGGTAAGGGTTAGTAAAGCGACACCCGCGGCCGGACCAAGGCATGTGGTGAAATTTACCTAGTTGCCGGACCAAGGAATTAGGTAAACCTAACTTACCAATTCTGCATGCTAAGCACTAAACTAGTCAACCAAGTACAAAAGCCTTACTCATTTATGATCTCATGGGGAGTACGACCCTAGTCACTTCTCTTATTGATAACAACTGTTGAAATTGATATATGTTACTTGTTACTAATTCACATTACGATCTTTACTTGTTACTTTAACCCCCCCCCTTTGCGGGAAATAAACGACTAAACGACTGAGTAAACACTAATTGACCCTAGTCCTACCATATTCCCTATGGGATCGACCCCAACCTTTAGTTGAGTTTTATATTTGAACAGCGATCGCTTTATACTTTCTTTTAGAGGTGTAATTTGGGCCGACAGTGCTTCACTAGAATGTCCATAACTTTTTACTCCGGACTTGTATCAATGAGAGGTCGGTGGCATTGGAAAGATAATTCAAATAAATTTAATTTGATAAGTACTAGGTCACCTAACTCTTTATATTCCAGGAGATATAGTTATTTGAAGTTGACCCTTGTTAGAACTTACACTAAAACTCAATCGGTAAGGAAGCTTTCAACTCAACTTTGAGCTAGAGGTTGTTTATGACCCTAATTCATATCTAATACACCTCCAAAACTTAAGAATTGATATTAATACTTATTTTCATAGAAAATTCATCGGTTCTGATCTAACCATATATGAAAAATGGTTTAAATCTTAGCTTAGGATTTCTGGGGTGTTACAATATCTCACCCTTGGGATCATTCATCCTCGAATGAAGACTAACTAGGCAAAAGTTATAGGGAAAGGGATACAACCTCACCAACTGAGTTATAAAAGATTGAGTACTGACATAGTAACTGATTTCTGATTGAAACATGAGCTGAGTTGGGTTCTTGAGGTATGTATGCATACTGAGAGCATAAGAACACTTATAGGACATGAAACTGTATGTCCAACATGATAATTGGTCTGGAGTGAGAGTAGGTACTTAGCAAAAACTCATAAAGAATGAACGCATTCTTAGAAATCATAGTTAGCTGAAAGGAACATAAAACTAAGAGGATTAACTGTACGAGAAAACTATTCCATTCTAAACTAAACTTACTAGTGTGGATTAAGCTGAATGGAAAGCCTCCTTGTCTCAGGAAATGGATAATGGCAGGTTTGAACTGATCTGTTATGAGGACTCTCAAAAAAATCATGAAAAGGCAGCTGAGCACGAACTGTAAGTGTAAAACTAGAACATGTAACTACTGAGGTCTGAGTCTAACTGCTTGGTTTCACTATGTTCAAACCTAACGTGGAGGCACAAAGTGCTACACCTAGCATGGTAATGCTAGTCTGATACCTGACCTGCAAATAGAGGCCTACTCTTGGTTGTGAACACTGAATCTGAACTGAGCCTCATTAACAAGGATAAGGGGTACTGCTTAATCTTGACTCATACATAGCGAGACTTAGTCACTTAAGATGATACTTAGGGACATGAGTGCAAAGGGCACGAGTACTTCACATACTAAGCACATAAGGCCTGAATATAAGATTATTTTGAGCATGCATGTTATAACCACCCATCACTAGTTTGAGTGTAAGTACATAAAGCTTTGAGCAAGGAAATCATAAGCACGAGTCATTCCAAAGATCTGATCTGAGCATCTACATGATATAGCCTGGTGCTATTAGCCATTAAGGCATAACTTGAGGACTGAGGGCATAGAACTGAAAATACTGTGAGAGATGGGATTATATGTAAACAGTCTCTTGACATAAAGCTGAAATTCATGGAATCATAAAGTAAAACTGGGATTGCTGTCTGAAGTAATTTATGTTTGTTTTAGGAGCTGAGCATGGACATAAATCTGTATAGAGTGCATGAACTTAGTCATGAATATAGCACAAATACGTTTGACTATAGTGTCACATTGACTGAAGTGCTAGGAAATCCGCTAGAGTAAGAATGGATTGGTATCTCATCATAGATCTTTCTAGAATTCTATACTAGTTGAGTCGCAAGACTCGACTTGGTTCCTTATTCCGTCATCTCTCCCTCAGTTCAAAAGTATCCATTCTAAGTTTGGGATGTAGGAGTTAAAAGAGTAGGGAAGATACTAGAATGTCCCTGACTTACAAGAAATGATGCATAAATTTTCTCACTGGATGGGCAACCCGACGATCGTTGGACCTGTGACATCCCGTCGGACCCGGGAGTTGGAAAATGGTAGGCTGGGCTGGTTCTCTGGATAACCCCACGATGGCTCCCATGACCCATCGCGTCCATGATGGTCATGATGATTGCCTGCCTGGACTAGAGAGGATGAGATGGGGCTCTAACGGGTTCCCATGGCTTGTCCCACGGCCCGTCAGACTTCTGACGCTCATGGTGACTGCCCATCGGGGTTGATGCTGGCTGAACAAAGCCACTGGGCTCTTCCCACGGTGACCCTGACTGGCTATCGGACCTCTAACACCCGTGGGTCAGCCCGTGGGGTTTGAATGGAGATGAAATTTTCTGAGTTCTTTCTGAGTGCTGGGCTTTAAATGCTGGTGTGAATGCTGGAGTGTTACAATATCCACCCAAAATAACTGAATTAAAACCACACTAAGGGTCTCAACATTGTATATCTATACTCCCTTGAATTCATTTCTTAGGAACACCATATAATATACACAAGGCCTCCTCCAAAATCAACAACCTGAGAATTTCTAAACTAGTCACACATAGTACCATAAGATCCCTGAATATCATGCAACAACATACTACTCTGGTTACACGTCTATCTTTTTAATGTTTAAGGCTCTTCTTTATCTTATGACTTAGTCAAAATCAACTAATTCATCTAGGGGTCATATACACATCTTAACTACACCACCATACTCCTTGTAAATTAATCAACTTAATTCTCTGCATACATATATGTCAAACCTACTAAGTCAATTCTACAAGACTAGCATCACCATCTCACCTTAAAGTTACTATACTTCTGAATTCATACATCTTGTTCTGGGGTCATTCTGGTACTTATGGCTCATAAAACCTCAATTCACACTAACTCTTAAGTGACTGTACTACCCAAACGCCTAGGGAACCATACTTTATGGCTAAGGCGCTATTCATAGTAAAGATTCTGGAAGAGAGTCTGAGAACACATTCTACTACGGGCTAAATCTGCATGAATGGAAACATGGTACATATTTGTGGATTGGTAGACTTTATGCGCTAGTGGGCTCCTCTTTAGCCCTTGTGTAGTCTCTCAACTTTCTGATGGCTCTATCTGAGAGCACCTCACTGATAGGGATCTGAACTTTATTGTTTCCACCACTTCGAAGGTGAGGAATGATTGGAGGAATTGGATTAACGCACGAATCTGTATAAGTTTCTGAAGGAATATCTTTACTGCACGATCTAGAGTATGAACAAAGCAAAACATTTCCTAAATGCTAGTAGCCCCTCAAATAAAAGTACAGACGTCTCCGTACCATCCGCAAGACTCTACTAGACACGGCTTCATAGACACCCTAAGCCACTTGAACTTTGTGCTTTGATACCAAGTTTTTCATGCCCCAAGCCTAAACCCTAGATACGACATGGTGCTTAAAGTCACAAGTGACCCCAAGCTAACCCATGGCCTGGCATACTACTGAGATATAGATTAAAAGTAAATGCGGAAGCAGAAATGTGCTGAGCTCTTTGAATATATTATAACAAAAAGAACTTTCTTAACTGAGATACAAGAGTGTATGAAAACCGATACAACTCATTGACTGACTGTCTAACTGTATATGAAGCCTCTATTAATACTGACTATAGTTAGCCAGGAAATGACCCCCAACTATCTCTAATCAATATATCAAACTAAAAGTAAACTACTATGATTACTACTGACTGGAGTTCTCAAATAAGGAGAACTCATCCTCAACTGCTGACTGGAAGCTGCGATCTGTCTGACAATGACCTGGGAGCTAGCACTGAAACTTACATCATAAAATGATGCAGCACAAGAAAGGTATGCGGTCAGTACTTTGAATGTACTGAGCATGTGAGATATGCACTTACTATAAATCATGAGAAGATACATGTATACTGAAAGCATGGCTGAAAATTTGGTCTAAGTATAATATCTGAAGTGCATAAGTCTAAGCTGTATAATATAGACTCTTTTACTGAAGAGAATGTAGATCATGTTGCTGGACTGTAACTGTGAGATCATGATGTTTAAAGATAAGTAAACCTGTTACTTAGGATTTCATGGACTTCAAGATAAAGTATGTCTGTAAATCATGGACTAGTGCAGCTGAGCTAAGAGTCATGAGTCATGCAAAAAGTCATGTTTAAAGTAAATCCTTAGAGGAGGTTCTTCTACTGAGCATGCTGAAACCACTAATATGTTGTTTAAAACTGTAAATTTAATCTGTAGTACTCAATCCCAAACATAATACGCATAAAATCTGAAATGCAAGGATATTCTGGAAAATATAACTTAAAAGCTGTAAAACTGAACTAAGGGCCTAGTACACAACTACTGAGTCTAATTCTGTGGGAGAGTCTATTAACCGACATAAACCATGTGAGCTAAACATGGAGTCCGATGTATACTCCCCATCGAGAGGACCCAATATACCTTGCCAGGGTATAAAGGCACGGCTGATGTGATCACTAGTTCTGAGGCCCAACTGAGGGGATAAATGACCTACGGTGGCACGTAGTTCTGGAACTTTAGGTACGCTGAACCTTAGTCCAACTCGGTGCTAAGTACTACTCCCAAACTGAATGCTGGTAACTCATTTAAAACTGAAGTTCTGGAATGCTGTATCAGAACCTATTTCATCTGGATTATTTCTGAAAGGCTGTATAAATGAAAACTATTCATAAAGCATGTGGACATATCTAGATGTCATACTAATCATGAAACTTACTAAATTCATAATCATTGATGGCAAAATCTGAATACCATGCTAATCACAGAACCTACTAAGTTCATCATAATTGAGGCACATGTTAAAAGTCTATATTTAAAAATATATTCTTGTAAAACATACTGAAGGTAAGTTGAAGCCTGCTAAATCATGAAAATATTTAAGGAAAACCTATAGACTGAAAACTGGCTAATTTCATACTTAAAATTGAATGCTAGTAAACTAGGCTGAATTCTGAAGAAAAGCTACTTCATGTGAAAACACTACAATATTATGCTAAGTTCTTGAAAAGAAAGCTAATTCATGCAGAAGATACTGTAAATCTAGGCTAGGTCTGTTTTATCTAAATTCCAAGGATTTTAAGAAGATGTCTGTAAAACTTCATGGAATATCATTTAAACATGTACGGGAAACAAATAGTATCATAGGAAATTCAATTTTGTATAAACATGCATAGTTGGGTATGAACCCTAGAATCATAATTTATAGAAATCATAACTGAAAACTGATCTTTGGGAATGAGGGTCGAAGAAGATCCTTATTGAATACCCACATAACTGATTACTAAAGAGTTTCTAGGGCTGGAACTGAGGGATGAAAACTTGGAGAAGAAATCTGAAGGAAAGCCCTTGAGAGACTTTCTTGCTTGAGCTTCTATGCTCTTGCTTGCTTAAAACCCTAGGTGTCTTGCCTTAAATTTTGAGAAAATAATTCTAGAGATCGATCAATGTATTTCTGAGGAATAACCCCCTTTGGGTGTTTAAAAGACAAGGGGAAAAGCCTGAGATAAGGAAAGGACCAAACTACCCCCAACTTAAATGCTGAAAACAATGTAGAAAAGTCATCGGACAGGGCTTTCCATGGGCCGTCGGACCCAACCGTGGTCCTTACAGGGGCTAAAAGGGCTCACTGTTTGGTTCCCACAGGCTACCACCATGGGCTGTCATGGGAGACACGAGCGTCGGCCAGCCCGTCAGAATGGGCCACGCCCATCGGCCAGCCCGTTAGTTTTTGACAGCCGATAGTGCTTCACTAGAATGTACATAAACTTTTCTCTGGACTTGTATCAATTAGAGGTTGCTGGATTTGGAAAGATAATTCAAATACCTTTAATTTGGTGGTTAATAGGCCACCTAACTATTTATATTCTAGGATATATGGTTATTTGAAGTTTACCCTAGTTAGAACTTACACTAAAACTCAATCGGTAAGGAAGCTTTCAACTCAACTTTGAGATAGAGGTTCTTTATGACCCTAATTAATATCTAATACATCTCCAAAACTTAAGAATTGATCTTAATACTTATTTTCATAGAAAATTCATCGGTTATGATCTAACCATATATGAAAAACGGTTTAAATCTTAGCTTAGGATTTCTGGGGTGTTACATTTTTAGTTATTTTCTGTTCTTCCCATTTTATTTTACCGTTGTGTGTAACCGTTGTATGTATCTGTGGCCCCAAGGACATAGCTTGGATTTGGATGGAGTTTCCATGTCATTTCTTTTGATTTGAGGGTGTTTTTACCCTGTTTTGCCTTGTCATGTGCTATATATTTTGAACGTGGGAATTTACATGCTCATTCTGCATTCTCATGTCATCGGTATAAAAAGTAATAATTTTTGAGGTTTTGGTTCTAAACTTAAGATTTACTATAGTTACTATGATCTTTGGACCTTAAATGAATTATTTTAGTTTTGGAAAGGAAAGGAAAAATACTATTTTTATGCTGGTCCAAGGGACGTTCCCAGATCTTTTCTCTATTTACTTTCTGTTGATGAGTCTGATTATCGATTCTGGGTGCCCTGATGTGTTATTCTGGATTTTACTTTCTATGCACATATTGATGAGTCCGAGGTTAAATTCTGGACACCCGATGCGACATTTCGGGTTTTACTTTTATGTATTTATGCATCACCTCGTCATCTCTCATTGAATTGCATCATGTTGGAGCGTACTTAGATTATCTGTTGCCTTGGTTTTACTGTGGTTGTTGCTCTCTTCTCTGTTAGCGGGTTAGCATTGATTTCAAGTTTATTACTAGATTTAGGTGGATCCCGTAGTTAGCTTACTTTCCTATAATTTATGTTGTATATTATCTCTCTGCGCTCGGTCGGCCTATGATGCTTACTGGGTACCCATTGTTTTGGTACTCATACTACACTCTGTATCTTTTTTTGATGCAACACCTAGTACGAGCCACCCCGTTGATCCTTCCATCATTCGAGGCCTGTTGCAGTTCAGATCGCGGTAAGCTCCTGGCGCCTTGGAGACTCTACATGCTTTCTATCTATCATTTCTGTCTATAATTTGTATTTTGGATAGACAGAGTCTGTTGTATAGCTACTCCGTACTTTAGACGTTCTTGTACCAGTGAAACCAGGTTCAGGTTAGTTCTTTTGTATGTTTTGTCTTCTTGGTCACTTTAGGGCCATTCTTATATATTTAGTACAGTTGGTATGTATATCTATTGGCCCTATATTCCTTATATTTATGGCTTCCGCTTTCTTTATATAAACTGCTTTTTTTAGCTTCCGCTTGGGTTGGGTTGGCTTGCCTACTGGGGGGGCTATGTAGGCACCATCATGGCCCGGTTTTGGGTCGTGACACCAAGCCTTTGAGTTAACCCAACTTGAAGACTAAACTTCTAACCAATTTATAAGTCACTGGTGCTAAGGAACAAACGATTACAACTCAATGAAACACAACACAATTAACTTGACTCAAGAACTGTAAGACATAAACTTAAGGAACAGGTTCTTCAATTTGGTTTCTTATATTAGATGCACTTGGATCCTCACTCAGAACTCTCACAAATATGATCTCACTCAATTTGATTGTGTTCTTCTTGTAGCGCTCTATGTAAGTGCGTAAGGTTTATTGTGAAACCCTTGCTATATTTATAGTTGAGCACCTTCTTCTTATTTTGGCAGATTTCTTTCCATACAGGGAATCCCCTTCCTTGTAGGACTTGTCATGCCGACTTACATTGTGAGTTCTTTCCATGTGGGATTCCTCTATGAAAGAAAACTCTTTGCAAGATGGATTCTCATCATTACCATGCTCCATCCACGCGCTTTCCTCCCTTTGCTATTTGGATCTTCGCGTGGTTAATCTTCTCTTGATCCTAGTTGGACTCTGCCTGAGAGGAACATGTCACATATACTTGTTCCATAAATATGTCCCACATATGTTTCAATCTTCAAAATTTACCTCGATCCAACAAATTCTCCCTTTTTGATGATGACAAATCACTACTCATTATATACAGAATTCAACCTGTTTATGTTAGTTTACTCAGGAAAAAAAGTATAATAGTCCCCCCCTCCCAGTAGGAAAGCCATCAAGTCAACTTGGGCCAGGTCAAAGAGGGATCGGCCTATAATGATTCTATCTCAAGAGAGATCCCATCACGATGAAGTGGCTTCTTGGGCGAAGTCCAGGTAGCCCAAGAGGGCCAGCAATAGCGATTGTATAAGAAGGATAGACAAAAAGAGAGTGTGTCAGAATATTCAAGTGCGCGGGCAACACTCGATAGAGCCATGTCAGATGCAGTATACTGGGTTGGCATCTTCCAAAAGCTCGAGAACAAGTAGCAGCCAACCATTGGACATGGTACTATTGTCCTAGTAGGATAGTACTATTCCTTCCGCCCAAAGGAACACTTTGACCCTATAAATAGAGACTCCCTCCCTCATTGTAAAGCATCCGATATCTATTAACTCTGACCCTAAAGTAATAAAATATCTTCACCTTGGTTTTTAAGATTTCTCTTAGTTTTCTTACTGTTTCATGGTTATCACGCCTGCTTACTTATTGTTATGGCCATGATTTTCTCATAGCTAGAAGGACTGAATGCCTTGCCGGTGTCTCAGATTTATTCTTTATTGTTATCTTGGTGGTTTATTTTATGTTTCCTTTACGTTTATTATCTTTTACAAAATCACATCTCTAATAATGAATCTAAGATTATAATGCATTCTCTTAACTCATAAACAAATCTAAATGTCCTAAATCGATGGTAAACAGTTTGGTGCTCACTCTGGGGCCAGAGTTACTATATAGGTTTTAACTTTGTTTCTTCTTGCTAGTCTCTTTCTTTGTGCTGCTACTTTGCATAAAAGCAGGTCATAACTAACCTCATCGGAAATACGGAGTTCGAAAGTGGCATAGGGAGTGCATAATTTGAACTTGCCCCGGTGAACTCAATAACTCATAGAAGGCAAGATGACTCGGAGTCGCGAGAGATAACCCAAAAGCTCATCACCATCTCGGAGAAAGAAGGATCCTTTTCTCCTAGAGGGAGAAAGCATCATTGAGTTATTGGAAAAAACTGCATCAAGGTAACAACGTCAAAATGACCTTCAGAAATGAAGACCTAGAGTAGTCTAGGGACGTCCACAATGACCCTCTGCTGATATCCTTAAACACAAATAGATGTGACATAAAAGGGTGATGATTAGCCCCGACAGATCATTGAATATCATACATAAGATGGTTTTTGACTAAATGGAATTGAGCATCACCGTGAAACTCTTGGCTAAGACCTTGGCCGATTTCAACATGGAAAGCAAGGTAACCAAAGATGAAGTGATGTTGGTAACCAAGGCGGATGGTATGGAGAAACCTAGTGTGTTCAACATCTTTGATGGAGAAATGGGATATAACGTCATGATAGAAAGGTCATGGATCCATGCCATGAAATTCATCTCATCGACATACCATTGAGTGGTAAAGTTTCCTACTCTGTATGGCATAAGGCAAATAAGAGGGGATGCGGGGCCCTGTGGAGAGGCATGCATGATCTTAGCGAGAGAACCGGAGGCCACCCTGTAGGTTGAAATTAGGGACGGGCTCCCAGAACAGCATTCCAGAAAGGCAAGGTGGTAGAGAACCCCTAGGGATTTCTACGTACCCGATGATAGTTTAGCGACAAAAAGTACGGCAGAAGAACTCGATTAAATCTCTCTTTCCCCCGACTATCCAAAGAAAAAGGTCAGCCCTGAGCTCAGGCCTACTTACCTTAAATTCCTTAGAGATAATTTTGATTATTTTTACTGGTCCCATCTTGATATTACATGTATCTCCCCTGAAGTGGCGATGCACAGGCTTAAAATAGACCCAAATGTTCTATCAGTACAGTAGAAGCGACAATCGATCTCAGTGAAAAAAGATAAGTTCATCAAAGAAGAGGTGGCTCAAATGCTAGATAGATTCTATCTGAGAATTCAAGCACCCCACATGGTTGGAAAATGTTATGGTGGTGCCTAAAAAATGGACAAGTTCAGAATATGCATAGACTTTAAGGACTTAAACAAAGCCTGTACCATAGACTCTTTCCCCATCCCAAACATTGATTGTATAATCGATGTTACGGTCGGGTATGAAATCATGAGCTTCCTCATGCCTATTCTGGCTATAACTAGATCTGCATGGATCTGGAGAACCAGGAGAAAATGTCCTTTCGAACTAACCATAATATGTTCTATTATAATGTGATGACGTTTGGTCTTTAAAATCTAGGTGCTACGTATCAGTATTTGGTCAACTAGATCTTCGAGAAGCAGATAGGGAAAATAATGGAAGTCTACATTGATGACATGTTCATAAAATCATGGGAAGCTCGAGATCATTTGTCACATCTCGAAGAGGCATTCACTGTGTTGAGAAAATACAACATGAAGCTGAATCCTGAGAAGTGCACTTTTGAGGTGGGTCAAGGAAATTCTTGGGTTTCCTTGTGTCTAACAGAGGGATATAAGTGAACCCCGACAAGATCAAGTCCATTGAGGACATAGTGGACATACGAGATGGCGTGAAGGCAGTGTAGAAACTCATGAGGCGGCTCACCTCCTTGAGCTAATTCATATCATGATCTTCGGAGTGGTGCCATCGATTCTTCCTGTTGTTGAGAAAAAACAATGATTTCGAATGGAACCTAGAATGTCAGCACGCCTTGAGAGAGCTAAAGTCTTACTTGTCAAGCCCGTCTTTGCTATCAAAGCCAAAGGAAGGTGGGCTATTTCTCCTATACCTGGCTGTAGCAGAAGTGGTTGTCAGTGCCTTGCTAGATTGGGAAGAAAAAGGTACGCAATATCCTATTTATTATGTTAGCAAAAGTGTAATTAGTGAAGAAATTTGATACTCCCACTTGGAAAAGCTCGCTCTGGTTTTGGTGGAAGCTGCCCGAAAGTTGAAGGCCGTATTTTCAGTGTCACTCTATAGCAGTAGTCACAATGTACCTACTCTAGAATGTGCTCCACAATCCAGAACCGTTGGGCTGGATGACCAAATCGGCAGTCGAGATGACCTAGTTTGATTTGAGTATAGGCCTAGGGAGGCTATCAAGACCCAAGCACTAGAGGATTTCATAGCTGATTTCAGCCCGAATATAAGCCGCCCAGATAAAAAATGAATCAATCTTTGTTGTGGGGAACCAACCTAGTATGTGGACCCTGTTCACGGATGGGGCTTCCAACAAAAAGGGAACATGCCTCGGCATAGTCTTAGTAACTCCCAGGGGAGAAAGGTTGGGGTAGGTAATCAGCTGCATCCCGTTAACTATCAATGAGGCCGAGTATGAGGCCCTACTTGCAGGTTGAGGTGTAGCACAGAGCATGGGAGCAGAAGTGGTTGATATATTCTATGATTCACAATTGGTGGTGAACCAAATCAAGGGGGCTTTCGATATGAAGGCGAACGCATGATGAAGTATGTTGCTAAAGTGAGAGATCATTTATCTCGTTTTTAGAGTTGGAACCTAGATCAGATCCTTCGAAGAAAGAATGAGGAGGTGGATGCCCTAACCATTTTTGGGTCGGCAATTAATGTAGATAATGTTGTGAAGGTGGCCATACTCCAGTTATTATATTCAGCGCTGGAAGCCCTGGAGTGAGGTGAAGTGAATCATACCAGCTATGTATGGGACTGAAGGAGTGCTTTCATCAAATATTTAAAGGATGGTGCACTGCTCGCTGATGCTAAGGCATCTCGAGCACTATGAATGAAGGAAGCTAGGTATTACCTGGTGAATGAAGACCTTTAAAAGATATCATACCTAGGAATGCTCACAAAGTGTTTAGGGCCTGGGGATACCGAGTATGTGGTGAGAGAGATTCATGAAGGAACATGCGGAAACCATTCCGGAGTAGACTTGCTCATGCACGAAATCATGTGAGCAGGATACTTCTAGCCTACTATGGAGGGAGATACCAAAAGGTTCATCGAGAAGTGTGACAAATGCCAACGGTTCTCCCAAAAGCTCTATCAGCCTAGAGAAATATTACACGTTATCACCTCCCTCTGGCCTTTCATGAAATAGGTAATGGACATTATGGGACCTTTGCCACCCACTTCTGGGAAAGTCAGGTTTATTCTAATAATGATAGATTACTTCTCCAAATGGGTAGAAGCTGAAGCGTATAAGCAAATCTGAGAGCGCGAGGTCATAAGCTTTATATGGGACCATATAATCTGCAAATTCGGGATACCACAAGAGATAACATGTGACAATAGTCCCTAATTAGTAGGGACCAAGGTGATGGAATTTCTTGCAGGATTAAAGATAAGGCGCATCACTTCGATGCCTTATCATCCTAGTGCCAACAGCCAGGCAGAATCTACGAACAAAACGGTATTTCTTACCTTAAAGAAAAGGTTGGAAAATGCCAAAGGATGCTGGGTCGAGGAGTTACCAGGGGTACTATGGGCGCACGATCGTCAAGTCAATCATGGAAAAAACCTCTCTCTTTGGTATATAGGGAAGAAGCTCTAATACCGATTGAAGTAGGTGAACCAAGCCCTGATACTCAAAAACCACCAAGCAATATAACGTTGAGGCACTCATAGGGAACTTTGACCTACTGGAAGAACGGCGAGAGGTTGCCCTCGTACGTATGGTGGCGCAAAAACAACAGATGGAGCGATATTATAAATGAAAGGCTAAGATTTGGTATTTCAATGTTGGGGACCTGGTGTTAAGGGGAGTTCCCTTGAGCACAAGGAATATGAATAAAGAAAAGTTGGGCCTTGGGTGGGAAGGGCCATATCAAATTACGAGTATATCCGAGAAAGGATCATATTAGCTAGCCAACCTCCAAGGCAACCAACAATGCAATAACTGGAATGTGAGCCACTTAAAGAGATACTATGGTTAACAAAAGTACCCTTGGTAGGACCTACACTCTCTTTGCTTGCGAACGGTCCTTTTTATCCCTGTCGAGTTTTTGGCCGGTGAGGTTTTTATTGAGGTAGGAGCTAGGAGGTACTGGAGAAAAAACAGGCAAATGATGAACAATGACCATCATACCAGGGAACACCGAGAAACTAATTTTCTTTGTAATTGGGGGTTCTAACATAGCTCAATAAAAGTTCTATGTTCTTTTTTTTTGTGCACACCCTGCAATCGGAATGGTCAAAACCTCAAAAAAGGACTTGCGACCACCTGAAGGACCTTGAAATTCAAAGTAATTAGGAGACGTACTAACTTACTAAAATGACAAAGGCAAAAACCTCACCGGGAGGACACCAGCTATCAACAACCCAATAAAGCATGCTATAAATATATATAATAATATATATATATATATATATATATATATAATATATATATATAATATATATATATATATATATATATTAGTATGTATAAAACTTTATGATGTGAACAATAAAGCATCTAGGGCACAAGATGCCCCAATGCTCTTACACATTGTGGCCTTGGGGCAAAGAGCTCAGCCTCCCAAAGAAGGGGATGGGTTTGGCGAGAATGATATGATAAAAGTCAGTTAACATCCACATCCAACCATCAAACACGAGACATAAAATGATAATGGATTCCAATATGAGGAAAGCTATCTGAGGAAAGGACACACCATAGAATGATAGCAACTGCGCAAGCAAGTCAATAAATGAAGAGAAAAGGAGAAAAGATAGCTAAATAAACAAAGCATATTGCAAAATTTAACCAAGTCTCAAAATAAATATCAAGAGTACAACCCGAAAGGGGTCAAATGCTAGGAAATAAGGAAAAAATAAAAGATCTGGAAGGGCTAAAAATTCAAGGGATCCGATCGGTGCGCCCGGAGCCTTGTCGGAGTTAATACCCGAGCTTGAGTCATCTTGTGAAGAAGACACTTCAGCGTGATCAAAGGGCACACACGCATTGGTTTGGATGGCAGCTTGAGCAGCTTCGACCTCCTTTCTTATTTCAGAAGTATCATCCTGAATCCTCTTGAGGACGCTCAACTTTTTATCCTAGATCTCGCCATAGAAAACACCCATGATATAATCCCTCATGAATGAACACCGAGCATGGCTCTTTTTCAACCTCCGTTGAAGGGACCTAATCTTCTCCTATTTCTGGTAGAATGCATCCTTGAACCACCCTAGAGAGCTGACCTCCTCTGAGAGAAGTTCTGCTTCAGCCCGAACGACCGCGATCTCAGCAACCTTCTCCTTTAAGAAAGTGGGAAGATGTAATGAATATTAATGGGCCTAATCATCCCTCACATCTACACTCTTGTCCTTGTCAATAAGCTTTTTGGCTCTACGTTCCAACCGAGTATGAATATCCTTGCAGCTACGTAGAGATTCCCTATTTGCAGTAGAGCGATTCTCCAGGCTGCAAATTCGCTCCTCCAAAGTGGCAATCCTTTCTTTAATTTTCCCCACTATCAACTCTCCTTCCCATCGGGAAATAGCCTCACATATATAAAGATACCTCTTATACATTTTAAACGAAAAAAAGAGTTAGACAAAGGAAAGGGAGAAACAAAATCCGTAGGCACCTGAGAGTAACTCACCCATGACAGAGCTTTGAAAGTTCTTTTAAGAAGGTACTTCCCACCTCTTCCACATAAAAGTGCTTGGCGGGATGGGGATATACGTCCCTCCAGTGTCCATTTTCCAAGGGAATGCGAGCTTCTGGAAAAAGGCTCAGTGTCATAGGTATCTTGGGGACACCACCAACTATTTCCTTAATTCCAGCTACATACAAAGATTCATCTTGGGAATTTTTGACACCGAGTGAAGGCAAGAGCGGCACTAGGGAATGGGCCTCCAAGGTAGTAGTTTCTGATTCATCCTCTTGTAACATCTCCCCCTCAGATATAGAAATATACCTACCTGATCTATGTCTATTACTTGGAGTAGGAGTTCCCATTATCTTTCTCTTCTCCACTAGTAGAGAATTGGTTTTAGCAGCACCCCCAGCTCCTTCAGATTGTTTGACAAGTATAAATTTAGATCCCTCGGGTGTCAAATGGAAATTATGCCAACATGACACGACAACATCGGTTTAATCCCTAAAAATAATAAAATTATTAATACCCAGAAAAGGCCTATAGGGTAATGGGTGAGGGAATGCAGATACTGTGATCCCTGCAGGTCCATCCTTTTTAGGTAGAAATATGATCCCAGGTGCGTTCTTTCAAACACATCGGCCCAAGAATCCTCCGCACCCAGGGATGAATGTCCATTAAGGGACGCACCCAAGCTTTGGCGGCAAATTAGGCGAGAACATGAGAAAGGGTAAATGTTACAATATGGAGAAAAAATGGAGAAGGGACTTATGGTGGTAGTTCTATTCCTCCAATGGAGCAGGTATGTCGGGGAGGAAGTCAGATCGGATGAAGGCATACTTATATTTCCACTGATAGGCTGCCTTGTCCAGGTCAAAAAGCACACTTTTGCTATCGCAACACTTGATGGTAAAAACTTTTTTGCAAATCATGTGATGGGTATACAACTTAATGAAATACTCGGAGGAGAAATCCAGACCCAAAAAGTATGTGATAATATGGATACAGGAAATTGCAGTCCAGACTATGGAAGCCACCTGACCCAAAGAAATACCGTAGATATCACACAATCAAGGGGCAAATCAGATAATATAACTGCCGCCAAGACCCATGGTAAAAAGATAAGTGTATACGCCTAGATAACCAAGCTTCAAAGTAGAAATATTTTTAGTTGGATGAGGGGCAAGGAATTCAGCATCGGCTGACCAACCACAATTTCCCTTAACTGTCATGAGGGAGCTCTCATCTATCGAGGACATAAAATGGATGACAGAACACTTGCGCGAGGAAGATGAGTTATCTACATACGCATGACGCTTGCAGTCGTCCTTAAAAGTGGGATGTTTGGGATCACTGAGTCCACCAGGGACTCAACCTCATCTGGGGGCACCGTTATAGGATAAAAGAGATTGCTACAAGGGGAAACAGGAGGGCAGTTGATTACATCCGCAATTAGGATTGAGGGAAAATCAATTAAAGATGCAATATCATCACCTGCAGCCCCAAAATCAATGGTCATAGCGACAAAATTAGTGCCAGTCACCTCGGTAAGGGCAATAGAGGCATCCTCTTCTATGATAGAAAAACCAGGGGTCGATATTGCATAGTGTGATCCAGGGAATAACAAAAGAAGGGAGATGCTTGATGAAAGAGAAAATTTCAATAGAGAGAGAGCGATAAGGGGAAGGAAGTAAAAAGAAAGAAGGGAAATGTATTTAAAAGGATGTTCTAGATGGAGAGGGGTGGCACACGCAGCGAGAAGGCGGTTCACATGCAAAAGAAAGGTGTAGCTCCTCAGGTCAGTTTTGAGCTATTTGAATTTTGAATCTTTTTGCGTCTCGAGGCTGTTTAACACTATCCTCGTAAGATAGAGGGACTATCTGTATGGGATAAAATTGTATTTGGCCGACTGGATCAACTTGGGATGGGTTAAAGAGGGATTAGCCCACAACGATGCTATCTCGAGAGTGAGCCATCACAAAAAAGTGGCTTCTCGGGCGAAGATAAGGTAGCCTTAGAAGGCCGCGACTGCATAAGAAGGACAGATAAAAAGATGGTATGTCAGAATATTCAGGTGCACAGGCAACACTCGGTAGAGCCTTGTCAAACGCAGCATACAGGGATGATATCTTCTAATGGTTCAAGGACAAGTGGCAGCCAACCATTGGACATTGTAATATTAGCCTAGTAGGATAGTACTATTCCTTTCGCCTGAAGGAACACTTTTCACCCTATAAATAGAGACCCCTTCCCTCATTGTAAAGCATCTGATTTTTGTTAGCTCTAACCCTAAAGTAATAAAATATCTTCACCTTGTTAGCTCTACTCGTAAAGTAATAAAATATCGTCAGCTTGGTTCTTAAGCTTTCTCTTAGTTTTCGTACTATTTTATTGCTATCGTGCCTGCTTACTTATTGTTCACGGCCATGGTTCGCTCATAGCTAGAAGGACTGAACAAGTCGCTGGTGTCTCAGATTTGTTCATTATTGTTATTTTGCTGATTTATTTTGTATTTGCTTTATGTTTATTATCTTTTACAAACTCACATCTCTAACAATGAAGCTAAGATCGTGACACGTTCTCTTGACCCACAAACAAATATAACTATCCTAAATCATTGGTAAACATTTCCTAGTCGTAGTTTAATTTGGTTCTGCACTATTATAAATAGGGGTGTCTGCTACCTATTTTCTTACATTGTGAGGAAGCACAAATGTAGTGAGAATTATGAGCTTTTAAGTTATTAAATAAAGTATTCTACCTCTTCTCTCTAGTTTGATTAATTTCTTCTATTTAGCCATTGTTGAGTCTTTCACTTGTGCCTATATCATTACTTGGGATAGTTGGCTAAAAGAACACTTTTCCAAACTATATTTGTCATTTAGACACAAGTTTTAAATTCTTTGCCAACTGTCCACTTTTTATGACATCATCATTGGAAGTCCCAAAGCTATCAATTCTACGCATCAAAGTTTTAAATAATACAAACAAGTCCCCCCCCCCCCAATTATCACCATTTAATACCCTATTTATTTTATTATAAAAAAATAATTCATCCAACACTCATTTAATATCCTATTTATTTTATTTAAAAAATCATGCATCTAAAACTCATTTAATACCCTAGTTATTTTATTTTTAAAAAATAATTCATCCAAAACTCATTTAATATCCTATTTATTTTATTTAAAAAAAATAATTCGTCCAAAACTCATTTACTATCCTATTTATTTTATTAAAAAATAATTCATTTAATACCTATTTATTTTATTCAAAAAAATAAATCATTCAAAATCCTTTTGAAAATCTTTTGCTTATCAGCCTTCAAAAGCTCCTTCCCATCAAAAATATATCCGGCTCAGGTCACTTTTCAGTCAAATCTCAGGCTTTCATTGTTAAAATTATGTCTAGTTCAGCCATTGTTATCCCCAAGCTTTCAAGATTTTTGGCAATAGATCTCGAATTTAGTTTTTTCATTGTTGTAAAAGCTCCCACTTTTTCAGCTTCTTTGCCTACACTTTTTCAGCTTCTTTGCCTATTCCTGCTTCCACTACTAAACTACTCCATTATTTCAGTTTCCATTGCAGTAGGTTAGGTCGTTATTATTAAGCCCCAATTTCAGCCAACTCTTTCTTCTTTATAATTTTTTTACAGTCATCGACTCATTATTTTAGGCATTGACCAGTTATAGAACATAAATATAGTTGAGGCATCGATCAATGTGAGTTTATTATGTCAATAGCAGAGTATATTGTGGTGGTGATAATTTCATTAGTGAATGGGAGGAGACTTCAAAATGCTGAAATTGAAAATCTTTGAGCAAGGTGAAAATATAAATTGCTATGTGTTGCACTGATTCGTATGACAAAATGATTGCGGGTATGATGGAGAGTACGGAGCTAATTATGATCCAGTCAACGTGATTATTGGTTAAGTGATGAATGGTAAGAAAAAATGTATCCCTCTTTCATAAAGAATGATAGACATGTAAAATTTTATATGCTTGATATTGATGTTAAATTTGTACGATGGATATATACTAAACATGACCATCTCTAATAGACAAGAGCTCTCTCATATAATCAACCCAAAGAATATATGCACAATCACTTGAATATGGGTAAAATGGGCAATAATTAAATAAATAAATTATCCATTTTGTAGTACTTATCTATGGATAGGTATATCATAGACCTTTTAGGCAGTCTACAATCAACCAGATGAATATATAGAGAATGACAAGAAAATGACTAAAAAATAACAATAATTAAATAAATAAAATTAAATTAAGAGGTAAATCACATTTCAAACAGTATAATGCTACTTATTACATCATATGGGGTCCACATGATCAAAAGAGCTTTAGGATGAGCAATAGTGATATAAGCCCTATAAAATGGCTAAAAATAATAATATTTAAATAAACCAAATTAAATAAAGGAGTAAAGAATATTTCAAACATTGTAATACTACTTATTACACCGTATATGAGAGTTCACATAAATTGAATATGTCACGACCTGATTTTTTAGGTTGTGATGGCACCTACTATAATCCACCAACAGGTAAGTCGAACCCTAGCCCGGAACAACAAGTAACGGGCTAACAAGAGAACAAAAGGAAAGCAAAAGAACAATATTTAAATATCAAGAATAAGCGGAAGGAAAACGTAAATAAAAGAGAGGGAAGGAAATACAAGAATACATGATATCCCCAAGACCTGGTATCAGTCAGTACAAGAGCTACTGCAACATACGAAGTACTAAATAGATACAATATTCACCGAACTATTTCTGAAAGAGCAAAATAAGATTAGCCAAATCAGAAAGAGATGGGTCAACTCTGGTCATCAAGAACTCACCATGTATCTCCGATCAGCAACACCGCTCGAGGACATCAACGATGATAACCCACACTAAGATCTGCATCAGAAAAAGATGCAGAAGTGTAGCAAGAGTACCAAAATACGTGGTACCCAGTAGGCATCATAGGCCGACTGAGCTCAAATATGATACAAGTATAATAGAATGCAAATATAATCTAAAGGTAAGGAAAGAAGGGCCAGAAAAGAGATACGGGTCACATCTAGATAACAACGAAAGGCATAAGTAAGTAATTTACAAGCATAAGGAAAATAGGTTAACCAATCACCTCAAAAAATAGACTAGATGACGGGGTAACCTGGACTTCTAGTCACACCAGGGGTGACAACATCTGCAGGAAATTATAACCAAAACTAACCTAGCGATCTCGCGAACCATCAAGATAAGAGTGGAGCTAATAATACTAATAATAGTAATAAAAAAGATTCATCGGGACCATGATTAGAAGGAAAAGAGAGTTCTTGGTCAAGTTAAACAATCGAGATAAGCATAAGAAATAACTCAGAAAGCATAAAATAAAGATCTAACTATAATCTAACCAAACCCCCATAAGCCTGGAAGGTATAATAAATAACAAAAAAAATCTAACTGGACCCCCATAAACCCAAAAAGTACAAACAGCAACCAATAAATCCAATCGGACCCCCATTGTAATGACCTATTCAGTCGTTATTAAAAGGCACCTCGTATCGAGTGGGTTATTCGTGTGAAGTTTTGGGCTAGAAAACTTCAGGGTTGGGGAGTTAGAAATATTGAGCTAGGCTAGTCTCGGACGAATTCTGAGCAAGGTAAGATCTAGGAAAATTCGGGTGCAGATTGAGTCTTATATCTTAGGTCGAGCTAGTTTTTTCGTTAGCCAAGACCTTAAGGAGTCTGGGGGACTTTTTGAAAATGAATTCGGGTGAGTAGAACTCTTGATATCGAAGTTAACATGAAAGGATTGGTATGAAATGTTAGGATTTCAAAGTGTGTTATGAAACAGACCATTTGTGGGGATTTTCTGAGGTTTTGTTCCGTGTCAACCACTATAGCGGTTGACACAGTGCTATCGAGACCTCCACTATAGCGGAGGAATTACTGTTATAGCAGAAGTCAACGTTGGTCAGCACCACTATAGTGGTAGGTTTTGCCAAGGCGGTACAGCTATAGCGAAGCGTGGACCGCTATAGCAGAGCGACAGGATCAGAAAACTCAAAAATGAATTTTATAATATCATTCTCTCCCCTTCAGCCCTAAAATAGATGAGGGTTACACCAAGAACCCTCCTAGGCTGCTCCAAGGCTTGGGAGCTATGGGTAGGAGAGATTCTGGCTAAAAGGATGTCAAATCATGGATTTCGAGTTTGTCATCCATCAGTGAACGCCTTCACGGAGCCAAAAATTGCACTACGCAGCTTCTTGGCATCCAGGTAGGCTAGGTTTTCTTTATTGAGTAGATTGACCTGCCTTCATTTCGTATTTATTATATATACTGAAAAGGAGAATCCATGCCTATGCCTTCGGGCATGGAGTCTGAAGGGTTGTTGTGATTGAATGGGTTGAACTAGAAACATGATGGAGTTGGGATATTGGGTTGACATATTCCAAATTATGTTTGTAGTTGTGTATGCTAGTTGTATATGTTATTATAATGTGCGATGACAGAGTTTCAGGAATAGAATATCGGGAAGGTTTGGGGAACCGAAAAGGTTTAGGTAATTAAATGGCTATGTGAAAAGGGAATTCTCAAAAATGTTTGATATAAAGAAAGTAGAATAACATTAATGGTTGAAGTACCAAGGTTAGGGGATGTCTTCCCCATATTGTATCTGTCTGAGAAAAAGTTCAGGAATAAATGTACCTACTAGTCATGTGTTAAAAAGGGTGGAACGGGGGCTTGGTCTTCGGACGGGATACAAGGTTGCATTTATATACCCGGGATAGGGGTAGGGGATGGCTGTAAATTTCTAATATGCATTATATGTGCACGTACTATTTTATAGTAGTGTATGAGTTGCATGCTTAGGAAATAAATTGTGAATGTATAGTTGTCTGATTATTAGTCTTATGAAATAAACTTGTTTGTTTGCTTGTTGGTTTACAAGTATGTTTGTTCACTGTTTGTGATTGATTGGACTTGGTGTGACATTCGGTTAGCTCGAGTATTACGCCTGGTACAGGTTACTTAGTGGTTGGCTCGGGTACCATGCCTGGTACAGGTTATTTATTGGTTAGCTCGAGTACCACGCCTCGTATGGGATACTTATTGGATGGCTCGTGTACCACGCATGGTACAGGTTATATAATAGTTGGCTCGGGTACCACGCCTGGTACGGGTGTGATTTACTTGCATTGATTATATTCTTTTGATGGTTTCATGAGTGGACCGGGTTGTATTCTTGAATCTGTGATTGATTACATTGGTCCTTGAGAGGCTGGGTTGTTACACTTAAATATGGGGATCATCCTAGGGTGGATCAGGCATCGCATGTTAACACTTAGGTGTTGGTCTAGAGATCCTTAATTGGTCCAGGTAATGAAAAAAGGTAAATGTCATGTTTATTATTGTTGTTGAATAATTGTTGAACATGTTCCCTGTGGTTGATAAGACAAAAAGGTAGATTGAGAGTTTGGAGTTATACTACTGACTGTTATTATATGTTGTACTGCTTTACTCAGCATGGGTGTACTATTTGTTCTTTACTTAGTGGGTTCCTGAGAAGGCTGGGATTTATTATTATTTTGCGTGTATTTGGTCCTTGAAGGGACATGTTAGTGTGCTTAAGTGACAAGGTGGTTCTTCTGTGAATCGGGGTCGCATGTTATTAGCGTAGATGATGTCCTAGGGATCCTTGTTTGGTCTGAGTTATGTAAAGAGGATACATGTTTGTTGTCACTGAGAATCGTCAATGTCGATTAGACTTGTTGCGTGCAGCTGATAAGCTAAGGAAGAGACTTCTGGTCGGGTTATAGTGTTGGTTGTTGTTACTTGTCGAGTATGGCCCTGGGGGTCATTGGGGTGGTTTTGTACCAGTAGGTGGCGGTGGTACGATGGGTGTGGTCTACGTCACTAAGTAGTGGGGTTTACTCTAGGTTGTTGAGTCATAGTGGTTGACCTGGGTAAGGAAATGATAGTCCAGGTATGGACATAGATGTTGACAATGGTAAAGGTGACTTGGAAAGTTTAGGTGATATGTGTGACTTGGGAAGTCTAAGGGTTAAGGTGACGTAGGAAGGCTCAGGTTCGAAGCAAGGTTTGATAAAAATGTACGTTGAGGGATTGAAGCGTTATAGTTAAATGTGTATTTCCCTTAATTTCTTATGTGATGGTATGAGTGGATTCGGGTCGACCAATGATGCCTACTAGTATGTGTGTTTGTACTGATTCTACTCTTGCTATTTGGGTATAGTCTGGTTTCAGGGTTGGTGATGTTCCATAGTTACATGACGATGGTGATCTCCAGCAGCTCCTACTTCTTGTTCTATGGTGGAGTTGTGTCCTTTTACATTTTCTTGTAATACTCTTATAGTAGCTCTTGTACTGGCTTAGACTAGGTTCTAGGGAGGGCTGTTTTCAAACTATAAGTGTTTTTTCTCTTCGAATATTGTAAATGATTTTCTTGTATCAAAAAAGGTTTAATTTCATGGTTTTATTTCTTTTTCCGCAGTACCTATTGGATCGGGTGGTAAGGGTTCTCCTATCTAGATGGATTAGAGTAGGTTCTCGCACGGCCCGATAGTTGGGTCGTGACAAATGTTATCAGAGCCTAGGTTACCGGTATCCAGTACAAGAGCAAAATGTAGAATAGAGTCTTGCAGATTGGTGTGTTAATGTCCACATCTAATCTTTGGGAAGCTATGAAGCATTATAGGAAACATCTCTCTTTGTTCATTCTTTCGTGCAGTTCATTCACTTGCTTGAACTGTGGGAAACAAAAAGGGATTGATGGTATAGATGGATGTGGGAAAGCTCTGGCTTCGGGACAGTCAGAATTGGTTAATAACCATAAAAAGGAAAAAGAGGGGGACTAGTAATGTATGATAGCGGGAATGTGTGTTGTACGCGGTTCTAGTATGTGTCATAATTGGTTTTATGATAATGTGGTGCTAAATTCTCAACTATATATAGTTGACGTTGGTCTTAAGGTTATGTTTTAAGACCATAAAGTGATTTCATGTGTTAATGTTGAAAGCAGGGAATGAGGGAATTTTTTTTAGAAAATGGTAAAATGTTTTAGGTTGTTACCGTCGGGAACGCCATAGCGGAACAGTATTGCTATGGCAATCCCGCTATAGCAGGAATTTTTCCACTACGGCGGTACTGCTGTAGCGGAGTGATAATTGTTATAGCGGGAAGAGGCAGGACAGAATGCCTGTCCTATTTTCCTCTGTCTTGCTTTCATTCTCGGGTCATTTTAGATCGCTAATTGAGCAGCGAGATATTGCATGATTTATTTAGCATCCATGCGCGATAAAAAGGAAAGGGTGGATATGGTAGCCTGGGGTATTGGTAGAATTATTATTGACCATTGGTGGGAATAATCACCCATGTAAAATTTGGCAAATGACCTGTAATTGACTGAGTAGTGTTGGACACTGCTCATAGGCTTATGTTATGAGGGTGATTATCGGCTGGTTTATTATTGATGATCCTTAGTGGTAGGGTCGATTGAGGGAGTGGGGTTATTAAATAGATTCTTTAACTTTGTTATCCCTCTAGTGGTCATGATAATACCTGGTGTCACTGCTCTTTGGGTGATATGGGTGTGCACGCTATAGCATTGGTTAGGGTGTAAGTGCCCAGGTAGAATTCCACCTAAGATGAGAGTTGACAAAAACCTCAAGCTAAGATGAGTTCTAATGGAATTTTTGTTGTTACGTGGTTTAGAGATACGTGGTGTCTCAGGGCATAGTGTTAATAGGAGTAAGATGTTACTATGATATGTGAGGGGCATAGTACCTCATAGGAAGCTTCCGAAATGGAGTTTGGGTTAGTAAAACTCCGGGTATAGCGGGAAAGGTGTCGCCATGGTGGGATCTAGTCCCCTAGGCATGAAAAAGAAATTGTTTTTGTTTATTAGTTGAGTTTTTTTTGCTCCGGTGTTTCGATGAGGCCCCGGATTTCTTGGGCACTCGGAGAGGGGTAATCTAGTTAGCCCTGTGCAGCTCAAAGGAAGGAATTCCTTGATAGAGCGGGAGTGAGTTATATTTTGATTGAGTTGGGTACACCAGGGGATTCGGAAGTTTTGGGGTTTGCGTAAGGTTATATTTACGCTGTCATGATAGAGGGTTAAGGTTTCGGGGGGGCTCTTTCTTCTCTTTCTGCCTTAGAGATCGTTCGAGGATGAACAATGGGTAAATTGGTATCTGTTGTAACGACATGTTTAGTCATTATTAAAAGGCACCTCGTATTGGGTGGATTATTCGTGCAAAGTTTTGGGCTAGAAAACTTTTGGGTTGGGGAGTTAGAAATTTTGGGCTAGGCTAGTCTCGGATGAATTCTGAGCAAGGTAAGGTCTAGGGAAATTCAGCTGCGCATTGAGTATTATATCTTGGTTCGAGCTAGTTTTAAACGTTAGCCAAGACCTTAAGGAGTTCGGGGGACTTTTCAGAAATGAATTCGGGTGAGTAGAACTCCCGATATCGAAGTTGACGTAAAGGGGTTGGTATGAAATATCAGGATTTCGAAGTGTGTTGTGAAATAGGCCATTTGTGGAGCATTATCGCAACCTCTGCTATAGCGGAGAAATTACCGCTATAGCGAAAGTCAATGCCGGTCAGCATCGCTATAGCGGTAGGTTCCGCTATGGAGATACCGGTATAGCGGAGCATGGACCGCTATAGCAAAGCAATGGGATTAGAACACTTAAGAATGGGTTTTATAATTTCATTCTCTCCCATTCAGCCCCAAAATAGACGAGGGTTACTCCAAGAACCCTCCTAGGATGCTCCAAGGCTTGGGAGCTATGGGGAGGGGAGATTCCGGCTAAAAGGATGCGAAATCATGGAATTTGGGCCTGTCATCCATCAGGGAACGCCTTCACAGAGCCAGAAATTGCACTGCACAACTGCTTGGCGTCCAGGTAGTCTAGATTTTCTTCATTGAGTAGATTGACCTGCTTTTATTTCGTATTTATTGTATAGACTGAAAAGGAGAATCCATTCCTAGGCCTTCGGGCATGGAGTCTGGAGGGTTGTTGTGATTGAATGGGTTAAACTAGAAACATGATTGAGTTGGGATATTGGGTTGACATGTTTTGGGTTGTGTATGTAGTTGTGTATGCTAATTGTGTATGTTATTATAATGTGCGATGACAGAGTTTCAGGGACTAGAATGTCGGGAAGGTTTGGGGAACCGGAAAGATTTGGGAAATTAAACGGTTATGTGAAAAGGAAATTCTCAGAAATGTTTGATATAAAGGAAATAGAATAACATTAATGGTTGAAGTACCAAGGTTAGGGGATTTCTTCCCCATCTTGTATCTGTCTTAGAAAAAATTCAGGAATAAATGTACCTACTAGTCATGTGTTAAAAAGGGGTAGGGGATGGTTGTTGATTTCTAATATGCATTATATGTTCACGTACTATTTCATAGTAGTGTATGAGTTACATGCTTAGGAAATGAATTGTGAATGTCTAGTTGTCTGGTTATCAGTCTTGTGAAATTAACTTGTTTGTTTGCTTGTTGGCTTACAAGTATGTTTGTTCATTGTTTGTGATTGATTGGACTTGGTGTGACATTCAGTTGGCTTGGGTACCATGCCTGGTACAGGTTACTTATTGGTTGGCTTGGGTACCACGCATGGTACAAGTTATTTATTGGTTGGCTGGGGTACCACACCTGGTATGGGATACTTATGAGTTGGCTCGGGTACCACACTTGGTACGGGTTACATAATGGTTGGCTCGGGTACCACGCTTGGTATGAGTGTGATTTACTTGCATTGATTGTATTCTTTTGATGGTTCTATGAGTGTACCTGGTTGTATTCTTGAATCTTTGATTAATTACATTGGTCCTTGAGAGTCCGGGTTGTTACACTTAAGTATGGGGATGGTCCTGAGGTGGACCGGGCATTGCATGTTAACACTTAGGTGTTGGTCTAGGGATCCTTGATTGGTCCAGGTAATAGAAAAGGCTAAATGTCATGTTTATTATTGTTGTTGAATGATTGTTGAACCTGTTCCTTGTGGTTGATAAGACAAAAGGTATACTGAGAGGTTGGAGTTATACTACTGGATCTTATTATATGTTGTACTGCTTTACTCAGTGCGGGTGTACTATTTGTTCTTTACATATTGGGTTCCTGAGAGGGCCGAGATTTATTATTATTTTGCATATAGTTGGTCCTTGAAGGGTCGGGTTAGTGTGCTTAAGTGACAAGGTGGTTCTTCTGTGAACCGGGGTCGAATGTTATTGGCATAGATGATGTCCGAGGAATCCTTGTTTGATCCAGGTTATGTAAAGAGGATACATGTTTGTTGTCACTAAGAACTGTCAATGTCGGTTAGACTTGTTGCGTGCGGTTGATAAGCTAAGGAAGAGACTTGTGGTCTGGTTATAGCGTTGGTTGTTGTTACTTGTCGAGTATGGCCCTGGGGTCATTGGGGAAGTTTTGTACTAGTAGGTGGCGAAACGACGAGTGCGGTATACTGATGTGCCGATATTTTACAGCACATTTGACTCCCTTAACTAAGAATAATCGTGAGTTTTCAAGCAACCATTGTTGTTTTTGATGGTATTTGTGTTGTAATTTCAGGAACTTGAGCGAAAATGGAATGACTGAAGATTTTGCACTTGAAATGGGCGTACTGTTAGGTGTGGTGACTCACCTGACGAGTCACCATGAGTGTGAAGAACCACAAAGCAAGCCACCACATAAGAGAAGTATGAAGCAGCCACTGGATTGAGGTGACGACTCACCTGACGAGTCATCACACCAACCATCAAGCTAAACAGTCAATTTTCCAGCAAGTTGTCACTGGGCTAACGACTTACCAAAATTTTCCAGCAAGTCGTCACACCATCAACGACTTACCAGAATTTTCCAGCAAGTCGTCACACCCTCGACGACTTACCAGAAAATTCGTCAAACAGAAGCATAAAAGGAGATTTACTGGTTCCTTGTGACAACTCACCTGAAGAGTCGTCACAAGGGTGACGAATCCCCAGGTCAACCGTCAACTGGGAAGGGGCAGTTTTGAATTTTATTTTCTGATTTATTTCCTAGACTACTATAAATACCCAGTGTTAGGGTTATTTTATTCTTCATTACCCAATATTTCTCTTTGGTTTTGAAACGTTTTTGGACGAGTTTTTGGAGAGAAAAACACGACTCATACGTCTTCTTCTTCCTCCATCCATTGTTCTGGCAATTTTTGTTGATTGTTCTTAGATAAAGTGAAGGAATTTTCATACTATTTGTAAGCTTCTTTACCTTATTATGAATATCATTATCTTCACTTCGTTTATTAGCATGAGTAGCTTATTTTCCACAACTAGGGTTGTGGGATCCATGGAATAGTGATAATCTAGGGTTCTTGGGATATCGGGTTTGGTTTGTATGCATATTACGTTGTTAATCTTTCATTTTTACTATTTTCTAATGGTTGCAAATATTAGAACAAGCCTAGATTTGATTTGCTTGAACAAAGGAATTAAAACCGGGAAAATTAGATTAACAACAAGGATTCGGGACTACTAACTCCCGTCTAATGGTTGACGCTCTAGCGAGGTTAACCTACTTGGGGTGTAAATTGAGTTTCGTATTGTATCTTTTCAAGTTTGAGAGAATTGAAAAGAAAAGCATCTATTTGGTTGAGAAATGTATAGACATAGGAATGAATTCAATTACTTCGTGTTATGCATATGAAAAGAACCCGATTGAACTCTAACCCGAGATTTTTTACGAAGCTATGGTGAACACATCCCTAGTTCACTTCTCATATTGATTTTTACTCGTTGAAACTTGTCAATTGTTATTTAAACGAAAAAGGGCCTGAATTACCCTTCAAGTATTGAAAATGGTACAAATATACCCTCCTTCCACCTTTGGGCTCTAAAATACCCTTCTCATCCACCTTTAGGTTCTAAAATACTCTTTGCATCCACCTTTGGGTCCTATTTTTCTCTTTCCTTTAACATATCCCTTATGAAAAATATTAGGATTTTTATTTAATATGTAACAATATTTTATTTGTTGAAATTTTAATTAATCAAAACCTATTAACCCAAAAACCCAATTCAGATACTGGATTTAGCTCCTTTACATTTCTCATCTCTCATTTTTTTCCAAGTTCTTATTTAGATTAGAGACATAAGCCATAGAATTAAATTAATGGCTGATATATAGTAAATTAAGAATATGACTTAACTATGATTGAAATAATTAATTACTTTCATATATTTACTTTCAAAATATTATTTTAATCTCACAATTTTAGTTGCACAAGATATCTTTCCTGAATACAAAGAAAAAAATCTTACTTGCCTTGAGTAAATATTTTTCTACATCATTTTTGTTTTTATTTTTTTGCTACTATTTTTTCACTAAAATTATTTCTAGCCTAATTTTGAAGGTCGGAAAGGAATTTCAATATTGGAAGAGAAGTCCTCCCGCTTTAAAAAAAATTACTACTAGAATTTAGTATAACTTTTTTCCTGTATTATAAATAATATAGCAATCAGATATTTGAATATTTGATAAATTAAATAATAATATAATTAAAAATATATTTAATGGCTAGAATTATGGGATTGCCTTATATTTTGAAGCAAATATATAAAATATATATTATTCTAATCATGGTTAAGGCTTATCATTAATTGACTAAATCTCAACCATTAATTTAAATTTATGACATGTGTCTCATCTGAATAAAAATTTGAAAAAATGGAGAGATGAGCCAAATATGGGATTCGAATTGGGTTTGTGAATTAATAGGTTTTGATTAATTAAAAATTCCACCAATAAAATACTGTTACATATTAATGAAATCCTAATCATTTTTTCTAAAGAGTCTTTTAAGGGAAATGACAAAATAGGGCCCAAAGATGGAAAATAATGGTATTTAAGAGCCCAAAGGTGGATGAGAAGGGTATTTAAGAGCCCAAAGGTGGATTAAAAGGGCATTTTAGAGCTCAAAGGTGGAAGGAGGGTATATTTGTATCATTTTCAATACTTGAAGGGTATTTTAGGCCCTTTTCCGTTATTTAAATTATTCAAAGATTGATCACTAGAAACACCCCCCATTACCAAAAACAATTGATTAATAGTCATCTAATTCACTAACGATTTAATTTGCACCTTATTCCCTGTGGGATTGATGTGCCGCCATTTTACGGCACTTTCGACTCCTTTTAACTAAGAACAATCGTACGTTTTCAAGCAACCGTCGTCGTTTTTGATGTTTTTATGTTATATTTGTAGGAAATGGAGACAAACATGGAAACGGAAGGAAATACGCGAAAAAAGAGCATTCTGGATAAGAGTGACGGTTCAGGTGACGGTCCGTCAAGGGTGTGACGGTCCGTCACCCAAACTGTCACACCAAGGCAGCAAGTGAGGCAGTCCACTGCCTAAGGGTGACGGTCCAGGCGACGGTCCGTCAACCCTGTGACGGTCCGTCAGCCTGGCCGTCACACTTAGGCAGTCCGCGACGTGGAATCCGAGCGTTTTTGGGATTGGTTTCCTAGACTCCTATAAATACCCTATGTTAGTTTTATTTTAATTATTCATTCAATATACAATAGTTCTCCCAATAGTTTTAGGAGATTTTGAGCGAAACTTTGAGAGCAAGAAACACGTTTTTCTCTTCTTGAATTCGTGTTCTTGATTCGTTCTTGGGATCTTGGTTTTTCTTGTTCTTGGATAATTGAAGATTGTTTTCACTATATTGTAAGAATCCCTTCTCTTTATTATGAATACAATTCTCTTCTCTTTTCTTTATAGCATGATTAACTAAACCTCCCACAACTAGGGTTGTGGGAGCCATGGCTAAAGTAGCAATATAGATTCCGGGTAGCTACGGGTTCAATATATATGTTGTCACGTTGTTAATCATTCATTATTTAACGTTTTCTAGTGGTTGCAAACATTAGAACATGCCTAGGTTTAAATTTTCTTGAGTAAAGAGATTAAAACCGGGAAACTTGATTAACGACGAGGATTCGAGACTACTAACTCTCGTCTTATGATTAATGATGTAACTAGATTAATCTACTTGATGTTTAGGATTGAAATCTAAAAGCACACCTTTTCAAGTTCGAGAGAATTGAAAAGTAAATTCGTTTATTTGGTTGAGAAATGTTTAGACGATACCATTAATTCAATCACATCGTGACACACATATAGAAAGAACCCGATTAAGCTTAGAATCGACATTGTTACCAACGCCATGGTAAACACTTCCCTAGTTCATTCTCCTACTGATTTATTTCTCATACATTATTGTTTGTTTTGTTTACACATTGTTCACACAAACCCCCCCTTTATTTACCGGAAACTATTGACCATCAGTCACATACTTCACTAAAGGCTTAATTCTCACCATATTCTCTGTGGGATTCGACCCCAACCTAGTTGGGTTCTATATTTGACTACGATCGCTTACGCTTCCTAATTGGAGGTGTAGTTTGAGCTTTATCAAAAAGTGGATTGACCCCAACCTTTGTTGGGTTCTATATTTGACAGCGACCGCTTGCACTTCTTAATTGAGTGTAATTTGGGCGTATCAAATTTTGGCCGGGGAATACGGTTGTTCATTAAGTCCGGTGTGTTTAGTTGACTTTTAGTCATAGTTTCCTACTTTTACTTTTATTTGTTGTTTTTAATTGTTACAGGGTACAAAGTTGTGCATGCAAAGTACCCGATGCTCGGGTAAACCAATATTACCCTACGACCCCGAGCTTGCTAGAACTTTAAGGCTGACTATGAATGCACAACAACGGGAAGCAGCAAGGCTTCAACAACTTACTTCTGATCAACAGAATCTGAACAATGCTAACATTGAAGATTTTGTTGTGGATGATGATGAGGACTGCTCCTGCCTTGGAGACCCTGACGGTCTCCAACATCGTACCAGACTCTGAGGCCTAAGGGCTTCACAGGTATTCCTTTCTCTCACAGTTTTAGCTTTCACATGTATGCATTGGAGACAATGCATGAGTCTAAGTTGAGGGTGTTGGGATACCTGTGAGTCTGTCACCACCAAGGGTTTTTGTTGTCGTGTTTCTTTTCCCTCGATATGCTATCTAGTAGAATCGGCATGTTTAGGTTGTCGTTTAAATTTTGTTTGTGTTGTGTTGTGGTGTCTATAGCAAGCATGGCTTTTTGCAAGTTGAACTAAAAAGAGCCCCCTACAAAATATGTTGAATTTGTACTTATGTTTGAACTGGTTAACTGTTCTGGATCCCTGAATGTCATTGTGTGGTTGTGATAGTAATAATTGTGCTTAAGCCGAGCTGTTGTTTTGATAGTTGGTAGTGGTATGGTATCTTGGTGCCAAGTGTGTGTGAGCTTATTGTTATAAACTCTTACTCTGTGCATGCATCTACGTCTTCTTCTTCCTCCACCCATTGTTCTGGGAATTTTCGTTGATTGTTCTTAGATAAAGTGAAGGAATTTTCATACTATTCGTACGCTTCTTTACCTTATTATGAATATCATTATCTTCACTTCATTTATTAGCATGAGTAGCTAATTTCCCACAACTAAGGTTATGGGATCCATGTAATAGTGATAATCTAGGGTTCTTGTGATATCGGGTTTGGTTTGTATGCATATTACGATGTTAATCTTGTGTTTTTACTGTTTTCTAATGGTTGTAAACATTAGAACAAGCCTAGATTTGATTTGCTTGAACAAAGGAAATAAAACCGGGAAAATTAGATTAACAACAAGGATTCGGGACTACTAACTCCCGTCTAATGGTTGACGCTCTAGTGAGGTTAACCTACTTGAGGTGTAAATTGAGTTTCGTATTGTATCTTTTCAAGTTTGAGAGAATTGAAAAGAAAAGCATATATTTAGTTGAGAAACGTTTAGACGTAGGAATGAATTCAATTACTTTGTATTATGCATATGAAAAGAACCCGATTGAACTCTAACCCGAGATTGTTTACGAAGCTATGGTGAACACATCCCTAGTTCACTTCTCATAATGATTTTTACTCATTGAAACTTGTCAATTGTTATTTAAATTATTCAAATATTGATCACTAGAAACCCCCCCCCCCCCCCCATTACCAAAAAAATTGATTAATAGTCATCTAATTCACTAACGATTTAATTTGCACCTTATTCTCTGTGGGATCGACCCCAACCTTTGTTGGGTTCTATATTTGACAGCGACCGCTTGCGCTTCTTAATTGAGGTGTAATTTGGGCGTATCATCTACGTCACTAAGTAGTGGGGTTTACTCTGGGTTGTTGAGTTATAGTGGTTGACTTAGGTAAGGAAATGGTAGTCCGGGTAAGGACATAGATGTTGACAATGGTAAGGGTGACTTGGAAAGTCTAGGTGATATGTGTGACTTGGGAAGTCTAAGGGTTAAGGTGACTTAGGAAGACTCGAGTTCGAAGCAGGGTTTGATAAAAATGGACGTTGAGGGATTGAATCGTTATAGTTAAATGTGTATTTCCCTTGATTTCTTTTATGATGGTATGAGTGGATTCGGGTCGACCGATGATGCCTACCAATACGTGTGTTTGTACTGATCTACTCTTGCTATACTTTTTTGGGTATAGTCTGGTTGCAGGGTTGGTGATGTTTCATAGGTACATGACGATGGTGATCTCCAGCAGCTCCTACTTCTTGTTCTATGGTGGAGTTGTGTCCTTTTACATTTTTTTGTAATACTCTTGTAGTAGCTCTTGTACTGACTTAGATTAGGTTCTAGGGAGGGTTGTTTTCAAACTGTAAATGTTTTGTCTCTTCGAATATTGTAAATGATTTTCTTGTATCAAAAAAGGTTTAATTTCATGATTTTATTTCTTTTTTTGCATTACATGTTGGATCGGGTGGTAAGGGTTCTCCTATCTAGGTGGATTAGTGCCCGCACGGCCCGATAATTGGGTTGTGACACCCATAAGTATGGAGGATGCAAACAACATACAATAGAGACTATCAATCAACCTAATGGGGTAATGCAAGTGAAATCGTGTCATGATATGCCATATGTTTCGTTCCAAGTGTCAATAGTACCATATACTCCTCCTCCAGTCGTAGCTTGCAAAGGCAAGACCCATGGGGGACTCTTGAAATCTGTATACCAATTTTCAAATCGTATCTCAATAACCATATACCATTTTAGATCATATCTCGATGAGCATACCATGATGAATATCAATAAAAAACACTCGGAACACTTTCCCTCGGGCATTCAAGTTTAAAAATACAAGTAAAATCACCCAGAACATTTTCCATCAAGCATGCAAGTTTAAAAATATAAGTAAAACCACCTGGAACACTTTCCCTCGAGCATGCGAGTTTATCTCAAATCAATATTTCATAAAATATACCAAATTTTCATAAGAAAGTCGGAGTACCAAAATGTTCTCAAAAATCCATTTTTGAAATTGAAAATAGTGATTTAAACCAAACCATTCATATGTCATGAAAGAAACAACCACAATACAAGAACATAGAGGAATAATCACGTCAATTGCCACTACCAAGTCTGATTAACCCGTATCGAGACTTTTAAGGTCTAATAATTAATGAAAAGTTACAATCCTAGAGAAAGGACCTAGAAGGATCCAACTAATTATAAACTCCCAAGGTAAGCCCACCTAAATCACTCATCTCATTGAAACTAGCCTAAGGCGCAACCAGTCGAATCAAACTAAAACACATAATCAAGCTAAGGCAAATCGTATTTACCTGGGGTCCTATCCCGTCTAAATACTTCTCGAGTCGATAATGTCATTTCAGAAGAAGGAAAATATAAGACAGTAATCACAAGATCTAGAGGAGGAAAGGATACTCAACTGTGTACTACAACCCCAGTTTATAACAAGGATATCAAATTTATCCTTATGTCTACAGTGTAATCACAATTAGATTGACAGACAACCTGATATTAAAGTAAGGTACGAACAAGTGAGTAAGGATAAGGATGAAACATACTGATCTGAATTCCATCTAAACCATCATCTATGGCCTTGGATCCATAATTTCACAATATACAAGATAAGAAGTACGAAAAGGAAACGATAAATACACATCGAACAGAAAGTGCCTAATCTACCACAGTGTCTTCTGCTAACTCTATACTAAGAATTTCTAACCTAACCATCTCAATGTCGCAAGCAACCTAGCTAATCTAAGGCAAGCAATTCTAATCCTAAAGATACTACTCCACCTATGCCAAACCTTAGAGGAACAAGGATGACCTAAACTAAGGACCCCAACCCAAATTCTAAACTAAAATACCTAAATCTTCTACAAGAATCATAATCACCAAAATCATTATATCCAAGCCACAATATACCCCCCAACAATTAGCAAACTACCATACAAGTACCTTAAATGAGCTAAGTCTAAAAGAAGATAAGTCGTAACCTACTTGGAAGCTGAACACGCGCACAATCCACAAGACCGGAACCTATCTCCCTCGAGAAGCCTCCGAAAGCTGCCACACTATCAAGATAATAATCTACTCATAAAAATAGGAACAAAATTGCAATTTAACAATTCGGGTAAAAAATCGAGTGAAAAATCACTTGTGGGACCCGCATACAAATTTTGAAAACTAAACAAGGGAAAATATCCCTCGTGGGACGAGAATTATATGCCCGTATTATTGAGCAAAAACCAACTCTAAAAATGAGCTCAAACCAGCCCCCAAGCCCAAGAAACAAAACAAGAATTGCTAAGGAATTTAATAGAATTAAAGGCCGGGAACTTACAATATAACGATGGAAAATTGACCATGGACAAGGAATTTATCACTCCCAATGTTCCCCTACAATACCACAGTGATTTCTGGCCTTGGAGCACTATAAAAATGGAGGAAAATGTTTAGAAATGATTTGAAAATTCAAGAGGAATAATTTATACTACCAGGGGTCCTTCATCGCGATTGTGAAGGATCCCACATAGTCGCGATAACCATGCTGGCTAGACCATCGCGATCTTGATGAACAAATAGATGTCGGTTCCATAGACCCTTTATTGCGATCGCTTAAAGCAAGCCTTGCAGTCGCGATGCCTAACCAGGCAGACCATCATGATCATGTGGTCTTCCTCATGGTGGTGATAAAGGCCTGAGATATGCACCTTCAACAGCAACCATCAGAATTCCCCAAGTTGAAAAGTCATCAAATGGACCCTTGAGATTCATCTAGGGTTCCGCATATGCAAATGAACTATGCTACCCTAGTAGAACAGAATAAATGAAACTCCCAACAAAGAATGTTTCGATGAAAACTGGTCCCCATGCCCAAAAGCCAACTTTAACCAAATGGTACCTAATAGTCCAAAATGAGTCTGGAAACCTCGGGATCCTAATCAAAGGTCCTACTAGCCCAAAGTCAATGTTCTGGAGCTAACAGCTTTGACAGAATTTCCATCTGAGGTTGTCTTCTCCGAATATTGATCATAGTCAACCCTGAAAGTGCAAGAGCGGGGTGAATTTCTATTTTTCATTTTCTGAGTCGAGTGTCTGAAGGGGTGAGTCAACTGTTATACACAGATAAACAGTTAAGTAAAAGTGTAGAATTAAGTTCTATAAAAGTAATTGACACCAGATATTTTTATACTAGTTTTGTATCCAGAATTGATCTTAGTCCAGTCCCCTTGGGTTGCAAGGGTGTTCTCTACTAGTTCTTTGGTGGTTTTGGTTTTGTATAAGCTTTGGGAGTATAGCTTCTACATCTACACTCAATCTTATTTCTTTTCTTCTTCTCTTTTGATACAATGCCTCACCAACTATATTTTTTCTCTCTCTCTTTTTTAGTACACAGTAAAACACAAGGTAAAACAATGCTTAATAAAAGTAAAGCAAAGAACTTGAGATGGTGGAGACGGTTTGTATATTTTTCTTCTTCAATCCTCATAGACTTTTATAGAGGATAAAGTAGCCGTTGGTGAAGAGGTTTTGTGAAGAAGTCAACCCAAGAGATTTGATCCTTGGAAAAGGATATGAGAGATCCTATTTTCAAGAATAAGGTTGAGTCAAGAAGTGACTTACTGAGGTGGCACCTTGATTGATTCTTCAGGATATTTCTTGCCTTGTTTTTATGAACTCTTCCTTCCTAATTTCGAGATTTTACTTGGTAAAATCTGACCATTAATTGCATGGGATATTCTCACTTAATGCTTGATACTTGACTTCGAATAGGACGCTCCTTTTTGGACTCTTGCCTTGTAGACAGCTTCTTCCTTAGGCAAGGTTTTCAATAAGTGCTTGGTACTGATTCTAAAATTAGAGACTATCTAATTTTACTTAGATGAATCAATCTTATACTTCCTTGAATCATGCAAGATAATATTTTCTTTTCTTTGGCAAGGTCTTCAATAAGTGCTTGGTACTGATTCCAAGATTATAGGCAATCTAATGTTAATTAGATGAATCAATCTTCTTATTCTTTCCATAATCCTTGAGAATCTTCATATTTGTTTTCCTTATTTTTCCTTCCTTCTTGAGAATAAATCCCTCTTTATTGCTTCTTGCTTAGTACTTGATTTTCTTCCTTCTTGGGTAATGCTTTCCTTTTCTGCTTGGTACTTGCTCTTTCTATGACAAGTAGAATATCTTGAATCAATATCTTATGATGAGTTCCTACAAGGTGAAATTGTTATTCATTAAGAACACTATCAACCCCTATCAATTTTAAGAGTTTCAAAATAGGAAAACTCTTCTAATACACAAACGAACAGCTCGGGGACCAAATCGTCAGTCCCGGTAAGTCATAAATGACTTGTAGCCACTGCGGGAAAGTTCAAAATGCTAAAAATACACGAAAATAGAGAAATGACCTAGAGGGTCATTACAACATCCACCACTAAAAGAACTTTCATCCCTGAAAGTTAAGAAACAGAAAGCCCCTGAAAACTCAGAAACAGAAGGATATTAGGTTTGCATGTCAAGCTAGGCTTCCCAAGGAGCCTCCTCGACCGGAAAATGCCCCATGGAGCTATACTAAAGGAAAACTACTAAAAATTTAAATTCTTACCAGCCAAACCTGAAAAGCAGCAAACTCTAACTCAAACGCCAAAAGACCAATCGACTTAACTGAACCCCAAGAAACTCAACCGAAATGCTCCAACACAACACAGATGCCAGGAAAAGCAAGGTGATCATCAAACAGAACTAGTAACCAAGCTAACTCAAAGGCTAACTCCTCAACATCCTAACTCATGAGTTATGTTGTTCAAATAACCCTTCTCCCTAACTTGAATCATCTGCACTTTAACCAATAAGTCACACACAGGTCAAACACCCAAGTTACCCTCAAAAGCATCAACTAATCCATTGGAAGTTTATAATTTCTGCCATGCTTCACCTCTAACAAAGTCATTAGAATACTTGACTTTTACCCAAAGCCAATAACTGGCCTCACTATCCTCCAAGAATCCATAATACATGCCCGTAATATATCCTTGGGAACCAGAGTAGTCCACTTTGACTGACCATCAGCCTATGGATGAAACGTTATGCTAGGCCCCACTCGAATACCCAATTTTCTTGAAATGACCACCAGAAACATGATTGCAAATGAAACACCATGATCATAAGCTATAGTAACAAGTATCCCATGCAGATGGACAATCTCCTGAATATAGACCAGAACTAACCTCTTTAAACTGTACCAAGTCTGAACCATCCAAAAGTGAACGAACTAGATCAACCCATCCATAAATACCCAAGTAACATTAAAACTTTGTAAGGAGCGTGGCAGCCTATCATGAAGTTCAAAGCCATTGAATTAACTCCATGTTCTAGGAATACCACCATGGCCCTCAATTCTCAAAACACCAACTGTATCTAAGGTCACCTTCCTAGCCTCATAACTCAACAAGGAGCCCGCCATACTTTGAATATCAAGCCAAACAAATCTGTTGCCCAAGGAATTGATGCCCGAAGCCAAAGGTTGCCACCTATCAGCTAAAAATTCCATAACCTCTAAACTCAATCTTCCATCTCAGAGAATCTATCCTATTGTACCAGTACACAAACCACCAACTCTGAAAGCAGCTCAAAATACGACCAACCTCTAGCCCACAACAAGAAAAGTCTAAAACGTCATTAAAATCCATAAGGCTTGAGATTTTTGAAAACTTGCCTCAACTTACCAGAAGAAAGGAACAATGTAATGAATCAATATGACCATAGATGTCGCAACTTAAAGGAACCTTTCACAAAATGTCTGAAGTAACCTGCTAGCCCACGAATCTGAAACCCAACTTTAAATATAGATCATGCTTCTGAAGAATCTTCGAGTAGACTCATATGTCCCTGATGAACACTAAAGAAACTGAAACCAAATAAGCTCTGGATACACAGCTCACCCAATCCATAAATGTTGTTGAGGGCTGGGTCAACCAAAGGACATAACATGGAAAATCATAAATGGATGTAAGAAGCCTTACAGGTAGTCCTGAGAATGCCCACCACCTCGATCTTTAACTAGAGGAAACCTGACCTTGAATCCATCTTAAGAGAACACCACTGCACTTTGTAACTAGTCAAATGAGTTATCAATATACAACACCGATGCATACCCTCGGTAGTCACCTCAACCAGCTACCGGTAATCCATATACATATGCAAGGAGTCATCTCCCTTCTTTTGCAAACCAAACAGAACACCCCTCAGAGATACATTGGACCTGGCAACCTCTTTCTCAGAAGATCTTGAAGTTGTTCCTTTAACTTTCATAACTCAGCTGGTGTTATCTAATATAGAGAGAAAGTAATGGGTTGAGTGCCCAACCCATCATCAATGCCGAAGTCAAAACACAACCAAGATCAAACTAGGCAAAATGGTAGAAAAGCACCTTGAATACTTGCTAACCACAGAAACTAACCCAAGTGAGAGATATCGGCACTATTACCACAAGCATAAGTAATGTTATCCAACGATCAAATAGTAAGAGATAAAAAGATAACTAACCTTAGCCTGGAACTACAGCAAAATCAATCACTTAAGATAACAAGGTCAACCCACACGTCTACTCTCCAAGATAATAACCTCCCAAGGCATGACATACTTGATCCACTACTAAAAGATTTCCACTATGGTCCAGCTACACATAGACGTACCAACAAGAACCACATAGTAACCCAAATGCGAAGCAGAGTGAGAAGATATATATATATAACCATATGTAGACCCTATAAAAACCAATATAAAGGATGGCTAATGATACCAGTTATCATACATGTAATAATGGTGCCTAGAGCCTCAGCCTTTGGCCTACTCGAAGAAGCATCTGATTAACTTCTTCCACCTCCCGACTGAGCACTCGAATAACTACCTCTCCTACCCGGCTGGGCTGCCAGTGCTGAAGGCTCACTCATCCCACACCAGGGACACTCTCTAGAAAAATAGCCAACCACCCCCACAATCATAACAACTTTGAAAAATTTTGTCTTCATGCAAAGTACCTTCTGACTCGGTACAATCACCTGAATTGCCTGGTTGAAAGCCACCGGTTACCATTTGAAGACCACACTTACTATCCTGGAATGGCACTGGAACTCGAAATGGTAAAGCTCCATGAACCTGGGACAATCCCTAGCAAAATGCCCCAACTCACTACACACGTAGAAACCTCTACCAAACCCTCTCTGTTGTGATGACCAAGCTGAACAAGGCTAGTCTCTAAGGCCTGAATACCCAGAATGCAAACTTCAGAACATTTAACCTGAACCCTAGCTGTTCTACCCAACTAGACCTGAATAACTGTCATTTTGTAATGACCCTCTAGGTTATTTTCTATTTTTCATGTTTTTTTTACATTTTAAGCTTTTCCTCAGCGGCTAAAGGTAATTTATGACTTGTCGGGATTGACTATTTGGTACCCGGGCTATTCATTAGGTTGTTACGACCATTTTCTTATTTTAGAACTTGAAAATAGAAAATCTTTCACTTCAGTCATCATCTTGGGTAACCATGCTCAGAATCAAATTCTGACAGTTCCATTAGCTCTGGAATAGGGGTTTTGGTCTAGTGGGACCCTTTGTCTAGATCTGGGACCTTTTGTTTTGGTTTTGTCTTGTCTTTTATATTTTCAGGCCAGTTTGGTTGGTAGGGTTGACTTTGGTCAACATTCGGAGAAAACGGCATCGGATGGAAATTCTATCAGCGTTGTTAGCTCCAGAAAATTAAGTTTGGGTTAGGTAGGTGGCCGGTTTAAGTTTTGGGTGAGCCGGGCTCATTTCAGATGTTTAGTTGGGTTTAGTTAGTGTTGACTTGGGTCAACAATCCTCCGAAATGACCTTGTATGGAAGTTTTGTCAATTCCTTTGAGTCCATAACATCGTTTCCACTCTACTAGCATGTTTGGTTTATGAGTATCAGGTTCTGATTATTCCCGGAATACCTCATGGAAGAATTTAGCATTGCTGGTTTTTGTTGTAGGCAGAGCCTTCAGCTCTAATGGCACCCAAGCAGTGCGATCGTGCTAGCCTGTGCGTGCCTTCAACACCGATAGCTCCCTTCCAGCATCGATGGCGTTTATGCCTTCGCCTGCCTGCCAGCGCCTATAGCGCCCTTCATGCGCAATTGCACGCGTGCGCCTGGCCTCCCCTCAGTGCCAACGTTACCTGCCAGGGCTAATGGCGCCAGCCTGGGCCAAGGCAAATATATTTTCCCCTTCACATTTTTTTTAGCCTTTTCACTCATTTCTCTCAACTCCAAACTTAATTATCTCAACTCAAATTGCTCCAAAACAGTTTTTGCTTAGGGGAAATTCACTGAATTGATGTTTAACCTTGCCCCCTCTTCATTTGGTAAGTTTCTTCCTCCCCAAATTATTTCTCTTTTTAAGACTAAAACTCCATTGATGAGTTCTTCTCAAGCTTCAGTTTCTCTTGGTTGAAGCTACTCAATTGGGTTTGTTTGCTCGTGGTGGCGAGAATTTCACTCTGTAAGCTAGTTTCCTTCATTGAGGTAGGTGGATTCTTCCTCTTTCTCCGGTTTTCTTTTCAAATTTTCCTCTTTAATTTCTTTTCTTTGCAGGCTATTTTGGGCCCTATTTTTGGCTAAAATCCGCTCAATTTTAGAGCATGCACTCATGGAATTGTTGTGATTGTAGTGCACTTTTTCATTTTCAATTTTGAATTGTAGGTCCTGCAGGCCCGCTTTTGACCCAAATTTTGACCTGGCTTTACTTTTAGTATTATGGGTGTCATTCTTCTCATCTTGATACCTGGTTTATGTTTGTGATAGTATGGTAGCTTTCTGAGGCTATTCGAAAGGGGAAGGCACACGAGTGAGTTTCGTGTTTGCAGTTTGGCCCTGAGGTAGGTTACGGTTTACTTTCCTAGACTGAGTTTAGTTAGATTTTATATTATATATATTACTTGAATGTTAGGTTGGACTTTAGGCAGAATTAGGCTTAAATCTTGTGACTTGTAAAAATTTGGCCATTTCGGATACTAGATTAGAATTATTACTGTTATCCTTAGTCTAGGAGCTCGTAGTGTTGTTGCGCCTATCATAGAATCCTTAGTATGCTTTTAAGAGGTTTTAGAGGTAGAGTAGATTCTTTTAGTTATTTTTGTGGTTGTTTTGTTCTTCCTGCTTTATTTTAGCATTGTGTGTAACTGTGGGCCTGAGGCCATAGCTTGGATTTGGGCAGAGTTTCCAGGTCAGTTCTCTTGATTGGAGGGGTTTTTTTTTTTATGTCTTGCCTTGTTGTATGCTATATCCTCTGAACGTGGAAGTTTTCATACTCATTATGTATTCTCATGTCTATCATTACAGAAAATAAAGAATTTTGAAGTTTTTGGTTCCAAACTTGAAACACATTTATGGTTTACTTTCATGTTGATGAGTCCGATGATCAATTACGGGCACCCCAATATGTTATTACGGGTTTTACTTTATATGTATATGTTGATGAGTCTGAGATTAAATTTTGGTGCCCGATGTGTCATTCTGGGTTTTACTTTTATTCGGTTATGCACCATATCATCCTTCATTGCATTGCATTATGCTTGAGTATACTTGGATAGACGGGTGCCTGGGTTGATTTTGTCATTATTTCCTTCTTGTTGGTTCGATTAGTTCTATTTTTGGTTTTATAACTAGATTTAGGTGGATCCCTGTATTTTAGCTTACTTTCCTATAATTTATATTATATATTCTCTATTTGCGCTTGGTCTACCTATGATGTCTACTGGGTACCCATTGTCTTGGTACTCATACTACACTCTGCATCTTTTTCTGATGCAGCACCTAGTACGAACCACCCTCACTGATCCTCCTATCGTTCGAGGCCAGCTGTTGTTCGGATCTTGGTGAGCTCCTGGCATTTTTGAGACTTTTACTGCTTTCCTTCTATATTTTTGTTTATATTTTGTATTTTGGGCAGACAGAGTCTGTTGTATAGCTACTCTATACATTAGACGCTCTTGTACCGGTGACACCAGGTCCGGGTTGGTTCTTATATACATTTTATCTGTTTGGTTACTTTAGGGTCATCAATGTATATTTAGTACTGTTGGTATGTTTCTATGATATTGGCCCTATTCCCTTTGTCTATCTCTTCTGCTTTCCTTATTTAAACTATTTATTTATCTTGCACGTTATTGGGTTGGCTTGCCTACCGGTGGGTTACGTAGGCGCCATCATGGCCTGGTTTTGGGTTGTGACAGAGTGGTTATCAGAGCTCTAGGTTCAATGATCTTACCTATATAAGAGCAAAGTGTCTAGTAGAGTCTCGTGGTTCGTTACAATGACATCTGTATCTAATCTGCGAGATGCTATAGGACATTCTTAGGAAAGATTCCATTTTTTGTTTGATTCTTTATTGTGCATCCTTAACTTTATCTTCTAAGTATCTTTGTTTTACTCTTTCTCAGATGGTTCAGACGAGATTAGCAGCGGGTGAGGATGGGGCCCCTGCACCTCTAGTTAGAGCCCAAGCTAGTGGATGGGGTAGAGGACGACCTAGAGGTGAAGGTAGGGGACGGGCTATGGCGCCAGCTTGTTCCCAGACTAAGTTACCGTCACCAGAGCCTGATATAGTGGTTGAGGAAGCACAGTATGAGCCGGATCATGTGGGGCCATCCTAGAATCTAGCAAGTTTTGTGGCTACTCCAGTGCAATAGGACACCTTGGTTTGATTACTTGGGTTTATTGAGGGTATAACTCCACTGGCAGCTTCGCCCGGTACTCTAACTGGTTCTCAGGTTAGAGATGAGGCTCAGACATCGGCTCAGGCAGCGGCACAGGGTTTAGGAGCGCAGTCTACTAATGTGGCTCCCAGATTAGAGGTATTGCCAGTTCCTGCAGTTGTCCCACCTATTCCAGCAGGGACCGTTAAGTCTTTTGAGGAGCAGGAGGTGCTTGGTAGGTTTTTGAGATTGGGACCTCCAAGGTTTTTGGGTGCTTCTAGGGAGGATGCGCATGAGTTTTTGACTAGTTGTTAGGAGAGATTACATAATTTAGGGTTAGTTGAGTCGCACGGAGCAGATTACACTGCATTTCATCTGGATGGTCTAGCAAAACAGTGGTGGAGGTCATATATAGCTTGCATACTGACCGGGTCACCTTTGCTTATTTAGGCCCAGTTCTCTACAGCTTTTCTGGAGAAGAATGTATCGCATAGCATGAGAGAGTTGTTGATGGATCAGTTTGCTGGATAGAGCAGGGCTCCATGTTTGTCTCTAAGTACGAGGTTCATTTCCATCAGTTGACTAGGAACGCCACTATGATTTTGCCCACCGAGCACGAGAGGGTACATTGCTTTATCCAGGATTGACTTTACACCTTCGCTTGGCTACAGAAGGTATGGTAGCATCAGGCCAATCCTTTCTAGAGGTAGTAGATCATGCCCGCACTATTGAGGGCATACTTCACGAGGCCCAAGTGGGCAGTGATAAGAGGCCCTGCTATCAGGGCAATTTCAGTGGTGCACAGGACCGTGGTAGAGGCTACTTTGGTAGAGGTCAGCACCAGCAGCATTTCCAGCCGAACCAGCCTGTTCAGGTGGAATTATAGATTGTTGAAGGTCAGAGTAGCCAGAGTATTGTTCCTGCTCCACGAGGTGATCATTCAGGGTCCACAGTTCGTGGTAGTCATTCTGATTCATCTAAACCTTCACAATAGGGCATATTTTGTCGGGGTTGTTACGAATATGGTGAGATAGTCCACTTTTCTAGAGAGTACCCATTGGTACTGCACCAGAGGCGACATGTTCAGATGGTTTAGGCCCCTAGGGCTCCAGCACCACAGGCCATAGGCGGTGCACAGGGTAGTAGAAGTGGTCCCCAGGGTGCTAGAGGTGGTCCTCAGTCTGGTATATCAGGTGTTCATGGTGGTTGAGGCCACATGTATGCAGTTCCGGGTCAGACAGAGGCTGAGGCTTGAGATGCTTTCATCATAGGTATGATCTCTATTTTCCATCAGTCTGCTTTTGCTTTGTTTGATCTGGGGTCTACATTCTCCTTTGTATCTGCTTATTATGCTACCCATCTGGAGTCTGCTTGCGAGTATTTGTCTACGCCCTTGCATGTATCTACCCCCGTAGGAGATTCTTTAGTAGTGGATCAGGTGTATCAGGCTTGTGTGGTAACTATCCTGGGCTATGAAATATGGGTAGACTTAGTTGTGCTTTATATGGTTGACTTCGATGTGATCTTAGGCATGGATTGGCTGTCTTCTTATCATGCGGTCTTAGATTTCTTCGCCAAGATTATTACTCTACGGATGAAGGTATCCCTCTTATTGTATGGGAGGGTGTAGATAGCCACATACCGAGGGGAGTTATATCTTTCTTGAGCACCCAGCGGTTTGTTGGGAAAGGGTGCTTAGCCTATCTTGCCTACATCCACTATACTAGTGCCACCATACCTTCCCTTGAGTCAGTTCCTGTGGTATGCGAGTATTTGGATGTGTTTCCTTCTGGTCTTCTGGGTCTTTATCCTGATCATGACATTGACTTTGGTACTGATGTTGAGCTAGGCACTCGGTCCATTTCTATTCTGCCATATTGGATGGCACCAGCTGAGTTGAGGGAGCTTAAGGATCACCTCCAGGATCTATTGAGTAGAGGGTTCATCGGGCCTAGTGTATCTCGATGGGGTGCTCTGATTCTGTTTGTGAAGAAAAAGGATGGGTCCATACGTATGTGTATTGACTACAAGCAGCTGAATAAGGTGACAATTAAGAACAGATACCCGATGCCGCGTATTGATGATTTGTTTGACTAGTTAGATGGTGCAGCATTGTTCTCTAAGATAGACTTGAGGTCCGGTTAACACCAGTTGAGGATTAGGGATGCGGACATCCCAAAGACTTCATTTAGGACTCGATACAGCCATCATGAGTTCCTAGTCATGTCTTTTGGGTTGACTAATGCCCCAGCAGCTTTTATGTAGATGATAAACTGTGTGTTCAGTGCCTACTTGGATTCCTTCATGATTGTGTTCATCGATAACATTCTGATATATTTAAGGAGTAGAGAGGAGCATGAACAACATCTTAGAGTTATACTTCAGAGCTTGCGAGACCATCAATTATATGCCAAATTCACTAATTGTGAGTTTTGGCTTGAGTCTGTGGCATTCTTAGGGCATGTGGTGTCCAAGGATAGGATTATGGTGGATCCGACAAAGATTGCAGCAATTCGGGATTAGGCTAGGCCTACTTCTCCTACTGAGGTCAGCAGTTTTGTTGGGTTGGCAGGTTAGTACAGACGGTTTGTGGAGGGGTTTTCTTCTATAGAAGCTTCATTGACTAGATTGACTCGGAAGAATATTCCTTTCCAGTGGTCAAATGAGTGTGAGGCGAGCTTTCTGAAGCTCAAGGCCTTGTTGACTTCAGCTCCGATTCTTACTCTTCCAATTGAGGGTCAGGGGTTTATAGTGTATTGTGATGCTTCGGGTATTGGTTTGGGTTGTGTATTGATGCAGCAGGGCAGAGTTATTGCTTATGGTTCCAGATAGCTAAAGGTTCACGAGAGAAACTTCCCCACTCATGACTTGGAGTTGGTAGTGGTAGTCTTCGTATTGAAGATTTGGAGGCATTTTCTGTATGGCATGTATTGTGAGATCTTTACTGACCATCGTAGTCTTCAGTACATTTTCATCCAAAAGTATATAAATTTAAGGCAGCATAGGTGGCTAGAGTTACTGAAGGACTATGACATCTTGATTCTTTATCATCCGGGAAAGGCAAATATGGTAGGGGATGCCTTAATCCGGAAAGCAGTGAGTATGGGTAGCTTGGCTTTCTTAGTGATAGAGGAGTAACCTTTAGCTTGGGACATACAGTCCTTGGCTAACAGGTTGGTTAGACTTGATATTTCTGAGCCAGGCCATATTCTTACTTGTGTTGAGGCTAGGTCTTTTCTTTTGGAACAGATTCGAGCACAGTAGTTTGATGATGCGAGGTTGAGGATCATTCATGACAAGGTGGTAAGCGGTGAGGCTAGGAAGGCAACTTTAGATTAAGATGGTGTTTTTAGGATTGAGGGTCCTATCTGCATTCCTAGAGTTAGTGACTTGGTCAAGTTGATATTGGAGAAGGCTCATTGTTCTAGATATTACATTCATCCTGGGGTAGCTAAGATGTATCGTGACTTGAGGCAACACTACTGGTGGTGTGGGTTGAAGAGTGATATTTCTACTTTCGTGTCTAGGTTCTTGAACTGTCAGCAGGTGAAGTTTGAGCACCAGAGACAAGGTGGTTTGACTCAGAGGCTACCCATTCCAGAGTGGAAATGGGAGAGGATAGCCATGGACATTTTAGTCAGTTTGCCACATACTTTGTGGAGGTTTGATGCTATTTGGGTCATTGTGGATAGGTTGATGAAGTCTGCTCACTTTCTGCCGATTCATACTTCCTACAGTTCTGAGAGGTTGACTCAGATCTACATTCATGAGGTTTTCCATTTGCATTGTATGCCAGTTTCTATCATTTCTGATCGTGGTACTCAGTTAACTTTGCATTTCTGGAGATCTATTCAGAGAGAGTTGGGTACACTGCTTTTCATCCGCAGACCGACGGTCAGTCAGAGTGCACTATTCAGGTTCTAGAGGATATATTACGAGTCTGTGTTATTGATTTTGGGGGTCAGTGAGACCAGTGCTTAGCCTTGGCAGAGTTTGTGTATAATAATAGTTACCATTCCAGCATTCAGATGGCTCCGTTCGAGGCTTTATATGGTAGGTGGTGCAGATCTTTGGTGGATTAGTTTGATGCTTTCGAGGTTAGACCGTGGGGTACCTACTTGCTTTGTGATTCTATGGATAGAGTTTGGATCATTCAGGAGAGACTTTGCACTGCCCAGAGTAGGAAGAAGAGTTATGCTAACCGGAGAGTTTGAGATCTAGTGTTCATAGTTGGAGATAGTGTGTTCCTTCGGGTATCTCCCATGAAGGGCGTGATGAGGTTCGGGAGGAAAGGTAAGCTCAGTCCTAGGTTCATTGGGCCATTTGAGATGCTTCATCGCATTGCGGAGGTTTCTTATGAATTGGCCTTGCCTCCTGCTCTTTCCAGTGTTCACCTAGTTATTCATGTCTCTATGTTGTGGCAGTATATTCCGGATGAGGCTCACGTGCTTCAGTGGGATTCGGTTCAATTGGATGAGTCTTTAGCTTTAGAGGAGGAAGCCTGTTGCTATTTTGGACAGGCAGGTTAGGAAGTTGAGGTCCAAGGAGATTCTGTCAGTTAAGGTTCAGTGGCGGGATCGTCCTATCGAGGAGGCTACTTAGGAGATTGAGACTGATATGTGGACCCGTTATCCTCGTCTTTTTGAGTCTTCATGTACTATACTTTCTTTAACTTTCGAGGATGAAAGTCCTTTTAGTAGTGGATGTTGTAATGACCCTCCAGGTTATTTTTTATTTTTCATGCTTTTTTTGTATTTCGAGCTTTCTCTCAGTGGCTACAAGTCATTTATGAATTGTGGGGATTGACGGTTCGGTGCCCGGGCCATTCATTAAGTTATTATGACTATTTTCCTATTTTAGAACTTGAACTTAAAAAATCTTTGACTTCGGTCATCATCTTGGGTAAATGTGCTCAGAATTGAATTTCGACAGTTCCATTGGCTCTGAAATGGGGATTTTGATCTAGTGAGACTCTTTTTCTTGGTCTGAGAGCTTTCGTTTTGGTTTTGTCTTGTCTTCTATTTTTTCAAGCTAGTTTGGTTGGTAGGGTTGAATTTAGTCAATATTCGGAGAATACGGACTCGGATGGAAATTCTGTCAGTTTTGTTAGCTCCAAAATGTTGAGTTTGGGTTAGGTAGGTGGTTAGTTCGGGTTCCGGGTGAGCTGGTCTTATTTTGAATGTTTGGTTGGTTTTAGTTAGTGTTGACTTAGGTCAACATTCCTCTGAAACTACCTCGTATGAAAGTTTCGTTAGTTTTTTTGAGTCCAAAACGTCATTTCCACTCAAGTAGCATGTTTGGTTTGTGAGTATCGGGTTCCGATTGTGCCCTGAACACCTCATGGAAGTTTTTAGCATTGCTGGTTTTTGTTGCAGGCAGGGCCTTCTGTGCCAATGGTGCCTAGGCAGCGCAATTGTGCTAGCATGCGCGTGCCTTTAGTGCCGATGATACCCTGCCAGCGCCGATGGCACCTAGGCCTATGCTCTCCCACCAGCACCAATGGAGCCCCTCCTGCGCGATCACGCGCGCGCCTGGCCTCCCCTCAGCGCCAATAACACCTGGTCAGCATCGATGGCGCCAACCTGCACCCAGGTATATATATATTTCCCCCTTCATATTTTTTTCAGCCTTTTCACTCATTTCTCTCAACTCCAAACTTAATTCTCTCAACTCCAAACTTAATTCTCTCAACTCAAATTGCTCCAAAATAGTTTTGGCTTGGGGGAAATTCATCGAATTGACGTTTAACCTTGTCCCCTCTTCGTTTGGTAAGTTCCTTCCTCCCTAAATTGTTTCTCTTCTTAAGACTAAAACTCCATTGATGAGTTCTTCTCAAGCTTGGGTTTCTCTTGGTTGAAGCTACTCAATTAGGTTTGTTTGCTCGTGGTGGCGAGAATTTCACTCCGTAAGCTTGTTTCCTTCATTGAGGTAGGTGAATTCTTCCTCTTTCTCCAGCTTTCTTTTTTGGATTTTTCTCTTTAAATTCTTTTCCTTTCAGGCTGTTTTGGTCCCTATTTTTAGCTAAAATTTGCTCAATTTTGGAGCATGCACTCATGGGAGTATTGTGATCGTCGTGCACTTTTTCATTTCTGGTGTCGAGTTGTAGGCCTCACAGGCCCGCTTTTGACCCGAATTTCGACCCGCTTTACTTTTAGTATTATAGGTGTCATTCTTCTCATCTTGACAACTGGTTTATGTTTGTGATAGCGTGGCAGCTTTCTGAGGCTGTTCGAAAGGGAAAGGCATACGAGTGATGGTTCGTATTTGCAGTTTGGCCCTGAGGTAGGTTACGATTTACTTTTCTAGACTGAGTTTAGTTAGATTTTATATTATATATATTACTTGAACGTTAGGTTGGACATTAGGTAGAATTAGGCTTAAATCCTGTGATTTGTAAAAATTTGGCCATTTTAGATATTAGATTAGAATTATTACTGTTATCCTTAGTTTGGGAGCTCATAGTGTTGTTGTGCCTATCATAGAATCCTTAGTATGCTTTTAAGAGGTTTTAGAGGCAGAGTAGATGTTTTTAGTTATTTTTGTGGTTGTTCCGTTCTTCCTTCTTTATTTTACTGTTATGTGTAACTGTGTGCCCAAGGTCATAGCTTGGATTTGGGCAGAGTTTCTAGGTCAATTCTCTTGATTGGAGCATATTTTGCCCTGTTTTGCCTTGTTGTGTTCTATATCCTCTGAACGTGAAAGTTTGCATACTCATATTACATTCTCATGTCTATTGGTACAGAAAAGAAAGATTTTAGAAGTTTTTGGTTCCAAACTTGAAACACATTTGTGGTTACCATGGTTTTCGGATTTTAAAGGAGTTATCTTGGGTTTTACTACTGTTTTGGAAAAGGAAAGGAAAAGTACTAATTTTATGCCGATCCGAGGGACATTTCCGGACCTTTTCTCCATTTACTTTCCTGTTGATAAGTCCAATGATCGATTCTGGGTGCCTCGATGTGTTATTCTGGGTTTTACTTTCCATGCCTATATTAATGAGTCCGAGGTTAAATTTTGGGCACCCGATGCATCATTTTGGGTTTTACTTTTATACAGTTATGCACCACATCATCCTTCATTGCATTATGCTTGAGTATACTTGGATTGACGGGTGCCTGGGCTGATTTTGTTATTATTTCCTTCTTGTTGGTTCGATTAGTTCTATTTTTGTATTTATAACTAGATTTAAGTGGATCCCTGTATTTTAGCTTACTTTCCTGTAATTTATATTATATATTATCTTTTTGCGCTCGGTCGACCTATGTGTCTACTGGGTACCCGTTGTCTTGGTACTCATACTACACTCTGCATCTTTTTCTAATGCAATACCTAGTACGAGCCACCCTCACTCTCCTGTCGTTCGAGGCTAGATGTTGTTCAGATCGTGGTGAGCTCTTGCCTTTTTGGAGACTTTTACTGCTTTCCTTCTATATTTCTGTCTATATTTTGTATTTTGGGTAGACAGAGTTTGTTGTATAGCTACTCTTTACTTTAGACGCGCTTGTACCAGTGACACCAGGTCTAGGTTGGTTCTTATGTATGTTTTGTCTTCTTGGTCACTTTAGGTCCATCTATGTATATTTAGTACTGTTGGTATGTATCTATGTCATTGGCCCTATTCCCTTTGTATATCTCTTCCGCTTTCTTTATTTAAATTGTTTATTTATCTTCTACATTGTTGGGTTGGCTTACCTACCGAGAGGTTATGTGGGCGCCATCACGGTTCAGTTTCAGGTCGTGACACATTCAAACCTGGTAGCACTATATGAACTCACCTGCTATGCTGAGAATAATGATGCTAAACTTTGCTTAGAGAACTCCCTACCTGTAGACTGGGAACCACAGAAACTGCCCTGACGGCGATGCCTCTTGTCAATGCTTTCATAGGCCTCACGACATAACCCCTTTACAGTCCACACATGATCAGCCACTTGAAGGAAAATAGTCCTAACCGATACTAAGTGCTCGGTTTCCAAACAAAGTGGTGAAACCAACCCTATACAAAATCTCTACAATCTCCCATATTCTGTAAGCATATCCATGGTTTCCAACCTAGTTAACTCGTGAAACCTTGCCTCATACTTTGAAATGGACATGGAAGCCTGCTGAATATCGGAAAACTCATCCCTGACCATGGTGTAGCTTAAAGAACCAGAACCTATTCCTGCCTGTAACACAACCTTAAGAATACTCAATGTCCTAGCCACGGTGTCCTGACAACTAATACGGCTACAAAACCCACCGAAAGCTGGGCTGGTCCCAAATCCCCTGGCTAATACAGTAAGCACTAAATAACTATTGGTAGAGCTGGTAAAGGTGCTGCGGTAACAGGTACAAGAGCCTCGTTCTCACCCGTTGTCATAAACCTCTTAAATATCTGGGAAGGAATGGAACAAATAAAGTTCAGAAATTGATAGAGTCAAAAACGTACAATAAGGAATCAAAGAGATGAAAATTTTCCTAAGAATGCCCTATAGCCTCCCACAGATAGGATACGGATGTCATCATATCAATCTGCGAGACTCTTCTAGATAGTTGCTCATGTACCAATGACACTGGTGAACCTAGAGCTCCGATACCACTCTGTCACGACTTAATTTTTCAGGTTGTGATGGCACCTACTATAACTCACCATTAGGTAAGCCAAACTCTTAGCCAAGAATGACAAGTAACAGGCTAACAATAGAACAAAAGTAAAGCTAAAGAACAATATTTAAATATCAAGAATAAGCAGAAGGAAAACATAAATAAAAGAGAGGAAAGGGAACACAAGAATACAAGACATCCCCAAGACCTGGTATCAGTCAGTACAAGAGCTACTACAATCTACAAAGTACTAAATAGATATAATATTCACCAAACTATCTCTGAAAGAGCAAAGTAAGACCAGTCCAAATCAGAAGGAGATGGGTCAACTCCGGTCGCCAAGAGCTCACCATGTATCTCCGACCAGCAACACCATTCAAGGACAATGTCAACGGTGATAACCCGCACTAAGATCTACATCAGAAAAAGATGCAGAAGTGTAGTATGAGTACCAAAACATGAGATACCCAGTAGGCATCGTAGGCCGACTGAGCTCAAATAAAATACAAGTATAATAGCATGCGAGTATAAGCTAAAGGTAAGGAAAGAAGGGCCAGAAAAGACACACGTGTCAAATCTAGATAACAACGAAAGCATAAGTAAGTAATCTACAAGCGTAACGGAAATAGGTTAACCAATCACCTCAAAAAATAGACTAGCTGATAGGGTAACCTAGAGTTCTAGTCACACCAGGGGTAACCACAGCTGCATGCAAATATAACCAGAACTAACCTAGCGATCTCGCGAACCATCAAGATAAGAGTGGAGCCAATAATACTAATAAAAGTAATAAAAAAATCACTGGGACCATGATTACAAGGAAAAGTGAGTGCCTGGTCAAGTTATACAATCGAGGTACGCATAAGAAACAACTCAGGAAGCATAAAGTAAAGTTCTAACTACAACCTAGTCAAACCTCCATAAGCCCATAAGGTACAATCAATAACAAAAAAAACCTAACCGAACTCCCATAATCCCGGATGGTACAAACAACAACCAATAAATCCAACCAGACCCCCCATAAGTCCGGAGGATGCAAATAAAAGATAATAGAGACTAACAATCAACCTAATAGAGTAATGCATGCGAAATCGTGCCATGATATGCCATGTGTTTCATGCCAAGTGACAATAGTACCGTATACTCCTTCTCCAGTTGTAGCTTGCAAAGGTAGGACCCATGGGGGACTTGCAAAATCCGTATACCAATTTTCAAACCATATCTCAATAACCGTATACCATTTTAGATCATATCTCGATGAGGATGCCATGATAAATATCAATAAAAACCACCCAGAACACTTTACCTCGGGCATGTAAGTTTAAAAATACAAGTAAAACCACCCAAAATACTTTTTCTCAGGCATGCAAGTTTAAAAATACAAGTAAAACCACCTGGAACACTTTCCCTCGGGCATGCAAGTTTATCTCAAATCAATATTTCATAAAATATACCAAATCTTCATAAGAAAGTTAGAGTACCAAAATGTTCTCAAAAATCCATTTTTCAAATTGAAAATAGTGATTTAAACCAAACTTTTCATATGTCATGAAGAAACAACCACAATACAAGAACATAGAGGAATAATCACGTCAATTGCCACTACCAAGTATGATTAACCTATACCGAGAATTTTAAGGTCTACTAACTAATGAAAAGCTACAATCCTAGAGAAAGTACCTAGAAGGATCCAACTAATTATAAACTCGCAAGGGAAGCCAACCTAAAGCACCCATATAACTGAAACTAGCCTAAGGCACACGACCAGTCGAATCAAACTAAAACAAGCAATTTACTAAAGTCAAGCTAAGGCAAATTGTATTCACCTGGGGTCCTGTCCCGTCTAAATACTAGGGTCTCGGGTCCATAATCTTATTTTAGAAGAAGGAAAATATAAGACGGTAATCACAAGATCTAGAGGAGGAAAGGCTACTCAACCGCGTACTACCACCCCAGCCTATAACAAGGACATCAAATATATCCTTATGTCTACAATCTAATCACAATTAGATTGACCGGCAACATGAGATTAAAGTCAGGTACGAACAAGCGAGTAACGATAAGGATGAAACATACTGACCTGAATTCTAGCTAAACCACCATCCATGGCCTTGGGCCCAGAATTGCACAATATACAAGATAAAAACTATGAAAAGGAAATAATAAATACACATTGAACAGAAAGCGCCTAATTTACCATAGAGTCATTCGCTAACTCTATACTAAGGATTTCTAACCTAACCATATCAACATCGCAAGCAACCTACCTAAGCTAAGGCAAGAAATTCTAATCCTAAAGATACTACTCCGCCTATGCCAAACCTTAGAGGAACAAGGATGACCTAAACTAAGCACCCTAACCCCAATTCTAAACTAAAACACCTAAATCATCTACAAGAATCATAATTACTTAAATCATTATATCCAAGACAAAATATCCCCAAAAATTAGCAAACTACCATACAAGTACCTTAAACGAGCTAAGTCTAAAAGAAGGTAAGTCGTAACCTACCTGGAAGCCAAACATGTGCGCACAATCCACAAGACAGGAGCCTATTTCCCACGAGAAGCCTCAAAAAGCTACCATGCTATCAAGATAATAATCTACTCGTTAAAACATGAACAATGATACCATATTGTAATTTAATAATTCAGGTAAAAAATCGGGTGAAAAATCACCCGTGGGACTCGCATATGAATTTTGAAAACTAAACCGAGGAAAATGTCCCTCGTGGGATGAGAATTACATGTCTAAATTATTGAGCAAAAACCATCTCTAAAAATAAGCTCAAACCAGCCCTCAATCCCAAGAAATAAAACAAGAATCGCTAAGGAATTTAATGGAATTACAGGCCGGGAACTTACAATATAACGACGAGAAATCATCCACGGACAAGGAATTTACCCCTCCCCCCCCAATGGTCCCCTATAATACCATACTGATTTATGGCCTTGGAGCACTTTAACAATGGAGGAAAACATTTGAAAATGATTTGAAAACAAAGGAGGAATAATTTATACTGCCAGGGGTCCTTCATCGCGATCGCGAAGGAACCCACACAGTTGCGATGACCATACTGGCTAGACTATCGTGATTGCGACAAGCAAATAGGTGTCAGGTCCACAGACCCTTCATCACGATCGCGTGAAGGAAGCCTCGCGATCACGATGCCCAACCAGGCAGACCATCGCAATCACATGGCCTTCCTCGCGGTCGTGATGAAGGCCTGAGATCTGCACCTGCAACAGAAACCAGCAGAATTTTCCAAGTTGAAAAGTCACCGGATGGACCCTCGGGATTTATCCAGGGTCCCGCACATGCAAATGAACTATGCTACCCTACCAGAAATGGCATTCTAGACATAATAGAATCAACAAAATTTTCAATAAATATCATTTCGATAAAAAATGGGCCCCATGCCCAAAAGCTAACTTTAACCAAATGGAACTCAATAGCCCAAAATGAGTTCGGAAGCCTCAAAACTCGAATCAAAGGTCCCACTAGCTCAAAATCAATGTTCTGGAGCTAACAGAGCTGACGGAATTTTCATCTGAGGTCGTCTTCTCTGAATATTGACCAAAGTCAACCCTACCAGCTTTAAGAGTTTCAAAATACGGAAACTCTTCTAAAACACAAACGAACAGCCCAGGAACCAAACTGTCAGTCCTGGCAAGTCATAAATGACTTGTAGCCACTGTGGAAAAGTTTGAAATGCACGAAAATAGAGAAATGACATGAAGGGTCATTACAGAATACATGATCAAAAGGGTTTTAAGATGAGCAATGGTTCAATAAAGGATAAATAATATTCCTCAAAGTACAATATTATTCTGAGAAAGTCATTTGTATTACCATTGATCATTTTAAAACCTTTTTGATTATGTGTCCAATTGATATGGACTTCATATGGTGTAAAAAGTAGAATTATAATATTTAAAATGTGGTTTACCTCTTAATTTAATTTTTTATTTTATTCTTACAACTTTTAATCATTTTGTAGTGCTTGTCTATGAATAGGTATATATTAAACATTTTAATCAGTCTATAATCAACCATGAAAATATATAGAGAATCACAGAAAATGGCTAAAAATGATAATAATTAAATAAATAAAATTAAATAAAAGAATAAAAAATATTTCAAACATTATAATACTACTTATAACACTATATGAGTGTCCACATAAATTGGACACATGATTAAAAGGGTTTTAAGATAATACATGGCAATACAAATGACTTTCTCAGAACAATGTTGTGCTTTGAGAAATATTATTTGTCCTTTGTAGAACCATTGCTCATCCTAAAACCCTTTTGATCATGTGCTTAATTTATGTGAACTCTCATACATGGTGTAATAAGTACTACTACAATGTTTGATATATTGTTTACTTCTTTATTTAATTTAATTTATTTAATTATTGTCATTTCTAGCCATTATATAGGGCTTAAATTATCATTGCTTATCCTAAAACTCTTTTGATCATGTGTCTAATTTATATGGACCTCATATGATATAATAAGTAGCATTATAATATTTTAAATGTGGTTTTCCTCTTACTTTAATTTTATTTATTTAATTATTATTATTTTTTAATCATTTTCTTGTGCATTTCTAGCCATTATATAGGATTTAAATTATCATTGCTTATCCTAAAACTCTTTTGATCATGTGTCTAATTTATGTGGACTCACATATGATGTAATAAGTAGCATTATAATATTTTAAATGTGGTTTACCTCTTACTTTAATTTTATTTAATTAATTATTATTATTTTTTAATCATTTTCTTGTGGTTCTCTATATATTCGTCAGGTTGATTGTAGACTGCCTGAAAGGTCTATGATATACCTATCCATAGACAAGCACTATAAAATGGCTAATTCAATTTTATTTATTTAATTATTATCCTGTTTAACCATATTCAAGTAATTGTTCATATATTCTTCAGGTTGATTATATATGATAGCTCAGGTCTATTATGGACGGTCCGATTTAGTATATATATGTCTTGTAAATTCAGCAGGCATGAAAATTAAAGGCTTATAATCGACCAGACGAGTTAATTATAGATATTATATTAGTATATGATCAATTATATATATAGTCGATTCATTTTTATTGTAGTCTGTTATCGATCTTTTAACAGGTCCAATGGTAATAAAGTACAAAGTTCTGTCCTTTTCAACAATTACAATACATTTTTCCAATATAAAAGCACTACAAAAGGATGTTGATGTATTGTATTAGTAGTTGTTGTTTGAAAATGTGTAACAAAATTATAGTGTGATTGCATTATTTTTTTTTGGACGTATAAATAATAAAATAATTTTGTGTTGACATATAATCTCTTATTCATACTCAATAATATAAATTATTGTAGTATATAATAATTGATAGAGTATTTTACAATTATTTTGTGCTTTCATATAATCAATTTTATTTTGCGCTTTCATATAATCTTTTCTTCATACTCTATGAAAATGAACTTCGACTAAGAATCAATCATCAACAATTGTTATAGTATATAATAGTTAATGGTGTCTTCTATAATAACAAACATCAACTGTTTGTTTTCTATAAAATAAAAACATATTCAAAAGGCAAGAACAAAGATCTATTAAAAAATAGATTCACATGTCAAATTAGTGATAAATATAAAAAGAAAAACTCGTTGTCAAGATAGCTTGCAAGAGAAGTGGAAGTATAAATATCTTCTGGACTTTTTCAAGACATTGATGTGTTGATAATTTAATTTCTTTGATAGCCCAAAAATTATCAAAAATTTTCAGATTGGCAGCTCCGATTTGATTTGGCACTCTATCCATTGTAAAGATTTGATTTGGAGTGGCTAGAATTAGCAAGACCAAAATTTTAATCAACAAGTGTAAAATTATAACTACAAATTCAACTTGATTTCATAGCTTTAGAGCGCTTTTAATAAAGGCTTCAAAATCAAGAATTGAAAAAACTAAAATTCTAATTCTGCCACTTAACCAAGAATTAGGAAAGTAGTAAAGAAGTTGTTAACCAAGAATTATAAAGTCAGCCTATCTCCAAAATTTGGGGATCATTTCAAAAACTTGAGCTATAAAAATCACCATGGATGCTTCTTTCATATGGTCTTATCAAGAGACCCAAAAAAAAATTGTTTTGAAGAAAAAAAATTGTTTTGAAGAAAGAAAAATCAATATGAAGCTCAAAATATTTTAAATCAAAAGATAACATATTTGAGGATAATGACCGGAGAGATTCGAGCTTGGGAGAGAAGAAAAATCGATTGAAGAAATTGAGAGTTTGAAAGAGAAGAGAGCATAAATGGATTGAATGAATGAAGAGAGAGAGAAAGAGACTTGTGTAAATTTTGAAAAACTTGTAAGGGACTTAGATAAATTAAATTTGATTTTAAAGGGACTTAGGCAGCTTTTTAAAAACCTCTAACCCCATCTTTATTTTTTACCTTTTTTGACCTTACCCTAAAAAATAAATGAAAAATAAATTGAGTGGTTTTGTAAAATCAAGCTCAAAATAATAATATAAAAGAAGAAAGTAGACAAGAAATTAAGAAGACAAGAGAAGAAAGCTTTTCGTATTCTTTCAAGTATCAAGTGTTTCCCAAATATCTTCAAGTGTATCAAACATCATCCTTAGAACCTCTATTTATAGTATTACATTGAGGAACATCAAAAGGTGCAATAAACATGACATTAATCTTTGAGGAGGTGGAGAACACAATGGTGTTATGGATTATCAATGAGGAGGTGAGGGTTACTACTCATCAAGGAGAATTATGGTGTGGAGGTTACTAGAAGTTATGGACATCCACAAACAAGATGACAATATTATGTTATCACACAATTATTTACTGCACTCTCCCTTAGATATCCATTGATAGATAATGTGCCTCGTTAAGATCTTACTAGGAAAAATCATGTGGGAAAAAATTCTAGTGAAGGAAAAAGAGTACACATATGTTGTAATACGCATTGTTTGCTGCCTCTTTAAAATCCTTACTAGTAAAATCCATTGGGACAAAATCTAGGCCAAGAAAAAAGGAGTGCAATGCGTATTTTACTCCCCTGATACAAATATTATTTTAATATCTTGAAGATGATGCATCTCAATCTTGAATATCAGCTTCTCAAATATTGATGTTGGTAATGCATTAGTGAACAAATCACATTCAGAAATATACTGTATCCTTAAGCTCATCCTGCTATATCAATTTCTTGTCTCATGGATATGTTGAGTCTTTGAACTCAGTCAAAATATATTCTTGACAATCACTCTATTCGTGACCTTGTCATCGCAGATAAATTATTCATTCAACTTGTTCGTAGTAAGAACCAAGTGACAACACTTTCCTTTCCTTGATAATAAAATTGATTGTCTTATAGAATAACATGATATGATAATATTTTCATGTGTTAACAGATTACTTTCTTGAGATCAAACTTCATATAAATCAAATAACTTTTCTGCACTTTCATAACCAATGAACCTTGACAAAATTGGTTAGAATAATAAATTCATATTAATATTTGATTTCACTCAAGTATCTCCACATAAATTTAAGATTGTATCTTTCATGCACATTAATAAGAATATTATCTCATGGATAGTAATAACATGATATATAAGTGCACCAAATGCACTAAGACCTGGTATGTTCTAACCATTTTCATGAGATCAAAATTGATCTTTCTTTATGTTGAGCGATCTCACAACCATTGAGGTATTCAATGGATCGAATCGTTTTAAAACCATTTAAATTCTTCAAGAATTTTCATATAAAATTCATTGTCTATCTAGACATGAAAATAATTTCCTTATAGGCATTCAAGTTTTCATAAATTGCCAGACTGAATGAAACCTTATTGCATCTACCATAGGAGAATCCATCTTCATACAATAATGTCAGAATTTTTGCAAATATCTTTATACCCCAAAGTACAAGTCGTACTCTATATCTTACGGTTATACTTTTCGCACAATAATCTATTTGTACCCCCACTGATATTATACCTTGATTTATAGTCTATAAGTCCAAAATATCATTTTTCAAGTGAAATAAATATACTTAAATTTTGCGTATTTTTATATGGTTAATTATTTATCTATTCATATTATTTGACACATTTGAATTAAATATCCTCGTTATCAATTACCATTTATTATGGTGAGCGTTGCATTATATCAAAAAAAATCATCGACGATCATTTAATATCGATTCCAATATGACATAACTCATTGAGATCTTTTCATTTTTCATCATTTTCAGGTACTTGAACCTTTGCCAAGGTTTTATCAAGAGTTATGTCATGGTGCTCTTTTAAAGCACTTGCTTCATTACCATAACCATTTTTATCATTTGTTTTTCTTCTTCATCAAGGAGTTTTACCTTTGAAACTGATTAGTCTATCACGCTTCAGGCATGTCATAGACCCTGTCCTTCAAAGACTTCTCATTAGAGCATTTACAATTCAATTATAGCATAGGGTCAGCAAATACATCTGACAATTAATTTGCAATATTTTGTAACTAAATTATCTCTTGAACTTGAAGTTCATATTTTTTTACGAGGATATAGATAATTCTTTCCATCCATTTCATTTGTTAATCATATCTCCCCCTAATATTAGGAAATCTAACATTCACCCTAACCTTATTTGAAGATCCATCTTTGTGCGCAGTGGAGCAATTAATCAACTATCGCACATTTAATTTTTTTTAGATAAAATTATTTAGCTTCTGACCCCGAGTCAACAATATAGGGGAACCTTATTGGCTTGATGCATATAAGTGCTGCTATATTTAAATAACACATCTCATACTAAAAAAAATTTGAGAGATTTATTCTCATAACCAACGATTTAGTTGTAATTGGAGGCATAAAAATTTTGCTAAACCAACCAGCACTATCAACATAATTTTATATTTTGAAACCACACTTTTAATTTAACAATTTGATCAAGCAACCTTACAAAAATTAAATTGCAAGTTGATAGCAAAGCACATGAGACCATACCATAGATGCATCTATTAAATCATATAATAGCAAATGGTCCACATGGCAGGTGATTAAACTCATATTCACCTTTTTATACGTTCCAAAATTCAGGGGATACAACCTCAACCTTAGCTGGTATGATAATCAATTTATCATGAGAACAAACAACACATTAGAATTCGTGAAGAACTTTTTTATTTCTTCACTATAACCACATGAATTCTCAATTATTCTTGCATCATATTTAAATCAGAATGGTTAACCGATCATACCAACAAATATTTATTTATGTAAACTTCTAGTTTACTACTGTATGTGATTTCATCACCATCACTACAAGAAAACAGGAAATTAGCGACGGATAAAATTTTGTAGCTAAACAACAAAAATCTCATGCTAATCCCATTTAGCTATGGATTAGCAACAGATTATAAGAAATTTCAATTAGTTAAGAGCTTTTTAGCGATGAATTAGCTAGGGATTACCAATAAATTTCGTAGCTAATTTCATGTGTTGACACTCAATTTTTACCCTCCACTATTTGATTAATTATCGAGCTTTTAGATTTTAAACAATTAAAAATAATTAATTTTTGTAATTAAAAGAAGTTTTCAAAAAGAAAAAAGTAATTCCGGAGAATATTCTATAATTTCTCATGAATAACATACGTCTACGTGTATTCATAATATATATAGATGTATATTATTTCGAGAAGTTTAGTAGATATTCAAAGGATTTTTTCAAAAAAAAAAATCAAAATGTTTAAAACTGTCTATTTTGATCAAAATAATTCAAATGGGAATTGAATTGTGAAATTGATGTTCTATAAACACATGATTAAATATAATAGTAAATTAATTATTTTAGTTATTTTAAAATAAATAAAGCTCGGTTAAATTAATCATATTTAGTTTGTCCTATTCCAAATACGACCTAATTCCTTTCAAATTAATTCAATTAGATTTGATTTGGCTATAATCTTAAAGGTTTGGCTAAAATTTAAATCATTTGGGTTATCAATCCGACCAAATCTGGCCACTATCATTAACCCACTATCTAATTCCGTTATCAGCCACCTTGCCCATTATTTTAAGCCTCAATTTCAGCCAAGTTCCAGCCCAAATTACACCCATACCCGGCCCAACACCTCACTTATCTCTTCTTTTCCCTTTTTACTCCAATACAACACGCACACCAAACACCTCCTTATACGCCCTCTCTCTCTTCATCTGTTCCAAACGAAAACAACCACCACACCTAGTACACCTCCGCCAACCCAGCTCCAAACGACCACCTCAATCTCTACCAAACGACGCCCCAACGTTCCCAAAGTCCATCCAAAAGCCTAACGCCGTCTAATCCTCGAGCTGTCATTACCCAGAAGCTTCTGGAAGAATCGAGAAATCTCACAGGTGGCCTCTCAAACGTCCCTTTCCCTGAAATCGCGGTGGAATCTTCTCCAAATCGTTGGTGCATGATCGAATCGTACCTCAACGGTACAAACGTGTCTCAATCTGGAGAATTTTGATTTTTGAAGTTCAAAATCCCTCAAATTCTATCCGAAATCCCCTCTGTTTTCCCCCCTAAAATTCTCCTATAAAACCCCCCTTTGTTTACTGTTGAAGGGGTGAGTTTTTGGTAGCAAAAATTCTGGAGTGTCTTTTTCTCTGATTTTTGGGGAAACCTAAGAACTAGGGGTGTGCAAAAACCGGTTTAAAACCGACAAACCGAATCGATAAAAATATTATTGGTTTAATTGGTATTGGGTTATTGTGTTAACGGTTTTTAAACGGTTTTGTAAAAAAATTTATTGGGCTATCGGTTCGGTATCGGTTTTAAGGTTTTAGTTAATGGTTAAACCGATAACTCAATAAGATTATATTTAGATTATATTTGTATTAATAATTGTATAATAGTGACTTTAGATTTTAAATATATACCCTATTATTTTTTGCATTTTGTAGTTGTTGTCTTAGTGTTGTTGTTTTCTTTCTAAAGTCATTGGTTTGATAGCATTCTAACTATCAGTACGGCTTTTCTTTTTGATAAATTGTTACCGTTGCTACTGTATTCAAGTTTTCTACTTAATAAGAAAGAAAATAAGTTTATTTTAGTAATAACGTATTTGAATTTGCTTATGCTTGTAATTTGTATAGATGTTTATGCATGAAAGTAGTCTATATATGAAGAAGAAAATAAGAGAAATCAAAAATATTATAGGAGCATTTTCTTATCGATTAAACCGATAACCGAACCGTTAAGGACCAAAAATCGATTAACCGAAAACCGATAACGAATATCTTATTGGTTTGGTTATTGGTTTTGCATGTTTACAAAACGATAACCGATAAACCAAACCGATAATATACAAAACCGAACCGAACCGACCGATGCACACCCCACTAAGAACTCAAGGTGAACGATATCAAGAAATACTATTGTTTTCTTTGAAAATTTCTGGGTCTGTTTGTTGCATCTTGAAACGAGAAGCTTGAGTTCGTCGGAAAACTCAACTCGTCTCGTCTCAGTTTGCTGCCTGGAAAAAGGTAAAATCCTCTCTCTCCACTTTACTTTTCTTGTTCTTGTTGTAGTCGATTGGTTGCTCTGGTTTTTTTGTAATATTGGTTCGATGATTGAGCATTGTTCTTAAGTCATTTTCTCTCTAAGACATTTGTCTTGGTATGTGTAATTGGGTGGGCTGATTTCTTATGAAGAATGGAAGACAAATGAAATCTCTATTCAGTGTGTGCAAGCATGATCAACCCCCTTTCTGGATGATTTTCCTTAGCTTGTTATTTCCTTCATACTCTTTGTGAGATATATAAAGCTTCTATTGAGCCTTAGCAAGTTAAGGCATTACTCTTGACTTTATGTTCTTAGCAAAATTGTTCCTTACCTTTCCCCTGCCTCCCCTTCCGTGTGCTATGATGGCTCAGCCTGAGCTATTGTCTCATTTGAAATTTAGAGCATGAACGTAGAAGGCCTGGAAGTATTTCCGTGATTACTGTTTAGCATTAAGAGTTAATTTCTTTAGGTAAAATACAAGCCGTGTTGATTTCCTCGCCTTGACGAATTTGCTTGAGCATGATTCTTCAATATGGTATTTGGGTGTTAGTATCATGTTAATTCACATCCTTGATGCGTTCTTAGTTGACTCACTGCCTATCCTCTTCTTCTTTTCATTTGAATGTGTTGTTGGTGTCGGCTCAATCTTGGTTTTTGCTGAGAACCCATAGGGGTTTTAAATACTGTTGTCGTGCTTTCAAAAAAAATAAAATATCCACTGTTTGTGTAAAGCAATACGTTAATTGGGTGATTTGGTATCCTGTTTCGAAATTAGCTCCTCTCTTATCCCTATTCTGCCTTGGATTAGAGGATTCTTTGTCGTGAACATGCTTGTAAACATCCTTTTCTGGAAAGCAGTTGATGCCTAAGCATTCTACTAATAAGAATAATCCAATAGTTAGTGTGACGTTGTTTGCAACTAGTATGTTTATTAAGCTGGTTCTAAGTTATGTTTTATAGTTACTTGATAATACTATTAGGTGTCTAATCTATATCTCCTCTTTCTTTGCATGAACTTCTCCTCGAGTTCACTTGGGCTCTCCATTCCCATGCATATTTCTTCTTCGAGTCGACCTCTGCCATGTCATTGAAAGGAAAGCTAATATTGAGGCCTAAAGGCCTAAACAAGATGCAGCAGATTGCAGCCATAGGAGATGAGGCTACCTACTAGCCTATTAATGCCAAAAATGAATGGCAAAACAGTAGCAGCAGCTCACGACAAAGAGCCAAACTTGGGAGCTCAATCTCAATTCTCTTTTACTTGTTCATTTTTGTATTTATTCAATTGTTTAAATACTTAGCCTTTTATTAATCTAGATGAATCCTTGGAGATGAATTTTACTCTAATTTATTCATTTACTTTGATTCAAAAATAATTCGATTATTAGGCAATCACTTAAGTTCGGAAGAATAATTTAAGGAGTATTTCATGTCCCTTCATAGTTATTAAGTAGCTCGTAATCCATGTTTAAGAAATTGGTTAATTTTTTAACTCAATGGCTTAAATTGGATAAATTTGTTAAGTTAGAATTATTTTGAAATTTTGACGTTTAATTTATTTCATCTTTGGAATAAATATGAATGGTTAAGTAACAAATAAATTCTATTTATTTTAAATAAGATTTTCAAATAACTTAAAGAATCTTTTAAAAATTAGCCAAATATTTTAAATCCGTCGGCAATCACACTTTGTGGATGTTTCAAAGTGCCTAACATTCGAATTTAACTTGAACCCTTACCCGAACTCTGGTTTTTAATAAAAGGTTTTCCTAAAAATACCTTTTTAAAATGGTTTCTTAATTTTCCTAAAATTAAGTGGCGACTCTTCTTTTTACTCTCTCTTTACAATATTTTCTTTCAAAAATAAAATAAAAATCAAAATGATTCTTTTGCCATGAAAGTTATGAAGTAGTTTTTGAACTATTCGAAAATGAACGTAACACCATGTTCTCTTGTAGCATTCCCATATCTGTGTAGTACAAATAAGAGGAGGAGGTGGGTAACCTTTTACATAAATATTTATAACCCACTTCGATTGTAGTAATATGAAGATATAAAATCTTCCCATAATTTATAGTCTCAATATAAATTATTTCTGACCAATGCCTTGAAACTTAACATGTTTCTTTTGAAACATACAATAACTCCAATATTATGAATAATTTTATTTTTTTCGGTAGTAACACATTAGCTCTTTCGGAGCTCTCAGTCAATTTTGTGTACTAACACATATTTCATAACACCATCCATATGGTGAACATCTCCTTCAAGAAGAAAATTATTGTCATTATGATCAAAATCATCATAAGCAAGTTCCCTTTCTTGCTTTACTTTTTCCTTTAATAATTTATTTTTATAAATTTTGGCAAAATCCTTTTGACGTACCGTATGTACGCAACTAATGATAAATCCATTTAGCCACACCATAATATTCATTTTGATCATAGCCAAAATTTTATAGGCAAGAATCATTTTTTGCTTTTACCCTTTGGTAGATAATGATATGACATGCTACAATACCAATGACCTTTGTGCTAAAACAAAATTTTCTTATCTCTCAAACCTCCCGTAGAGGCGAGATGTGGCATTTATCCAACCATATATGAGCATGTCTCTGTCCATAATTTTTATTACATCTTAACACATTCACTTTCAAGAGTTGGTGAGCATTCACGATGCTTATCACAAGTCACATTCTCTTCAAGGAATGGACTATAATCTTGTATATGTGCTTCATAAATTTGCATTATAAGCTCTTTGTCATGCCTTGACATTTATTATATTTATATGATTCACCTCAACATCACTTTGAAAGGTAAAGTGCACCACCACTTTATATTCTTTTATTTTGATGGATGATTTATAAAATTTATCAAATTAGGACACACCTCAACATCATTTTGAAAGGTCAAGTATCTTTCACATTATTTTCTTTTGATGGAGGATTTATAAAATTTATCGTACTACAAACGAGTGCTCAATACCTTGCATACCAAATTGATGGTAGTTGTTACCTTCACCTTTTGAAGGACCATTTTGAGAATCCATAATGTTCTTCCTTTTATAATTACCACAATGATGACCAATGTTTTTGTCCTTTGTCACGTCCACGTTCATTGATACAATAATAATAGTGACTTGGTCATCTTTCAGACTTATCATATATTGCTACCACATTCAATTCATGGGATGGAGCATATTCAATGGAACAGACTTCACAATTTTTATCAAGAGCATATCAATTTGCTCAGTCATCATTATATCATAAATATATTGCATTGAACTTGAACCGAATGTCTTACCCATATGTTTGACCATATTTGGCGGAATTTGAACTCAACTATCACAATGATGATTATTTTTTATTTTTCCTTCACGCCCATATCATACATTCAACCACTTGTCTTCTTTCAGACATATTATTTGCTACCACATTCACATAAGAGAATGGAGCAAATTTATTAGGCGAATTTTATGACTTTTCATCAAAAGTATAGTATTTTGCCTTAGTCATCATTGTATCATCACTATGGTGCATTATGACTTAAACCCAACGTCTTATTCATATAGACATCTTAAGCTATAATACGATGGGACTTGATCCCAGAATCTTATCATCATGGTGCATCAAGACTTTAATCCGATATCTTACCTATTTAGTACGATAGGACTTGAATCTACCGTCTTACCCTTCATCAATAATATAATAAGCCAAAGTGCCCTAAATTCACCTTTGAAAATACTACGACCTTTTGTAGTTACAAACTTCTTTTCTTAAAAAGTCAAAAAGAGGATAAAGAGAACATGTTTTTAGTAACCCACTGGTGATAAAAAATTCAGGAAACATAATATAAATTGAATCATTCACTGGAATTATGGAATAAGAAATAATAAACTCCATGGAAATAAATGTCATCTTTTAAGCTTAAACATTTTAGAAATTGTAAAAGCGATTTTACCTTAGAAATGATCAACTTGTACTTCAAAATTCATGAAAAATTAGCACTTAATTTAGACTAGATATAGTAGAGGCAATAGCCTCCTTATAGGTGCTAGAATGAAGAAATATGGTAGTAGAGGTAGTAACACTTTCTTTTCTTTTCAATAAATTCAATATCATATCTTAAAAAGAAAAACATAACAGCATCAGAAACATATCACAAATTGTATTCAAAGAATTGAAATTTTATAAATCAACCAACAACAAAGAAGAGAAACTCACCACCTCCACGATTTAATTATCGAGTTAATTTTACCTTTAATTTATGAGCTTCGTGTTGATAACGTGTAGTAATATCAAGCTCATAATAATAATATAAAAGAAGAAAGTAGACAACAAACTAAGGAGACAAGAGAAGAGAGTTTTTCTTGTTCTTCCAAGTATCAAGTGTTTCCCAAATATCTTCAAGTGTATCAAACACCATCCTCAAAACATCTATTTATAGTATTACATTGAGGAACATCAAAGGATGCAATAAACATGGCATTAATCTTTGAGGAGGTGGGAAGACAATGGTGTTATGGACGAGGAGGTGGGGGTTACTACTCATCAAGAAAAATTATGGTGTGGAGGTTACTAGAGATTATGGACATCTACAAACAAGATGACAACATTATGTTACCACATAATTATTTACAACAAGTGGGTATTTTGCAAAACAAGTGTAGGGTGACCACTCTATCAAATTATCTCTCATTACTTTGGGTAATTTTATTTCCTTCATTAGTTAAAACTTAATTGAACGCAGAAATTGGAATTTTTCAGAATGTGGCGGCGGGGGGCAAGAATACAGCAATGAGAGTGTTGTACGACATATATACCTTAAAAACTTTGGGAAGATTTCTGAAAATTCTAGCGAATCATCTGAGATTTGCATAGATCTTCGATTGTGTTGGCGTGTGATTAAAGCATTTGGTATATCTGACTATTGTAGGTAGAGTTTCAACAGCAATGCTTTGTAATTGTAATACTCCCTCCGTCCAACAATACTTGTCCATTATTGACTTTACACACTTCTTAAGAAACTATGTCTTGAATATAATAAATACAATGTCTTGAAAAATGTAATAGAGAAATGACTATAATTAATGATAAGGGTAAATTAGAAACTAAATGTAAAATTATTTCTTGATTTCATAAATTAGACAAGTATTGTTGAACATCTATTTTTAATATAGTGGACAAGTAAAAATAAACCGTGAGAGTAATTAATATGTATCAAACCCAAGTAGAACCCCCCACCATCTGACAGTTAATCAAAATAAATGACGAGATGTGCTAATCGCATTTATTTTCAATTATTAGTTAGAGTCACCAAAGGAAATAATAAAAAGATATTATTCATCCGTCAGATAGTGTTGCGCATAGATGTTATGATGGATGTGCAGTCATATTATAAGATTAGAAATAATCACATTATTCAAAAAGTGCAAGTAGCATATATTGAGGATAGAATGTGAGAAGGTCTCTTGAGATGATTTGAGTATGTTCTATGTGACCTTTAAATACAACGATCTATAAATGCGAAATTATTGTAGGTGGGTATTAAAAAGGGATAAAATAAACCTAAAATTATATAAAAGGAAGTTATCTCAAAGATCATCAAATGCTTGATATCGATGCAACTTAGAAGATAGGACACAATAAAAAAAAAGATTCATATAAATGATAACTGCTAGTTGATGATATGTTTTAGATTTGTTTTGAAACTTTTATTAATTAGTATTATATTCTATTAATGGATTTTTTACTTTCATTTTATTTAATATGATAATGATATTTTATGAGCTTAAATGAAAAAAGTAAGAATCATACCGACCCCAATTTGCTTGTGATGAGCATAATTTTTATTGTTGATTCCTTTGGAGTTTGGTGATCTGGGAATGGCAGAGAAGTTGGGGCTAGCAAACTAATTAATCCAAAAAAAAAAAACTAGAGGAACAAGACACAGCGTCTTAAAAATTATTTCCTCCGTTCAGTTTTCCTTTTCATATTTAACTTTTTGAAAGTCAAATTATACAAACTTTGATCAATATTTTAGGATGTATTTTCTCATTATATTTATATGAGAAGGATGACAACTTATAGTATTTTTCATATAGTTTTCAAACATCTAAATTATAAATTTTAAATATTGAATTAATTTACTTTAATTTTAAATTCGAAAATTAGTCAAATTGATTTTTGTGAAGTAAAATATGACAAATAAAAATGAAGAAGGAAGTATTTAATTAACTATTCTTATTTTTCTGTGTGGTCAAGAGACATGCTACTAGATATTCTTTGGACGCAGAGTAACAGAAAACAAAATTTTAGCCAGAGAAAACAAAAGTAGAGTCCCATATTCAAACCAGTTAGTATTAACAATTCTAATTTTTCACTGGTTCCCAGATTCATGGAATTGGGAAAGATTTCTTACATATGCTGTTGGGCAAATTTTGTCTTACATTTTTAGTATAACTTAATCACTTGTAATATGTTGTGTGTTTCATTTTCTTAATACTAGTTCCATTTATTATGAATTTATTATGAGTTATAAAACTAGTTGTTGAAAAACATAATCCGTCACATCCACCAAAATTAATGGCTCTTGCTCATTCATGCATTAATCAACTTATTTTGACCCACTCAATTCAATCCATCTAAAAGTTGGGTTGATTGGGGCTAAATATGTAGCTTAGACTGTGGTGGAAACTTTGTCAAATATGTTTTATTTGATATGTTATATATAACCATAATTTTAAAACAAATTATTAGCTTTACTTGGCAGCTAAAAATATTAGGAAAAAAAAAAAGCAGAACACCTAATTAAAGACTCCCTAAACTTGACAGGAACACCTAAGCAGAACTGTTTTAATTGCATACCAAAACAGTCAGTAGTTTTTGTTATTTCCTGAACTCGGCTATTTGATAGATTTTAGTCCATGCTCATCTTAACCCAAATGATCTTTAGACAGATTAATATACTGTCTATTTATTAATTTAATCCATTTTAATACGCTTAAATTAAATCTGACCTATCCAACTATACTTACATATTTAGTCAATTTAATAAAGTAGTACTGCTTAGGCTCAGGGGCCCGGCGGCAAATCCTCACTCTATTTCAAGATTCATAGCTCCACCAGAATAAGATCCTCATAAACTAAAGAAAAAAGATGCTAGTTCAGTACCCCCCCCCCCCCCCCCGGGCCCTTCCCCACCAAGACCACTGTTGTATATGTCCTGTTATTTTCAACTTTTGTATATACTACTATCTTTGTTTATTTTTACTTGTCATATTTTAACTTGACACGTTCAATAAAAAAACGGAGAAGGATCAAATATACCCCTATACTATTAGAAATGGTTTAAATATACCCCTCGTTATACTTTGGGTTCAAATATACCTGCGTACTATTAGAAAGAGTTCAAAATACCCCTCGTTATACATTCAGTCCAAATATACCCCTCCCAATATACCTTGGGTCCAAATATACCCCTCCCGTTAAACTTTTATGCTGATTTACTCTTATTTTTGACACTCATCCATTTAAACCATCTTAATTTCCTCCACTTTAAGTTCTTCTCTTTTCTTTTCTTCTCTTTTTTAATGATCCACTTTTCATGAATCCAAACTTTTTAAAGTCTTTGCTCCGCCTATTTCTGAATACTTTTTCGTTGACATTAATGATTCGTTTATCAGATATAGAAATTCTTTTCCTGCATTTATATATGGTAATCTTGCTTAGCTTATTTATTTCAAATATAAGTTTTAACATCTGATAATAGACCAAAAGATGATGGCAGAAAGAAAATGATTTTTCTTATATATCAAAACTTTAAAAATTCCCTGTAAGGAAGTTTATTTGATGTGAGGCCAAGGAAAAGTTTAGATGACCGGGGGTGTAAATTGTGAAGATGCATATTGTTTTGGTATAAATCGAGGGAGTGGGCCGGAGATGAATTAAACATGTGAGTTTGTAAAGTGAATCGTGCAAATATTTATATTTGGTGATGAATTATTTTTATTTTGAAGCTCATCACGTGTCCGTTTGTAAAAAAAATTAAGGGTAAATCGTCTTTATTAAAAAAAAGGGGGAGGGGGAGGGGGAGGGGTTAAATCCGCATAAAAGTATAATAAGGGGTATATTTGAACCAAAAATATAATGGGAGGGGTATATTTGAACTAAAAATATAATGGGAGGGGTATATTTGAATCCAAAATATATCTGGAGGGGTATATTTGGACTGAAAGTATAACGAGGGATATATTGGAACTATTTCTAATAGTACAGGGGTATATTTAGACCCAAAATATAACGGAAAGGGTATATTTGAACCCAAAGTATAACGAAGGGTATATTTATACCATTTCTAATAGTACAGGGATATATTTGGCCCTTCTCCGATAAAAGAATAATAATTGACATGTCTATTTTACCTCACTAGTATTAAGTTTTGAAAAAATCATTTGAGGAACAAATAATTAATGTTAAGGGTCATTTGAGAATTTTTTTTTGGTCTTTTTTTGATATGTCAAAAGTGAAAAATAAAATTGAAAATTTATTTCAGAAATGAGTGAAAAGTAAAAATGAACGGTGGAAATATAAGAAAGTAATATAAAAGTTTCTTTTTAAAATTATCTTTACCCTCCAACAGAAACCCTTATATAGTACGTACATAAATCTCAGTACGTCCCTCCACTTTCCCATTTCTTCTTCTCTTTATTAAAATTTCCATCACAAAATCAGTGATTTTTTAATCAAAATAAGTTATTATTTAAACTAATTTACAAGAATAATATATTTTTTTGAAAATTTTCAAAAATAGAATAAACGTATTTCACAGTAACGTATTAGGTATAATTTTATTCATAAAAGTTAACGGAGAAAAAGTTGATGTTTAACACTGTTAAACAGAAATTCGTTACTGTGGGTAACGTTTTACTCTTAATACATTACTCCTAGTAACGACTCTCTATCAAACTTTGTCATTGTACAAAAGTTGACTGGCATGTCATAAGGTCGTAACTCTGAATTACGACTTAAGGCTAAAATGTTACTGGCAGTAACGACTTTAAAGAATTCAATCACGGACAATTAAACTTGCAAATTTGTAATTTTTCTGATTTTTTTACAACTTGCGCATTCTATAAGATGTTAGTGATAATTACGTACGTCTTTACTTAACCAAATACACGATCAAACGTATACTTCTTGGCCTAGGTGTAGTCAAAGTACATACTAAACTTAAGTTGACCAAATCGAGGACAGAATTGGCCAATTTTGAAAATAAAATTGGTCAAGTTTATTCCTCACGTAAATATAAGATATTTATTATAATCAATACAATAAAATAATAATTTTAAGACTATTATATTTTTAAGACATCACAACATATTGATTGGCTTAATTAAATTACACATATTGATTTTTGTGAATGTTGGAACAATGAACCACACAAAGAAGAAAGCTTGCTAAAAATTGTTGAAATGTGTTGAACATTCGTATGATACATTATTTTTTATAATCATCCGTGGTTAGTTAAGAAAGCATGACGAAGAGACTTTAGCAGTGTGTCGTTATTGTAAGTCGCATTTTAATGTCAAAATGTAATCTTTTAAGTCGTTATTGTCAGTAACGTTTTAGCCTTAAGTCGTAATTCAGAGTTACGACTTTATGACATGCTCAGTGCACTTCTGTACATTGGCAGAGTTTGATAGAGAGTCGTTACTGGGAGTTACGTATTAAGAGTAAAACGTTACCCACAGTAACGAATTTCTGTTTAACAGTGTTAAACATCAACTTTTTTTCTGTTAACTTTTTTTGAATAAAATTATACCTAATACGTTACTGTGAAATACGTTTATTCTAGTTTTGAACGTTTTTTAAAAAATGTACTATTCTTGTAAACTGATTTAAAAATAATGACTTATTTTGGTCAAAAATTCCAAAATCAGTAGTCCAATTAATTCAAATTTCCACTAAGAAAGTAAAATGCGACTATATTAATTCAAATTTCCACTAAGAAAGTAAAATGCGACTATTGTACATGTTCATGTTAACAGACCAATAAAAAGGTGAAGTAATTGTATCTCTCTTCCCATTCATATGCTTCTCTCCTAATATTAAATTCCACGAAAGAATAATTAAGTAGTCATTATTTCAGCCAAGAGGACAACAAGAATATTTTTCAACACAAAGTCCCTATATATATACAGCACATGAAAACCTCAATAAATCTTCATATTGTTGGTTTGGTGTCCTCCAGGCTCCAAAATGTCCTTATCTACACGAGTTATAGATCCTCTACAGCAACCACCACCCATGATTGTGGACCAGCAAGCTTATTCTTATCACCGAGATTACGGGTCGGTTGGACCCGTAATCGGTGTATTGGTAGCAATAGCTGTTCTAGGAGCAATTGCTGTAATGATAGGTAGGGTATGTTCGGGTCGCTGTTACTATAACTTTGAAGGATGGATTGAGACCAACTGCGGGTCTTGTATTGATGGACGGGTCGACCCGATACCTCCATGGGTGACTGGTTCCCCGCCGGTAGTGACGGATAGCGGTGGATCCGGCAATGATACTCCGGTGTCGGAGGGGGTGGAAGAAAGACAAGAGGAGGCGCAATATGCATGAGCATATATCCACATTAGAAAAACTGATGCTTTTCTTTTTCAATTCTTTTATTGGACAAACTAGCCATTTGTTTTCTACTTTTATTTTTGTGTTATATTACCTAGCGTTTGGATATAGATTTTGGGTAATTACTTGATGAGCAGGTAATTGAGTGTAATTGACAGAGGATAATTACACTCTCCAATTCATTGTGAATTGCTGGTAATTAATCACAGGCTGATTACTTTCTAATTTTGTCCTTTTATTTCTATTTTCATTTTTTCATTTTAATTTATTTTTTATTTCTATTATATTAAATTCTTTTTATTTTTATTATTCTAATAATTTTAAAAAATATAATTTTTATTTTATATTATTTATATATCATTTCCTTCTCATTTCCAAACTTTTACTTCTTGTGATTCCATGCAATTGTTTGTATTATCTATTTTATATTTATTTTATGTTTATTTTTTTCATTTAGCATAATTTAGTTAGTATTCTAATTCTTAAATTAAAGTAGAATTTATTGTTGAATAAGGTTATAGACTTAGGTTTTCCTTTTCTTTTGAATCATATTTGATACGTTATATTGAAATTTGACATAAGAGTATTATATGTTAACTTTTTTGTTTTGAATTTTGAACTTATATTATATTTTTAGTTCCAATTTATTTATTTTACTAGTATTGACTTGATGTTTCACATTGCAAGCCATTCATTTTTTAGTTAGAATTGATAGATTATCTTTTTGTCAAATATTTTAATAATTTTATGACATTATATTTATAATATTAATCTTTTTATTAAACATGCATTTCATGATATTCTTAGAAATCACGTCCTTTAAGTTTTTATGATTAATGTTATTAAAATATACTAATTTGAAAAATATAAATCAATTATTTTTTTATAATATAAGTTAAGAATATATGTTTATTAACTAATATATTTCAAAAGCAATATATATATAATTTGGTATCATTTATAAAGGCCCTTATTTGTTTAGTATAATTTTTTAGTTTTTGATAATTAGCTTTTATTTTAAAATTTTAATATAACCATGTGATTACACTTGTGCAATCAAACATTACACTTGTAATTACACTGTAATTACATTGTGGTAACCAAACAGGCCGTTGTAATTGCTAGATTATGTAATTACTAGGCTGATAATTACTACCCTAGTAATTACACCAATTCCAATTACCAGGTTGCTTTCCAAACAAACCCAAATTGTAAATATTTTTGGAAAATTATATTTGGATAAAGTTTGAATTGACGTTTTAACATGAGTTTGACCATAATTTTTGAAAATATATTTCACTTATTTTTTTTATAAATGAAACCTGATTTATACCCATAAGTTCTAAAAAAGATAAAGGAAATATTCATAAGGTTGGTACATAATTATCATTTTTATAGTGAACTAGATAATATATTATCCAAAAATTATAACATAATATTTTAGTAAAAACTACTAATAACACAATTAGCACCTACTACAATTCATCAAATTGCAATTAGTTAAGAGATTCATCGGTGCAAAAATGTGAATTATAACCATTGTATTAACTAGCTATTCTTTAATATAATCTTATTACAATCTACGAACAATCTCTTCGAGACGAGTATGCATTTCCATATCAAGAGTGTGTTTAATGAGGGGAAAGGGTAGATAGAATTAGTTAGAATCATAAATAAATGGGCTTTTTGTATAAAATATAAAAGTTTGGGGTAAGTTTTAAGATTTTAAAAGAACTCAATAACAATATTTTAGCCCAAAAACTACCTTTTTTTTAAGTTTTTGGAATTTTAAGTTTTTTGCCAAAAAGTTATCTCAGAACTAGACAAATTTTATGGCCAAACAAATTTTGTGAAAAAATTTCTCAAAAAGTGCTTGAAATATCCATGGTCAGACATGTACTTAATATAAGATACTTCTATGTGGAATTCTCATCGACCTAGAAAAGACTTACGACAAAGTCCACAGGGAGGTTTTATGGAGGTGCTTGGTGTCGCGCCCCATTTTTCTCGCGAAAAGCGGGTTTCGACGTGACAACTCTCTTTTAGGAAGAGAGGGTGAAGAGTCGCCACCTAACGAATTTAAGGCGCGTTAGGGCGCCGTTCTAACTAATTACAATTAAATTAAATTTTAAGTCTAAGCAACCAGAGAATCGGGTAAGGGTTCAAGTTACCTCGAAAGGAAGGTGTTAAGCACCTTTCGAGGTCCACAAATGTGGGTCCCTGCCGGATTCGTTATTTATGTGGGGAGTATGCGATAAACAAAGGTCGGTTAATAAATTCAAGTAAAAATCTTATTTTTTTTTAAAGAAACAGATAAGCTAGGCTAATTAAATTATTAATAAATTTAAGTGAAAAAGAAATAGGCGCAAATTACAATTAACATACATGAACGAGTAAATAAAAAGCGAGATAAGCAAGATCAAAGAATTGACACAAATGATATGAAGAAGATAACTTAATTACTAAGTGGTTTAGATAACTACCCCAAACATATAATAAAACAAGAACTAAACTTAGGTTAGTTTTAACCTATTCGGATCAACGCCCGGCTTATTTATCGAAGACAGTTCCGAAGACATTGTCGTGTTCTGCTCGGGTCGATTTCCATCATGTCCGTCTATCTACCCGCCTAAGTTGGTTATTAAGATTATTATCCTGAGAGCGCACTAAACAAATGAAAAGTACTAACGCGTCTTAAGATGCTTACCCGTCCCAACTTAATGTCCAAGAGGCATTTGGACTTACTATTTGGGTATGGGTCTAGACAAATAAAGTCTTAGGTTTCCTAATTAAATACGGAAAGTGTCAAACAAAACAAGGAGGGTTTTACTGCAAGTAGCACGTAATTATCTCAAATAAGCCTCTTAATTAATTAAAGGATTAACACATCTCACACAATTAACATCCTTATTAATTGCACCTATAGCCACAATTAATGATTTGACATGCAAAACTCATCAATTAAAAATCCATGGGCAAAGTTTCTGGTTACTTGATATGCTGAGAATACATTTAATCTCTCAAACAAGGTAATTGATAATTTAACATGCTGAAATTGAAAGCCAAATAATTTAGTACGCTGAAACAAGTTTTAACCTGGGCGTGATCTAAACAAGCTTGAGATATGGTGACTAATTTATTTAAAGTGCTGAAACTGATAACTAATTGACATGCTGAAAGTTTGTTTAGTCCTATAGGCATAATCTCTATTTTTAACTTGCAAAATAACTAATTTAATCATGCTGAGACTGATTTTAATATGCTGAATTAAATTTGACAGATTTAAACATGCTAAAAACTGAAACTAACGTGCTGAAACTGTTCTAACTCATAGGCGTGATTTCTAATTTTAATGGAACTACTTTAAATCCTATAGGCATGGTTTCTAATTATTTAAATGAAACTGATTTACCCACGGATATGATTTTTTATCTAAAATAATGAAACGAACTCGAATCATATAAGCAGGGCAATAATAAAACCGAATTTCTAATCAGATTTTTATATCAAACATGCTGAACTTCACGATTTCTGATTGAGTTGTCATATTAAACATGCTGAAAATTAACGAGCCTTACGAACATGATTCTAATCACTGAAGACATGTTAAGACGAAACTATAGGCATAATTTAACGAATGAGATTAATAGAGATCCTATAGGCATGATTTCTATAGTTTACAATTAAGCAAGTAGCACGTAGTTTGCCCCTCCCCCATAGCAGTCCCCCTAAAGTATCTTATTACATCGTCGAAGTTTATACAATAATATTATAAACCAAACGAATGAATGAGAAAGGAAATAAAATAAAGTAAAAGAATCCAAGTCTCTGGAGACTTCCAAATCCCGGACAACTCTTCATTGTAAAACCCATCTTCCAATAGAAAACCTGTCAAACATGCCAAACACAGATACAGAATACGGAGGGACTTATAGCGACCCTTGATACTTACCCCCGACATTGCAAAGTTTCATGAGGACCTCAAGGGTCCTAGGCATTGCCCATGTCAGGGAGTATAGGATGTGTTTAAGGCCCTCTATTTCATACGTACCAAACAACACTAAGAAAGTTCACAGCAATCATAAGACTAATACATGATCTGCAAATAGTGGCAGTTCATATCACATAATCAAGTAGGCAACAAATTATTAGCTTTAACTCCTATAGTCATACTTTCTACCATGTTTATAAATTATATACATGAATTAAAAGACTTACCAGTTTGCAGTAAACAATGAGGGAGATTTGAGACCCAACACTTAGCAATCAGCTTTGTCAAACAAAGAGAAGTTCTTAATATGTGGGAGTAGTAGTGAGTAAAGTCCGGTCTAATGAAAAGAGAGATTGTCTTTATATATTATAAGCAAAGAACTCACTTAAGGGAAAGAAATAATTCACAGAGTGAATCAGGGAAAAGATTTTACCTTCCCTCCCAAAGACAATCCATTTGCCATAATTTATCCAAAGAAAATAGTAAGTAGAGCTATTAAAGGAAGAAAAAATATTATAAAAATCAATCATGGGAATTCTTTTACTTAAGCAGATGGGCTGAATCAATTAAGGGTAGAGAATCATGCTAAGTTTACCATACATATACTAGTACTAAATCTGTCTGGACTTAAGAAAAGGTCAAAAATCAATGAGCATGAATCAATTATGGACGGTAAAACAAAGCACAATTTACCATAACTGAATAGGTACATAATTTGAGCAGAAGATCTTATGCTAAATTGTTATACAATTTCTGAGTTAATTCGCACATGAAGAAATATGTCATTTATAATAAATCAGCATGTAAACAATCAGTTTGGGAAGGAAAGCAAACAATCATGGTTGCATTTTAAGGTTCAAACAAGCTCAATAGTAATCACAGTGCACCCAACAGTCGTGTAATCATTTATCTTTCGCACAAATATAGACAGAATCAACAGTCACAAAAAATTCGGACTAAGCTAGAAATCATGCTCTTTTACGAATTTGAGAAAAGTTGAGCAACTAATAACTACCGAAAGTGATTGGAAACTAACAACAAAGTCAGACCATTTTCAGAAATTTACAGCTAAAACCAAGTTCATATGATAGTCTCAGAGGGGCAATTAACACAAAAATTACAGGATTCAAGCACAAATTTGTAGCCAAACTTCACTAATTTCACATCTCACAAACTGATAATAGCAAGAGAAGATGATGAACTTAAATCAGGAGATAGACCAAACCCGAAATAGCAGCGTGGTAACCCATCATAACATAATCCTCCAAAACTCGTTTAATGATTCCCGAGCAACATGCACCTGGCCGGAGTTCGACATTCGTCGAAGAAGACCAGATCCTCGTAACACCAAATTTCTCTCAGAGAAATACAAAACGATAAAGGAGGTTTGATTTAATGGAGGTTGTTGGTAGTCCACCGGCCAGAGGCGGCCGGAAACAGTGAGACAGAGGAGGTTTGGGTTTCTGTTTTGGTGGTGTTTTGGTGGAGATGAGGGTGGTTGTTTGGTGGTTTGCGGTGGGATTTCACCGGAGAAATAGGAGTGGAGGAGATGATGGAGAGCAAGAGAGGAGGGAACGGGCGGCGGTGGCGTTGGAGTTTCACCGCTGCTGGTGAGGTTTTGGTGGTGGCTGGCAGAGGCGTTGAGGAGAGGGGAGAAGGTGGTGCCGGCGTTGTTGTTGACCGCTGAGGCTCAGCGGTGACGGTGGCGGCGGTGAGGAGGGAGAAAGAGAGGAGAGAGGGCTGAAAAGGGTGAGGCTGGCGGTGGAGGAGAATGGGGTTAGGGTTGGGGGGTGTGAGTAATTAAAAAGGAAGGGATGAGGGGTTTAATCTTAGCCGTTGATCATTTTAGATCAACAGTTGATATTTGATTCTGAATATGGATGGGTTCTGGAGCGGGTCAGACGGGTCAGTGGGTACCCGAATTAGAATTGAAATGGAGCATTTAAAATTGAGTTCAAATTGACTCAATTTTGGGCTAGAATTGAAATAAATTATATAAAAGGAGGCTAGAATTTAAATAAATTGGGAATGAAATTGCAATTGAGCTGCTATTTAATAAAATTTAATAGATAAAATAATAACTAACGATAATTATCAAGTGAAGAATTTTATTTAAAGTTAATTACGTATATATATTGTACGTAAAATTAATGACATGTAATATTATACAAAATTTATGATAAAATAGTAATAATTAAGAAATAAATTATATATTTATAAATTGCATACGAATTTAAAAAGTGTCAAGACATCGATAGAACACGTGATTTATTTAGTAAGTAAAAGCAATACGCGAGGAAAATTAAGCTTAAAAAATAAGAATAACTTGTAAAATAACAGCTCGTGAGAGGTATACGGAGGTCAAAATTGGGTGTCAACAGCTACCCCTTCCTTGCTTGGGAATGAAGGATGAATTATCGGGCAAGGAACGTTGACTTAGTAGCCAATTTTCTCCGATCGGAGGCGTAGTTCTTCGAAATCGGAGAAACAAGGGGGAATTATAAAGAAGTTGCGGCCGAGACTTCGTTTTTCAAATCGCCTACATATCCCTGTTTTTACGGAAATCAAGCCATGTGTAGTTCTAGATTTAGAAAAGAACGAGTCTTCTAGAGAAGATATACAATCGAACTTCTGGACGAAGACGTAGTTGGTAGGAGTTGACAAGGTTAGAGTATGAGGAAAATGGAATGTGAATATGATTTATGAATAAAGAATTATGCTTTGAGGAATTTCTCATAGCCGTTTCTTGTCTTGCCTGCACAACTAGATAAAATTGTTAGCTCATTAATATAGAGAAGTATTGACTAATGTGGCACAAAATAGTAATAAATAATAATAATGAAGAGAAGAGGTGAGAAAGCTTTTCGCTTTATGTTGTTGCAGTATTTTTGAGGAACCTCAAAAATTCTGCCCCAGTTTAAACCTTTAAAGAGAAATCATCAGTTGTTAAACATGTGGATGTTAGTACGTAAGGATTTTATAAAGAAAATAATTTATATATTTTGTAGGGCCAAAATAAGATGTCTTATTGTAAGGCGAACGAGCCTAAGTGTATGTTCGTAAGGCGAACGAGCCTGAATGTTCATTTGTAAGGCGAACAAGCCTGAAATGTTCCTTTGTAAGGCGAACGAGCCTGAATGTTCATTTGTAAGGCGAACAAGCCTAAGTGTATGTTCGTAAGGCGAACGAGCCTGAATGTTCATTTGTAAGGCGAACAAGCCTGAAGTGTTCCTTTGTAAGGCGAACGAGCCTGAATGTTCATTTGTAAGGCGAACAAGCCTAAGTGTTCCTTTGTAAGGCGAACGAGCCTGAATGTTCATTTGTAAGGCGAACAAGCCTGAAGTGTTCCTTTGTAAGGCGAACAAGCCTGAATGTTCATTTGTAAGGCGAACAAGCCTAAGTGTTCCTTTATAAGGCGAACGAGCCTGAATGTTCATTTGTAAGGCGAACAAGCCTGAAGTGTTCCTTTGTAAGGCGAACGAGCCTGAATGTTTATTTGTAAGGCGAACAAGCCTGAAGTGTTCCTTTGTAAGGCGAACGAGCCTGAATGTTCATTTGTAAGGCGAACAAGCCTAAGTGTTCCTTTGTAAGGCGAACGAGCCTGAATGTTCATTTGTAAGGCGAACAAGCCTGAAGTGTTCCTTTGTAAGGCGAATGAGCCTGAATGTTCATTTGTAAGGCGAACAAGCCTGAAGTGTTCCTTTGTAAGGCGAATGAGCCTGAATGTTCATTTGTAAGGCGAACAAGCCTAAGTGTTCCTTTGTAAGGCGAACGAGCCTGAAAATTAGTAGCTCAGTAATAACACAATTTAATTACTTAGTAGCAATAATAATCTGATTTCCATATTTAATGGATCAAAAGTAGCTTAACTAAATGCTAGTGGCTCACTTTAAGTATTTAGTGGCCAAAAGTAGCATAATTCGGAAGTATAAGGATAGAACATCTTAGCCTTTGCGTCAGATGCGAGAGGAAGCAGAGCATCTCTTGGTGACGATTTTTTTTCTTAATTGCGAAAATAATTTGTGATTTACACTTGTTATTCCTGCATTCAAAGAAAAGCTGTAAGTTTTAAAAGGTGAGATTGACACGTACCTTAACTTGTCTTTGTCTCTTTGCATTGTTTTGATTCTGTGAATTCGAGCTTGCCATGTATTTTAAAATAAAATGCTTTATGCAGGTCTTCCCATATTGAAAGATTGCCTCCATGGAGAATTTTTTAAGGTTTCTCAAAACTCAGACAATATTTTCATGTAAAGAGGTGTATTCCTGCTTCACTCAAAGAAGAATATTAGCACAAAGGATATGGTTGCCTTGCGCTTGACCATCACGATCCTAATTTTGAATCTGCATTATGACATTATTGGCCGCTTGACAGATTAATAGAATTTAGGCTTAGTGAGTGGATAGCTTGGTCAAGGCCAATTCGATTTGAAAGTGAAAGGAGAAGAAATTTTTATTAGATTAAGACCGAACCCAATAATGAGCTGCCTACATATCCAAATGGAAATCAGGTCAAATGTAGTTCAGGAATACAAAAGAGAGTGAATAAAAGCAGAAGAAGTTTATTGATCATAAGACGGACAAATAGAGGATAGTACCACTTTGCATATGAGAGTCTTGTTCTCGTCAATTCCTTTGATGTAGCCTGCGCTTCCTTGTTAAATGTCTTGGAAATATTTTTGTTGGATCACCTTGAACAATGACTGCATTTATCATGACAGGATTACTGTTTGGTGATCTTTGCACTTTTATTTTGCCCTTCTCAATCAGAGTCTGAATTTTGTGCCTCAATGCTGAACATTCCTCGATATCATGACCTTGAACATTTGAGTGATAAACACAACTTTTGAATGGATCAAAACACGGAGATGAGTACCTAGGAATCCATCCTCTTATTGGTTTCAACACTCCTTGAGCCCACAATCTTTGAAATATACTCGACAAAGTTTCCGTTAAAGGAGTAAAGGTGCGAGGTTTTCTCCCTTTTTGTGGAGAAGAATCGGGTGCCTGATACACCTCTGGAGAACTTTGTGGGTTATATGACTGGGGACACTCATCGAAAATGGCATGGATTTGTTCAGAATTTTGATGATATTGTATTTGAGGTATAGGGGTCGATATCTTATTTCCTTTTTCATCCTGTGAGCTCTTCGATGTTTGAAAGGCGGCTTGTATTGTAGAAACATCATTGATTCTCCCCGTCTGAATGCCATATTCTAATTCTTTCCCAATTCGAATAAGATTGTCAAAGCTTTGAATACTTGCAAAGTATAATGATTCATAATATACACCATCGAGTGATCTTATGAAGGTTTGTACCAATTCTTCTTCAGGTACTGAAGGACGCACTTTAGAAGCTTCTAATCTCCATCGTGTTATATATTCCTCAAAAGGCTCGTGATTCAATTTTCTTAACCCGAGCAAATTTAGCATAGTTGCATCGGCCTTAATGTTGAACTTATATTGTTCTACAAAGTCTCGAGCCATATCTTCCCACGAATACCATTTGTCAAAGTCTTGTTTGACATACCATGTGAGTGCTATTCCCGATACACTCTGAATAAATAACCTCATAAGAAGAGCCTCGTTATGTCCTGTTCCAACTAATCTGCTGCAATAATCCTTAAGATGTGTGATTGGATCTCCATGCCCATCAAACACATTGAATCTTGGAACTTTGTACCCTAGCGGCAATTCAATTCCTGGATGTAGACATAATTTCTTATATCTCAGGTCATAAACATTTTCAGAGCGTAATTTTTGATCCACCCTCTCCTCTAAATCATGAATCCTTTTTTGCAATGCACCTAGCTTGTTGTTCTTATTTTCGCCAGATACAATCATGCTCGGTAAAGTATCACGATCAATGTGGGCTGAAGATATTTGTTCAGGGAGTGTATGAGTAGGGACGGAGAGAGGAGATATAGTCCAAAAAGTGTTTTGCCTGGAGCTAGAAGGAAGAAGACTAGCTTTCTTTCGAATACTGAGTATATTTGTCATATTGCAGATTCTTAGTCGAATCGATGTTCAAACGCTAGACAACCTTTGAGCAAAATTAAACACAAATAAAATTATCATGTAGCATACATAAGCTTGAAACATTGAATAATAATGATGATAATGATACTTAAAAATAAAAGACGCCCAAAACGGACGAGAATTAAAATTTAAAGAGTGATTTAAACGCAGAGATTTGAGCTTTGCACGAAATTTATGATAGTAACAAAACTTATGATTTCGAAGGTTCGGCATGATACTAGGATGAAATCTTAAGAGACAAGGGAGTCGTAGGATGAACAAAGTTGATTATTGTTGAACACTAGAGCTCTCTCCACATTATTCTTTTCATCTAACATTCAACTTTAGTCAACCTTAGGAGAAGTAGATTCATGATTAACAAAGGAGGAATGCACGAAAGAAAATATCTTATGAAGAACAATATTATGGAGTCATAGAGTGAAATGCCTTATTTATCTGAGTAACAGATTACAATTTATTCAGAATTGAATTAAGGTTATGAAGGATCTATACAACTCAAAAGCTGCGAGAGTCGAAAGATGACACAAACATCGAATGTTGATGATTGCAAGTCAAACTTACGATGAAATATGGACCCAAATAAATAGAATTTTGACAGAGAAAATAATATGTCCATGTAGAACGCGATGAGTCAAGGATATTCTAAAGGTAACCAATTACCCCAAGAGGTTAGAAAGGGGTCTAGGATATCCTATCAAGGATTAGATCAAATCAAGAGATGATTTGCATGTCAAAAGAAGATTTCTAGAGGACAAGCTCAAATCATAACGTTAGAATAAAGGAGGATTTGACTAGGCCCTAAGATTGTATGATTTGGGCCTAAAGGAAAAAGGTACGGTACTACAAAATTACTTGCATCAAGTGCAAATAAATGAATTTTGACGTCGCCTAAAGCTTGAAATTCTAAGAGTAAGAGATAGGCTAAGACAATAATGATAACGTAAATATAAAAGATTAGCACATAGCAAATAAATATATGCATCATTTTGGTGTCACGAACACCCATTTATAGTTAATACATGCATGAGTTAACTATAAGAGGTGGGCACAACGCTATCTTAGGTTTCCAAGATTTGGATGGACACAGACTCAAGGTTTTCCTATGCGAGGAGGCACGTGGTCACACGGTAGAAAAACTATCCGCTCACCCCACGTCTATGCCAACTCTTTAAAATGGGTGTTTGAAAGAATTTTGGAGAAGTGCAAAGGCACAACTCACGTGTATGGTGTGTGAAAGTGTGAAGCTCCCAAGTGGGGGAAGTATGAACGGAATGCCAGTTATGAAAAGCGATAACATGTAGCATATATAAAAAGGAAAGTAACATATTGAACAGTTAATGAAAGCAGTAAAAAAAAAAAAGCAAGTAAACAAATTAATAAAGAATCACAAGTAATTTGACAAAAGAGCAAGCTAAACATGAAAAATAAAAATAACGAAATTAATTAGGAAGAAAAACATTCTTTAAATAAAATAAGGTAAGACAAATTCCCACATAACATAAAATCCGTAATGGTTAGAACCTAAGTATCCCCAGCGGAGTTGCCATTCTGTCGCGCCCCATTTTTCTCGCGAAAAGCGGGTTTCGACGTGACAACTCTCTTTTAGGAAGAGAGGGTGAAGAGTCGCCACCTAACGAATTTAAGGCGCGTTAGGGCACCGTTCTAACTAATTACAATTAAATTAAATTAAATTTTAAGTCTAAGCAACCAGAGAATCGGGTAAGGGTTCAAGTTACCTCGAAAGGAAGGTGTTAAGCACCTTTTGAGGTCCACAAATGTGGGTCCCTGCCAGATTCGTTATTTATGTGGGGAGTATGCGATAAACAAAGGTCGGTTAATAAATTCAAGTAAAAATCTTATTTTTTATAAAGAAACAGATAAGCTAGGCTAATTAAATTATTAATAAATTTAAGTGAAAAAGAAATAGGCGCAAATTACAATTAACATACATGAACGAGTAAATAAAAAGCGAGATAAGCAAGATCAAAGAATTGACACAAATGATATGAAGAAGATAACTTAATTACTAAGTGGTTTAGATAACTACCCCAAACATATAATAAAACAAGAGCTAAACTTAGGTTAGTTTTAACCTATTCGGATCAGCGCCCGGCTTATTTATCGAAGACAGTTCCGAAGACATTGTCGTGTTCTGCTCGGGTCGATTTCCATCATGTCCGTCTATCTACCCGCCTAAGTTGGTTATTAAGATTATTATCCTGAGAGCGCACTAAACAAATGAAAAATACTAACGCGTCTTAAGATGCTTACCCGTCCCAACTTAATGTCCAAGAGGCATTTGGACTTACTATTTGGGTATGGGTCTAGACAAATAAAGTCTTAGGTTTCCTAATTAAATACGGAAAGTGTCAAACAAAACAAGGAGGGTTTTACTGCAAGTAGCACGTAATTATCTCAAATAAGCCTCTTAATTAATTAAAGGATTAACACATCTCACACAATTAACATCCTTATTAATTGCACCTATAGCCACAATTAATGATTTGACATGCAAAACTCATCAATTAAAAATCCATGGGCAAAGTTTCTGGTTACTTGATATGCTGAGAATACATTTAATCTCTCAAACAAGGTAATTGATAATTTAACATGCTGAAATTGAAAGCCAAATAATTTAGTACGCTGAAACAAGTTTTAACCTGGGCGTGATCTAAACAAGCTTGAGATATGGTGACTAATTTATTTAAAGTGCTGAAACTGATAACTAATTGACATGCTGAAAGTTTGTTTAGTCCTATAGGCATAATCTCTATTTTTAACTTGCAAAATAACTAATTTAATCATGCTGAGACTGATTTTAATATGCTGAATTAAATTTGACAGATTTAAACATGCTAAAAACTGAAACTAACGTGCTGAAACTGTTCTAACTCATAGGCGTGATTTCTAATTTTAATGGAACTACTTTAAATCCTATAGGCATGGTTTCTAATTATTTAAATGAAACTGATTTACCCACGGATATGATTTTTTATCTAAAATAATGAAACGAACTCGAATCATATAAGCAGGGCAATAATAAAACCGAATTTCTAATCAGATTTTTATATTAAACATGCTGAACTTCACGATTTCTGATTGAGTTGTCATATTAAACATGCTGAAAATTAACGAGCCTTACGAACATGATTCTAATCACTGAAGACATGTTAAGACGAAACTATAGGCATAATTTAACGAATGAGATTTATAGAGATCCTAGAGGCATGATTTCTATAGTTTACAATTAAGCAAGTAGCACGTAGTTTGCCCCTCCCCCATAGCAGTCCCCCTAAAGTATCTTATTACATCGTCGAAGTTTATACAATAATATTATAAACCAAACGAATGAATGAGAAAGGAAATAAAAGAAAGTAAAAGAATCCAAGTCTCTGGAGACTTCCAAATCCCGGACAACTCTTCATTGTAAAACCCATCTTCCAATAGAAAACCTGTCAAACATGCCAAACACAGATACAGAATACGGAGGGACTTATAGCGACCCTTGATACTTACCCCCGACATTGCAAAGTTTCATGAGGACCTCAAGGGTCCTAGGCATTGCCCATGTCAGGGAGTATAGGATGTGCTTAAGGCCCTCTATTTCATACGTACCAAACAACACTAAGAAAGTTCACAGCAATCATAAGACTAATACATGATCTGCAAATAGTGGCAGTTCATATCACATAATCAAGTAGGAAACAAATTATTAGCTTTAACTCCTATAGTCATACTTTCTACCATATTTATAAATTATATACATGAATTAAAAGACTTACCAGTTTGCAGTAAACAATGAGGGAGATTTGAGACCCAACACTTAGCAATCAGCTTTGTCAATCAAAGAGAAGTTCTTAATATGTGGGAGTAGTAGTGAGTAAAGTCCGGTCTAATGAAAAGAGAGATTGTCTTTATATATTATAAGCAAAGAACTCACTTAAGGGAAAGAAATAATCCACAGAGTGAATCAGGGAAAAGATTTTACCTTCCCTCCCAAAGACAATCCATTTGCCATAATTTATCCAAAGAAAATAGTAAGTAGAGCTATTAAAGGAAGAAAAAATATTATAAAAATCAATCATGGGAATTCTTTTACTTAAGCAGATGGGCTGAATCAATTAAGGGTAGAGAATCATGCTAAGTTTACCATACATATACTAGTACTAAATCTGTCTGGACTTAAGAAAAGGTCAAAAATCAATGAGCATGAATCAATTATGGACGGTAAAACAAAGCACAATTTACCATAACTGAATAGGTACATAATTTGAGCAGAAGATCTTATGCTAAATTGTTATACAATTTCTGAGTTAATTCGCACATGAAGAAATATGTCATTTATCATAAATCAGCATGTAAACAATCAGTTTGGGAAGGAAAGCAAACAATCATGGTTGCATTTTAAGGTTCAAACAAGCTCAATAGTAATCACAGTGCACCCAACAGTCGTGTAATCATTTATCTTTCGCACAAATATAGACAGAATCAACAGTCACAAAAAATTCGGACTAAGCTAGAAATCATGCTCTTTTACGAATTTGAGAAAAGTTGAGCAACTAATAACTACTGAAAGTGATTGGAAACTAACAACAAAGTCAGACCATTTTCAGAAATTTACAGCTAAAACCAAGTTCATATGATAGTCTCAGAGGGGTAATTAACACAAAAATTACAGGATTCAAGCACAAATTTGTAGCCAAACTTCACTAATTTCACATCTCACAAACTGATAATAGCAAGAGAAGATGATGAACTTAAATCAGGAGATAGACCAAACCCGAAATAGCAGCGTGGTAACCCATCATAACATAATCCTCCAAAACTCGTTTAATGATTCCCGAGCAACATGCACCTGGCCGGAGTTCGACATTCGTCGAAGAAGACCAGATCCTCGTAACACCAAATTTCTCTCAGAGAAACACAAAAAGATAAAGGAGGTTTGATTTAATGGAGGTTGTTGGTAGTCCACCGGCCAGAGGCGGCCGGAAACAGTGAGACATAGGAGGTTTGGGTTTCTGTTTTGGTGGTGTTTTGGTGGAGATGAGGGTGGCCGTTTGGTGGTTTGCGGTGGGATTTCACCGGAGAAATAGGAGTGGAGGAGATGATGGAGAGCAAGAGAGGAGGGAACGGGCGGCGGTGGCGTTGGAGTTTCACCGCTGCTGGTGGGGTTTTGGTGGTGGCTGGCAGAGGCGTTGATGAGAGGGGAGAAGGTGGTGCCGGCGTTGTTGTTGACCGCTGAGGCTCAGCGGCGACGATGGCGGCGGTGAGGAGGGAGAAAGAGAGGAGAGAGGGCTGAAAAGGGTGAGGCTGGCGGTGGAGGAGAATGGGGTTAGGGTTGGGGGGTGTGAGTAATTAAAAAAGGAAGGGATGAGGGGTTTAATCTCAGCCGTTGATCATTTTAGATCAACGGTTGATATTTGATTCTGAATATGGATGGGTTCTGGAGCGGGTCAGACGGGTCAGTGGGTACCCGAATTAGAATTGAAATGGAGCATTTAAAATTGAGTTCAAATTGACTCAATTTTGGGCTAGAATTGAAATAAATTAGATAAAAGGAGGCTAGAATTTAAATAAATTGGGAATGAAATTGCAATTGAGCTGCTATTTAATAAAATTTAATAGATAAAATAATAACTAACGATAATTATCAAGTGAAGAATTTTATTTAAAGTTAATTACGTATATATATTGTACGTAAAATTAATGACATGTAATATTATACAAAATTTATGATAAAATAGTAATAATTAAGAAATAAATTATATATTTATAAATTGCATACGAATTTAAAAAGTGTCAAGACGTCGATAGAACACGTGATTTATTTAGTAAGTAAAAGCAATACGCGAGGAAAATTAAGCTTAAAAAATAAGAATAACTAGTAAAATAACAGCTCGTGAGAGGTATACGGAGGTCAAAATTGGGTGTCAACACTTGGAGGCAAGAGACATACCAGTGGCGTTAGGTTAATGAATGACACGTACGATGGAGCCAAGACCCGAGTAAGAACAGTGGGAGAAGACTCGCATCATTTTCCTGTGTTATGGGGTTTACTAGAGACAACTCTTAGCCCATTTATATTTTCCTTGGTGATGGATGTATTGATGCGGAAAATTCAAGGTGAGGTACCTTGGTGTATGTTATTTGGAAATGATGTAGTTTTGAATGAGGATTTTCAGTCTTCTTCCACTCTAGATTGAAATAGGTGGAACGAGAATTTTCAGTCATCTACCAATCTAGATTCGGAATGGTGGAACGCCCCCGTTCTCGTTGGCATGGATGAATCAGTTACCTCTTGTTCCTACCACTACCAAGTAGAGGACATTTCATTCATAGATAGGTTCTTACTTTGCCAAAGTTGAATCAGTTACATCTTGTTCCTTCTCATATGAATAAAATTCATTCCATTCAAGATGGGTTCTCTCCAATTGCATTCATCAGTTGGATGAGAGTGAGAATAAAAAGGAAGCCAGGAGAAAGAATGGAGTATAGCATTACATTCATCTCTTACTTTCCCAGCGAAAAGCCAGATAGAACTTTGACTAGAGGAAAAAGTAGGAGCTTGACTTTAACGGGAAGAGCAGAGTAGTCTAAAGACTACCTACGCATAAAGTTTCCAATTCAAGCGAGAGCCCTAAAAAAAGCAAGAAATAGAAACAAAAAATGAAACTTTATGTCACGCCCCGAGGCTACTCCCTAGACGTAATACGGGACCTGAAACCACAAGTGATCCCAAGTTAACCCTTGACACTTGCATAACTTAGACAAACATAGATAAACTTAGCGGAAGCAATAAGCTAAAGAGATAAGCAAACTGAACCATCGATAGATCAAAGCCTAAACATAATAGAATCTGAAACCTAAAATACATAATCTCCAACTATGTATGAAAAGCCTCTAAAATGGATAATGAGTTGTTGGGACAAGACCCCAGATAACTCTAAATACTAAGAAGAAGACCATTAAAATAGCTAAGCTGATACTAGTCCTCGAAGGATAAGGACTCACCACTCGAAGCTGGGAAACCTGCTAACCTCTAGCCATGAGTCTGAGATTGAGAGCTTGAATCTGTATTATAATAGGATGCAACACAAAATATGCGTCATTACTATAAGATGTACTACATATGCGAGATACGCAAAATCTGGAGTGAAACATACTAAAGGTACTTGAAACTGAAATCATGCTATATTGGTAAAATATGCAATGTAAAGACTCAATACAATATCGTAAGTTAAAAACATATCTGAAAACCATAAGTGATAGTAAAAATTCGGAAGTCTGAAGACAAAGAGTCAACACATTCAAAAGCTTAAAAGTATTTCTGTGGGAGATTATCATAACCGACATACACCATGTGAGCTACATAAAATTTGATGTATACGCCCCATCAAGAGGACCTAATATACCTTGCCAGGTTATAGAGGCATGACTGGCGTGATCACAATTTCTGATGCACAACTGAGAGGCTAAATAAATCTATGGGGGCACGTAGTTCTGGGACTTAGGGTGCTCTCACCCCGTCCAACTCAGTGCTAAATACTACTCCCAAAACCTACTTTAGCTCATACATAAACTGGGGAATATCTAATGCCAAAACTATTGAAAAGCATATGGACATATCTAATGTCATGCCATTCTCAAATCATAAGTCTTGAAGCTTAGCAAAATCATAATTCAAATATAATTCTTTCTAGAAATCATAGTTTAAAGAATTAGGCATGTAATTTCATAATACTTGAGGGCATGTTATCTAAACATGCCAATTTTTACTTGAAAACATGCAATTTAATGAAATCATGCTAGAAATCATTCTCAATGCATAGACTTTTGAAAACACTTGAGGAAACATGTATTGATCATGGGTATAAGGTTAGAAACCATTAATTGATGCTAATAAACTGAATTTAAAACAATTTCATAAATTGGGCAAGAACCCTAATTTCATAGTTTCATAAATCCAAAGTAAAATCATGGGTTTTGGGTATAAGGGTGAAAGGAATCCCTTATTGAATACCCACATACCTAAATTGAATCTTTCTTAATCTAGGATGAGAGAGATGGAGACTTGGAGCTTGAAGCTTGAGAGACCCTTTCCACTTTTATAAGATGAATGAGAGTTTGGGAGGGGACTTAGGCTAATTAGGGATGAAACCCTACTAAAAGAGTCCAAAATGACCTCACTTAAGAGTTAAAAAGGCTGAGAAATTACCAAAATAACCCATGGATTTAATTTAGAAAAACCACCCATTCTCAGGCTCTCCCACCATTAATTCACCTAAATTCATAATGTTTACGGATTTCCTTAGATAATTATGGCCAAGTGATCATTACCCATTACCGAGAATCAAGACCCACGAACTCTAGTACCCTAGAATCCCCCTTTCCCCGGATTCTACCATTCTTAGGTCATCCCAACCTTTCCCCAAGTTCACCCCTAGCAATTCTATAGTATAGGAAAGATATCACGGAGTTTGGGGAGTAGAATCCTTATATTTAGGACGAAAAATGGTGGAAAACGGATGAAAATTGCCCAAAATCGCCCCTTTCTTCTCCCAAAATGTTTCAAGAAAGACTAAATTGTTTTGGGAAAATTTCTGTATTAAATCCCGTCATGCTTCGCTATAGAGTTTCGCTCCGCTATAGTGGTACCGCCGTAATGGAGTCGTCCGCTATGGCGGAGGCTGACCATCATTGACTTCTGCTGTAGTAGTAATTTCTTCACTACAGCGGAGGTCGCCATGGCGGAGTGTAAACCGCCGTAGCGGTTGACACGGGAAAGAGAGTCAAAAAATCTCCAAAACTAGTCCATTTTACAACACACTTATTTTTTTGATGTCCCGGAACAACCTCTTCACGTCAACCTCGATTCCAGGAGTTCTACTTACCCGAATTCAATTTCGAAAAGTCCCTCGGACTCCATTATATATTAGCTACAAGGAAAACTAGATCAAACCCAATCCTTACCCGGATTGCCCTGGACAATACCTCGCTGCAAATTCAGTCGAGACTAGCCTAGCCTAGAATTTCAAACTCCAAACCCGGAGTTTTCTAACTCTAAAAATTTGTACAAATAGTTTTCTTGTAATGACAGACCTGGTCGTTACAACAGATACCAATTTACCCATCGTTCATCCCCGAACGATCAAACTCGAAAATACAGAAAGTAAAGAGCGAAAAGAGTAGTACCTGTATCCTCAAATAAGTGAGGGTACTTGTACCGCATGTCCCTCTCGGTTACTCAAGTGGCCTCCTCAACCGGACGATGCTTCTATTGAACCTTTACCATACTGATCACCTTTTCCCTCAATTTCCGGATATCCCGATCAAGAATCAAAATTGGCTCCTCTTCATAGCAAAGATCCTTATCAAGTAACACCTCATCCCACTTGATGATGTAGTCCCCATTCCCATGGTATCGCTTTAGCATAGATACATGAAACACCAGATGGACACCCGACAGACTGGGCGGCAGCGCCAATCTGTAAGCGATGGGACCTACGATCTCAAGAACTTCAAATGGTCTGATGAACCGGAGGCTGAGCTTGCCCCTCTTACTGAAATGCATAACTCTCTTCATTGGTGACACTTTCAACAATACTTGTTCACCAACATGAAATTCCATGTCCCAGACCTTGCGATCCGCATATTCCTTCTGCCTGCTTTGGGCAGCTAGTAACTCCGTCTAAATGCTTCTTACCTTTTCTTGCACTTTCCTTACCAATTCTACATCCAAAGGCTTTACATCGCCTTTCTAAAACCACCCAATCGGTGACCTAAAACTCCTCTCATACAGAGCCTCGAACGTTGCCATGTCGATACTGGAGTGGTAGCTATTGTTGTATGAAAACTCACACAATGGTAGAAACTGGTCCCAATTAACCCCCGAAGTCAATCACACATGCTCTCAGCATGTCCTCCAATACCTGAATCATCCTCTCCGACTGACCATCAGTCTGAGGATGGAAGGTTGTACTAAAGGTGAGTTGAGTGCCCAACTCCTCATACAATTTTCCCTAAAACTTGGAAGTAAACTGCGTACCCCTGTCTAAAATGATGGACAGTGGCACTCCATGCAATCTCACAATCTCCTTCACGTAGATCTTAGCCAATTGTTGTGAATTGAAATCCACCCTGACCAGGATGAAGTGAGCTGACTTGGTTAGCCTGTCGATAATGACCCAAATAGAGTCATACTTCCCCAATGTCTTAGGGAGACCCACCACAAAATCCTTGGCTATTCTTTCCCACTTACACTCTGGAATGGGCATCCTCTGAAGTAGTCCTGCAGGTCTCTGGTGCTTATACTTTACCTTCTAGCAATTCTGACACTTGGACACAAAATCAGCTATGTCCCTTTTCATCCTAGTCCACCAATAAAGTTGCCTTAAATTTCTGTACATCTTGGTTACACCCGGATGAATTGAATACCGCGAACCATGAGCCTCTGCCAACACTTTCTGAATCATGTCATCGACCCGAGGAACATATATCCTTCCTCTAAAATTTAACACACCGCCAGATTCAAACATGATGTCCCTGGACTCTCTAGATATTGCTTTGCTGCGAAGCCTGCTCAATTGTGAATCCTGAAACTGTTTGGCCTTTATCTCCTCTATGAATGTGGATTTGACCTCAATACTGGCAAAAATTCCACCTTGTTCTGAAATACCCAAGTGCATGAACTTGGACTCCAATGCCTGAATTTCCCTTGCTAGTGGTCGTTTGGACACCCCCAAACAAGCCAAACTGCCTATGCTAACTATCTTCCGGCTCAATGCGTCTGCAACCACATTAGCCTTACCCAGATAGTACTGAATAGTCACATCATAATCCTTCAATAACTTCATCCACCTTCCCTGCCTCAGATTCAAGTCCTTCTGAGTGAAAACATGTTGCAGGTTGCGATGATCAGTGAACACCTCACACTTGACACCATAAAGATAGTGTGTCCAAATCTTGAGTGCAAAGACCACCGCTGCCAACTCTATATCATGAGTCGGATAGTTTCTCTCATGCACCTTCAACTGCTTAGAAGCATAGGCTATCATATTCGTATCTTGCATCAACACAGCACCCAAACCAGAATGTGAAGCATCACAGTAAACAATAAAGTCTTTACCTTCAACCGGAAAGGACAAAATAGGAGTCGTAGTCAGAAGTGTCTTGAGCTTTTGGAAGCTCTCCTGGCACTTGTCGAACCACACAAACGGTACATCTTTTTGTGTCTGCCTTGTCAAGTGAGTAGCAATGGATGCAAAATTCTTGATAAACCTACGATAGTAGCCTGCAAGCCCAACAAAACTCCTCACCTCAGTCACAGAGCTAGGCTGTGCCCAACTCTTGACTGCCTCTATCTTCTGGAGATCTACCATCACCCCCTATTCTGACACTAAATGCTCCAAGAATGAAACTGAAGTCAACCAAAATTCGCACTTGGAGAACTTCGTATAGAGCTTTTGATATCTCAAAATGTCTAACACTATACGGAGATGTTCAACATGCTCCTCCCTACTCTTGGAGTAGATCAAAATGTCATCAATGAAAACGATGACGAACGAATCCAAGTAAGATTTAAACACCCCATTCATCAGACTCATAAATGCCTCCGGTGCATTGGTCAAACCAAATGACATCACTAAGAACTCATAATGCCCATACCGAGTCCGAAAAGCAATCTTAGGAACATCCTCGGGACTAATTTTCAACTGATGATACCCTGACCTCAAGTCAATTTTCGAAAACACCGACTCACCCTATAACTGGTCAAACAGATCATCAATATGGGGTAGAGGATACTTATTCCGGATAGTAACCTTGTTCAATTGCTTGTAATCTATGCACATCCGCATACTACCATCCTTCTTCTTTACAAATAATACTGGAGCACCCCAAGGCGAAGCGCTGGGATGGATAAATCCCTTATCTAGGAGTTCCTGAAGCTGAGTCTTAAGTTCCCTTAACTCTGCCAAAGCCATACGATACGGAGGAATGGAAATGGGATGAGTGCCCGGCTCTAAGTCAATATAAAAGTCAATATCCTTGTCCGGAGGCATGCCAGGCAAATCCGCTGGAAACACCTCACGAAACTCTAAAACAACTGGAACTGACTCAATAGATGGGGACTCCACACTATCATCCCGGAGATGAGCCAGAAAGTCTAAACACCCTCTCCCTACTAGCTTCCTAGCCCGAACGAACGATATAATTTTAGTCGGCTTAGACCTGTACACACCTTCCCACTCTAGCCTATCCTTACCTAGAATCTCTAGAGCCACAGTCTTGGTGTTACAGTTCAATACAACATGATACAGGGATAACCAGGTCATGCCCAAAATAATATCAAAGTCGACCATATCCAGAATTACTAAGTCTACCCAAGTTTGCAACCCCACAAATACAACCGAGCAATTATGATAAACATGAGTCACAATCACTGGCTCTCCAACCGGGGTAGAAACTTGGATAGGGGAATCAAGGATATCACATATCAAGTTCAGACCAAACGCAAAACTAACAGACACATAAGAATATACAGAACCTGGGTCAAATAATATCGAAGCCATTTTATCACAGACAAGAATGGCACATGTGATCATCGCATCAGATGCCTCAGCCTCGGTCCTCTCTAGAAATGCATAACGGTGAGCCCGATCATCAATCCAGTCAACCTCCCTAGCCGGCTGCGCCGCACCCCTGCCCACGTTATCTTCCCTCTATCTCCCCGTCCTCCCTGAAAGTTACCTCACCCATCTTATGGATGGCCTATAGCATGGCCACCTCTACCTGCCGAGACCACAGCCTTGGGCTGTTGCTGAACCTAATTACCAGTCTGGCTGTGAAGGCACTCCCTCTTAAATTGGCCTAGATCACTACAATGGAAACAACCGCGATTAAGTGCAAGCCTTCTAGCAGATGAATAAGAAGCTCCTTGGCTCTTAGGAGTTGAAAACTGTTGATTAGCCCCCGGATGACTACCTGTAGCAGCTGGCAGAGCTGACTGAATAGGACGGGCTGAGTATACTGCTGATTCTGACCCCTGGAGTATGAACTACCGTAATTTTCCTCATTCCGAGGCTTCTTGGATAACACCTTAGCCTGCTCCGCCTGTTTGACTCCCTCAAGTTTCTTCACATAATCTGCCACTTCGTTGAAGCCTTTCCCTGAAGAATTCACCTGTTCCTGAAGATGCATCCATCCTAGGAGCCGTAGGATCTGCTAGTTGAGTGCCCAGAGCCTGATTTGCAATGCCCACGGGTATAGCTCCAGCACCAACCAAACCACTCAGGAAGTTCCAAGACTACTGAAATTCTTCGGGCATTATAGAGTGAAGGCCTGCACCTCCAGCCGGTGCCTCATCTGCCTCCGCCCGTGCCCCTTCATCCTTCATATCAACTTCTACGTCTTCGACAACCTTTTCTTGAGGTTGGAGGGTTGCCGCTTGCGCTCCTGCAGTAGCTTGAGCCCCACCTCTGACGGGTGTGGCTCTACCTCATCCTCTGTCCCTTCCCCTGCCTCTACCACGGACAGTCGGGCCTGCTGCTGGGACCGCTGATCTAGCTCCGTTGTTCCTTGTGTTAACCATCTGCGGACAGAAGAGTGAAAGAGTCAGATACCAATTTGTATCACCAGATACCAATTGGAATCAAGTTATAGCACGATGAAGGAAAGAAGAGATAGTTTCCTAAAGTCCTATAGCCTCTCGAAAAAAAGTACAGACGTCTCCGCACCGTTCCGCAAGACTCTACTAGACCTATTTTGGTACGACGAGATCAACGAACCTAGGGCTCTGATACTATCTTTGTCACGACCCAGACCGCCATGAGTGGCACCCACTTAACCCCCGGATGAGCGAACCAATAGAGTCCAACTCTCAGCATAGCCTAACAGCCTAAAACCAGTGTGCAGAAATGTAAACTAGCAATCGACATAATCAAATCAACTCTATAAAAATATAGCCTGCGGAAAATCCCTCCCTAGAATCTGAAAGTCATCGTACCAAAAACATCTACCAAAGCTAGAGTACGTAGATGCAACCCCAAAAAAATAGAAATAGTCTAAGCTCGAAACAAATGGGCTACAACTCAATAGATGGAAATCAAGGCAGCTAGATCGAACAGCTCACCCTTGATATTTTGAAGTGTCAGGCCTACAAGTGAGCTCGTGCGTCAATTGCCAGAAGATTTCTTATACTCACACAAAGACAAGTAAGTGCAGTATCAATACACAACCACCGTGTACTGGTAGGATCATCAGGCAGTTCCAAATAAACAGTGTATGAGTAGTACAACAATCAAGTAAGAGTACAGAAATACATAGACAAGACAACAGGTATTCCTAGACTACAAGTCTCTATCTAACTTGTCCCACAGGTAAAACACTTCACAATTATGATCAATAATTCATAACAAGAACAATTATGCCTCATTAAATATCTCGGACCCACCCTAGATCCCCTCTAGATAACATCTAAGTGTCAGACAAACAATCTGGTCTACACCAAGACCAAACTAATAAAGCAATGTAACAACCCGGCCTCTCAAGGACCAAAATACACAACCACAATTCATAAACACAACCCGGCCTCTCAAGGACCAAAATGCACAACCACAATTCATAACCACAACCCGGTCCACTCAGGGAACCATTAATAAAGATGCAACAATACAATAAAGTAAACTCGTACCAGGTGTAGTACCCGAGCAAACCGTTAGTGTTATCCCATACCAGGTGTGGTACCCGAGCCAACCGTTAGTATATTCCATACCAGGCGTGGTACCCGAGGCAATCGTTAGTATTTTTGTACCAGGCATGGTACCCGAGCCAATCAAATGTCACATAAATCCACAGTCACAAACAATGAACAATCAACACTTGTAAACCAATAAGCAATAACACTTAGTTCATTTCACAGGACTGAAAAATAGGACTTTTGGACATTCCTAAATCATTCCCTAAGCAATGCAAACCATACAAATACTTAGACATGAGTACACAAACATATAATGCATACAGGAATCAATAACCATAACCTACCTCGAATAAGCAAGCTCTACAATGCTGGAGCTTTTTCCCTTTCAAGATCCCTTGCTTGTTCTTGGTCTAGAAACAATACACAGTAACCAAAAATCAATCCTCATGGCCTACAAATTACCCGCATTATGAAAAATTCCAAACCCTAGGCCAACCATGATCATTCCACCCATTCCCGGGCTCTCCCACCATTAATTCACCTAAATTCATTATTTTTACGAATTTCCTTAGAAATTACGACTAAGTGATCATATTACCCATTGCCAAGAATCAAGACCCAAGAACTATAGCACCCTAGAATCCCTTTTCCCTGGATTCTACCATTCTTAGGTCATCCAACCTTTCCCCAAGTCCACCCCTAGCAATTCTACAACATAGAAAAGATATCACGGAGTTTGGGGAGTAGAATCCTTACCTTTAGGATGAAAAATAGTGGAAAACGGATGAAAATCGCCCAAAATCGCACCCTTCTTCTCCCAAAATGTTTCAAGAAAGACTGAACTATTTTGGGGAAATTTTTGAATTAAATCCCATCATGCTCCACTATTGCGGTCCGCTTCGCTATAGTGGTACCGCCGTAGCAGAGTCGTCCGCTATGGCGGAGGCTGACCATCGTTGACTTTCGCTGTAGCGGTAATTTCTCCACTACAGCGGAGGTTGCCATGGTGGAGTGTCAACCACTATAGTGATTGACATGGGATAGAAAGTCATAAAATCTCCAAAACTAGGCCATTTTACAACACACTTATTTTTCTGACGTCTCAGAACAACCCCTTCACGTCAACCTCGATTCTGGGAGTTTTACTTACCCGAATTCAATTTCGAAAAGTCCCTCAGACTCCTTTATGTGTTAGCTACAAGGAAAACTAGCTCGAATCAAGACATCAAACTCAATTCTTACCCAGATTTGCCCTAGACCATACCTTTCTCCAAATCCGATCGAGACTAGCCTAGCCCAGAATTTCAAACTTCCAAACCCAGAGTTTTCTAACTCTAAAAATTAGCACGAATGATTTTTCCATAACGATGGACCCGGTCATTACAATGTGTCCCCCACATGAATGGCTATGTTCTAGTGAAAAAGATTATTCGGGCAGGATACTATTGGTTGACCATGGAATGAGATTGCTTTCGTTTTGTTCGCAAGTGTCACCAGTGTCAAATCCATAGCGACTTGATTCACTCACCTCCTTCGGAGTTGCACCCTATGTCTGCTCCTTGGCCTTTTGTTTCTTGGGGCATAGACGTTATTGGGAAAATATAGCCGAAAGCTTCTAATGGACACCGATTTATTCTAGTCGCCATTGATTACTTCACTAAATGGGTAGAAGCTGTTACTTTCAAATCAGTCACCAAGAAAGCGGTGGTGGACTTTGTTCATTCCAATATCATATGTTGTTTTGGTATACCAAAGACCATTATTACAGACAATGCAACCAATCTTAATAGTCATCTAATAAAAGAGGTCTGCGAATAATTTAAAATTGTCCATCGCCATTCTACCCCTTATCGACCAAAAGCAAATGGAGCTGTTGAAGCAGAAAATAAGAATATCAAGAAGATTCTTAGGAGGATGATCCAAGGATCTAAGCAGTGGCATGAAAAACTACCTTTTTCTCTTTTAGGATACCGCACAACTATTCATACATCAATTGGCGCAACTCCTTACTTATTGGTTTACGGAATGGAGGTTGTCATACCCGTAGAAGTTGAAATCCCCTCTCTTCGAATCATTATTGAAGCAGAAATTGATGACACTGAATGGGTCATGTCTAGGCTAGAATAATTATCGTTGATAGATGAAAAGCGATTAACGGCAGCTTGCTTCAGCCAATTATACCAGCAAAGAAATGGCTCTAGCTTACAACAAAAAAGTGCGTCCAAGGCATTTGGAAGTTGGTCAACTTGTTGTGAAACACGTTATTCCCCACCAAAAAGAGGCTAAGGGAAAATTTGCTCCAAATTGGCAAGGCCCTTACATTGTTAAATAAGTGTTATCTAAAGGAGCTTTACAATTGACAGATATAGAGGGAAGGGTGGCAGCTATGACCGCCAATGCAGACTCGGTCAAAAGATACTACGTCTAACACTCCCTCACTTTAGCACCTTTGTGCGCAACATTCTCAGATTGGAATGACGAAAGATTATCATTTTCCTTATAAAATATCACTACCTTTTGCTAGCCCTTTGAGCTTGATTACATTTCTTTATTTTTCCCTCTTCAGAACAACAACAAAAACAAAAAACAAAAAAAATCAAAAAAAAATCAAAACAAAAATCATCATCATCATGTGTTTTCTTGAACTACGTTTGACCTGATTCCTAAAAAGGATACATAGGCAGCCCTATTTTGGGGTTCGGTCCAATCAATCAAAAAATCACGCTTCCCCAGTATTCAAAGAAACTGGGCATTTTTTTAATTATTTATTTTATTTTTATTTTTATTTTTATCTAAACGGTTCCAAAGTTGTAATTCACTCTTGAAGTCCCTTTTTGCATTGTTCCCCTAAAACCTTCCGACCAATCTTTGAGAATGCTAAGTTTGGTGTGCCGCAAATATGTGAAGTGTGGAAAAAAAAGAAGAGAGAGTCTTATAGGTGAAAACCTTTATGGGCACCATAAGGCGATGGTAAGCGAGAGAAATAAAATGAGAGAGTCTTATAGGTGAAAACCCTCACGGGCACCATAAGACGATGGTAAGCAAGAGCAATAAAATGAGAGAGTCTTATAGGTGAAAAACCTCATGGGCACCATAAGGCTATGGTAAGCGAGAGAAATAAAATGAGAGAGTCTTATAGGTGAAAACCCTCACGGGCACCATAAGGCGATGGTAAACGAGAGAAATAAAATGAGAGAGTCTTATAGGTGAAAACCCTCATGGCCACTCTAAGGCGATGCTAAGTTTATGATAAATTAAGAGAGGTCAGTTTGTTGAAAATTCACAAGGGGAACCATTGATCGAATGAGAGGGTTCTTATCCTAGCATGTGAACGTCCAAGGTAAAGAATTTGGTTTCAGATTGAAATGTGTAACCTATTTCGAGATTTAGACGACTTTGACGGATCAAACGTCCAATCCAAAATGCATGTCATGGTTCATTGAAGTCGGTAGACATCTCCAGATAAGCTTCTTCTTTTTTTTCCCAGAAGGGACACATTTTTTGTTGTTTTGAACCTAATTCCTTCTATTTTTATTTTTAATCATTTTTTTCTTCCTTTTGTCTTTGTCCCTAGTATATTCTTTGAGTTGCTTTCAGTATAATCTCACATAAAATGCAAAAGAAAAAAAAAGCTGCAAAATCGAATATGATTTTCTAGTGGTACAGAGCAAAGACTATTGGGCGTACACCACATTCAGCATAAAACTATTTGTGATAGACCCTGCTAAGTGTAATGCTCGAAAAGTAAGATATTATTTTGAGACACTAAGTTGGAGCCATATCAAGAATATGATTTAAGAATATGGTTGGTTACACACATACCCAAAAGGTATTGGACCAAAATAGTCAGGACGAGAGTTTGAAAGACGAAGGTTCAAGGCTTCCAAGCAATCTGTTCAATAATCAACCGAGTCAATTGTGTAGATGTTGGGAGAACTTAAAGATAATCTTCACAGGGTATCAAGGCCACAAACCAACCACCATTTTGAACTTACAAATTTTTCTTTGTTTAAACAGGAATAAAGTAATTTCGAGAAGTAGTTTGTGGAAAAACGATTGCCACAAAGGTACGACATTTCATGGTTGCATTTTTTGAGCACAAAATCCCTATTTTCCTTTTTCATGACTTCACAATGTACGACATTCCCTGGTTGCATTTTGGGACACAAAATCTCTATCTTCTTTTTCATTTCTTTACAGGGTACAACATTCTCTGGTTGCATTTTTAGGGCACAAAATCCCTATTTTCTTTTTCATGTCTTCACAGGGTACTACATTCTCTGGTTGCATTTTTAGGGCACTAAGCCCCTATTTTCTTTCTCATGTCTTTACAAGGTACGACATTCCCTGGTTGCATTTTTAGGGCACAAAATCCCTATTTTATTTTCCATGTCTTCACAGGATACAACATTCCCTGGTTGCATTTTTAGGGCACAAAATCCCTATTTTATTTCATGACTTCACAGGGTACGACATTCCCTGGTTGCATTTTAGGACTAAAAAAAATCACCTTTTATGACTTTAAAGTGTACGATATCTCCTGATTGCATTATTAAGAACAAGAATCTTATTTTATTTTCGTACTTGTTTTAAATTTTCATCATTGTTGTCTTTATCATTAGAGTAGTTAGTTATAGCTTTACTAATAACTCACAAAAATTTTCTAGTGCAAACTGGGGCAAAAACATTTTGTTCATTTTTTTTTGTTTGTTTTTGATGGCTTGTAGGTTTTTCCGCCAAGCACATGTTTGATGTACAAGAATGGAATCTCATCTCTGATTTAGAGCAAAGAAGAATGTTTAATCTCGAAGACAATTAGAGTCAGCTTTGACACATATAGCGACCCAACATCTCAAGAGTCATCTTTTTAGCTTCTGATCAAGAAAACAAGTATCCAAGAATATTCTACGAGCGGTATTTGAGAGGAGCGTCAACGACTCAATTCAAGTTGCAAGTTCAAGTCTCAAATCCTAACTTCAAGATTGAATTTTTGAGATCAAGGTACCCACTGACAGTAGGTGAGGTGATAACTGAAGATCCAAAAGGAGAACATCTGAAGAAAGAGAGCGAAGACAAGTAGAGTTGATAGGATCTTGTACTTTTCCTTTCTAGTTTCATTTTTATTTTCTTCTTATGTAATAACAGGAACTACGGAGCGGAATCTCGACGAGACCTCACTCGACTCTCCAACTCATCCTTTCATCCCTACACCCATTTGAACTACACGTGGCCTGATTCTCTTATAACCTGAGATATGTAGGCTGCCCAAAACCAGGGCTCAGTCACACCTCTTTCTTTTTATTTTCTTTCATATTTTCTGTCAAAAATTAGTCACATCGTTCACTTCTTTGCCTGAAAACTCTTCATGTTTCCAAGCAAGAGGGGCATTCTGTGAACACCTAATTTTTGACCAAACCTAAAGTTTTATATATATATTTTTTATTATTAATAATATTTCTTTTAAATTTAATTAGATATTTTTATTTTACCTTATATTTAATATATTTATTTTAAAGATTTGAAAACTGAAAAATAAAATAATAGCATCACAGTTTTATGTTACGTTTGTTTTTATTTGCTCATAAAAATGTGTTTTTCTTTTAATATAGGTTTTAACAAATAAGCTAGTAATTTTAATATTTTCTTAGTTACATTTTATTTTATTTTATTTTTATATATACTATTATATATATATATATATATATATATATATATATATATATATTTATATATACTATTATATACTAGTTTATATAAACTATTATATATATACTACTATTTGTTTATATATACTATTATATATATAATATTATATATTTCTGAAAATTTAATTGAAATTAAAAAAAGAAGAAGATAAAAACCTCCTAAACCACTAACTCCCACTAATCTGCCAACTACCCACGTACACACCCATTTCCTCCACTTTCCACTTTCACAGCACACACATTCACTGCGCGCACACACATTTCTATATAAACACACACACCTGCACTTAGACGGATACATACAACAACACAGACAAAAAATAAAACAGAGAGAAACAAAAGAAAAGAAAGAAAAATTACAACGAGAAGAGAAAAAGAAAAGAAAGAAAATAGAGAGCATTTTCAAAGTTCGTGAGTTAGAGTTTGGTTTCCGTTCGGAGTTCCGGTGACAACGTTCCTACTTTTAGTTTTTCATTTGTTCATCAAACAGGTTTCTACTAAGTTTCTTTCCTTTTATTTTTATAGCTCTAATATTGTGAATCGAAATGTGAACAAAGTTATATAAACGTTTTTATGTATTTGTGTAATATGTGGAGTTGATTATTTTCATGGGGGTTTTATTGTGAAGTTATTCAAATTTTATATGTGTTTAACTTGTTAGTATTCTTTGACGTGATAATATGAAGTATATTTGGATTCTTTTCGTATCATTAACTTTAGTGTAAAATTCTTATAATATCCCATAGTTTATTACATGTTTAAGTTGTCCAAATCTATTTCTTATCTTTGCTATTTCATTTTTCGTATCATTATTACTGTTTAGTGTTTTAACATCTATTGTATCTAGTTATCTTAACTTATCCCATTGATATATAATTTAATTTGCTTGTTGAATGTTCAAGTTAATATATTCTGATAAGATTTTGCATTATGTACTTGAAGATAATGATATGAAAGACTTGAGTTCAGGTGTTATCTCTTTGTTATTAAATGAGCTAATTAAAAGAATATTTTTTTTTATTTAATCATGGTAAAAACAAGAGTTTTTCTTCTAAATGATAGTAATGACTATAATTGCTTATAAACAAGATTTGTGATGTGTTTGGTTAATTATATTACGTTTATATCATTTTTTTTTTTAAAAAAGTTCAGCTATAAGAGTCTAGGATATCTTTGGTACTCACTTTAGTTACTTAGATTTTATTACGTAATATCATGCTTATATTTCATCATTTATTTGTATCATTTTTCTATTCTATAAAATATTTTCTTAAGCAAAGAAAAGCTACATAATTTTCGTGGTTTGAAATATGAATGGGAAAGTATATTCTATAAAATACTTGGGGGCCTAGACCAAAATTTAAGGCCCAAATAATTTAATAATAGTTCAATGAAAGTTGAGAGATATGGAGATGTATTACAAGATCTCTTCAAAAATTATTGTCAAAAAAATGAGGAGAGACACAATTTTTTTTATTACAAATCTTTGTAAAAAAAAAAAGGTAAGAATTTATTCGTAAAAAAATGAGTTAAGTTCTTAACCCAAAGAATGTTAGAAGGTTAATATAAGTGATAATTAATTATAAAATCGAAAAGCATTGCTACCGATAATTTAATTTACTAAAATTAACTTACCATTTTAAAGCCGATTTAATTGGGGCAGATAGACTTTAAGTACGCTAGATGCTTATTAAGACTAGGGGAATATGGAGACGATCCATAAATGCCTCAAAAGGTGTGAGAAACATATTAAAATCTGTGGTAAGACTGGAAAGCACTGCTACCGGTAAGCCGCACATTGATATAAATAAAATGGTTTAAATCAGGTTTAAAATAAATCAAAAAGGCGAGAAATAAGCAATTTTTTGTTAAGCTATTAATCAAACAACGATTATCCAAGAGTTAATCTAAGCCATTTCTAAATTAATAAAGCGACCGTGCTAGAACCACGGGACTCGAGGGATGCCTTACACCTTCCCCTCGCTCAATAGAATTTCTTACTCGGATTTCTAGTTCGCAGACAAATAAAGAGTCAATTTCCTTTTGATTAGGGATTCAAAAGGTGACTTGGAACACCAAAACTCAATTTCAAGTGGCGACTCTGTTAAAATAAAAATCTCTTCTCAAAATATCACTTTAATTGGAAAAACCTTTTTCGAAACAACTCTCTTAGCGGGGTGTAAAAAAGGGGTGTGACAAATATATATAATCTAACTAAACTCAGTCTAGAAGGTAAACCATAACCTATCTCGTGGACGAACTGCAAGCACGAACCATCACTCGTGTGCCTTCCCCTTCTGAATATCCTCAGAAAGCTGCCATGCTATCAAGAACATAATCTAGGTGTCAAGACGAGAAGAACAACACCCATATTGCTATATGAAAAATCGAGCCAGAAATCAGGTCAGAAAAATGACCCTCAGGGCCCACGAAACAAAACAGAAAACAAAATTCACAATGATGCTCGCGGTGGGTTAAGAAACTCATGCGCAAAGTTTGGGCGCGAACGGAGCTTGATTTAGGGCCCAAAACAGCCCTAAAGTGCTACTAATTAACGGGATCAAAACGAGAAAAGCTCGGAATTAAAAACGGAAGCTTACCCCGACCAAGAGAACTACGCCGCAGAGGTGAGTTGCACAAACTCAAGAACTTGCAGCCCCAAGAGAACAAATTTCTACACGTAATGCCCAAGCTTGAGAATTAACAACAATGGGGTTTTAGCGGGAGAATTACGAGAATAAACATGGAAGGAGGAGAGGGGTGACGAGGGAACTTACCGGATGAAGGACACTGAAGCTAGGAGCTGGAAAATAGGAGCTTGGGAGTTTCAACAATGGAGTTTTCAAAAAAGTGAAGGAGAAAACAAAGTTGAAGTTTAAATAGCTGCCAGGGGTCCTTCATCGCTATGGCGATAGGACCCCTGCGTTCGCGGAGAACAACTGTCCCAATCATCGCAACCGCGATGGTCCAGGCCGCGTTTGAGAAGAGAAAGGTTGAACCAGGTCCCAGCCGGCTTTATTGCGAACGCGATGAGCAACCTTCGCGAATGTGATGGAAGCTCCGCGATCGCGAAGACCAAAATGGTCTGCAACCAGCTATTTCACCAAGGCCAAAAGTCTTTCGACGGGTCCTCAGGATTCATTTGAAACCCCGTGAACACATACCAACCATGCTACCCTACCAGAAACGACATTCTGGACTCAATGGAATCAATGAAACTCCCAACGGAGTCGTTTTAACGGATAGTGGGCCCCGCGCCCAAAACCAACTCGGAACTCAAAACCTAAAAACAAGTCCGGAAGCCCTGGGACACTAACCAAAGGTTTCCTTAGCCCAAAGTCGACATTACGGAGCTAACGACGCTGACGAAATTTCCATCCGAGGTCGTTTTCTCCGAATGTTGACCAAAGTCAACCCTACCAGCCAAACTGACTTGAAAACACACAAAGCAACACAAAATCAAACTGAAAGCACTTAGACCCAAACCAATAGTCCCACTAGACCAAAATCCCCGTTCCGGAGCCAACGAATCTGTCAAAATCCGATTCTGAGCACTTTTACCACAAAAGTTGACCGAAGTCAACGATTTTCCAACTTTAAGGGCTAAAATAGGGAAATGGTCATAATGACCTAACGAACGGCTCGAGCATCGAACCGTCAGTCCCGGTATATCATAAAAGACTTGTAGCCGCTGATGGAAAGCTCAAAACACAGAAAAAGCATGAAAAATGGAAAATGACCTGGAGGGTCATTACAACATCCACTACTAAAAGAACTTTCATCCGCAAAAGTTAGAAAAAGGATAGTACCTCAAGACTCGAAAAGATGAGGATAACGGGTCCGCATATCGGGCTCGATCTCCCAAGTAGCCTCCTCGACAGGACGATGCCACCATTGAACCTTAATTGACGGAATCTCCTTGGACCTCAACTTTCTTACCTGCTTGTCCAAAATAGCAACAGGCTCCTCCTCAAAGGCTAAGGACTCATCCAACTGAATCGACTCCAACTGAAGCACATGAGACTCATCTGGGATATACCGCCATATCATAGAGACATGAAACACAGGATGCACACTAGAAAGAGCATGAGGCAAGGCTAGCTCATAAGCAACCTCTCCAATATGACGAAGGATCTCGAATGGCCTAATAAACCTCAGACTGAGCTTACCCTTCCTCCCAAACCTCATCACGCCCTTCATGGGCAATACCCGAAGGATCACACTATCACCTACCATAAACTCTAGATCCCGAACTCTTCGGTTAGCATAACTCTTCTGCCTACTCTGGGCAGTGTGAAGTCTCTCCTGAATAACCCGAACTCTATCCATGGAATCACGAAGAAAGTCGATACCCCATGTCCTAACCTTAAAAGCATCAAACCAACCCACCGGAGATCTGCACCGCCTATCATACAAAGCCTCGAACGGAGCCATCTGAATGCTGGAATAGTAATTATTATTATATGAAAACTCTGGTCTCACTGACCCCCGAAATCAATAACGTAGGCTCGCAACATATCCTCCAGAACCTGAATAGTGCGCTTTGACTGACCGTCTGTCTGCAGATAAAAAGTGGTGCTAAGCTCAACTCTAGTGCCCAACTCTCTCTGAATAGACCGCCAGAAGTGCAAAGTAAACTGAGTACCTCGGTCAGAGATGATAGAAACTGGCACACCATGCAAATGGAAAATCTCCCGAATATAGATCTGAGCCAACCTCTCAGAATTGTAGTAAGTCTGAACCGGCAGAAAGTGAGAAGACTTCGTCAACCTATCCACAATAACCCAAATAGCATCAAATCTCCGCAAGGTGCGTGGAAAACTGACTACAAAGTCTATGAATATGTGCTCTCATTTCCACTCCATAATGGGTAGCCTCTGAGACAAACCACCTGGCCTATGGTGCTCAAACTTCACCTGCTGACAGTTCAAGCACCTGGATACTAAAGCTGAAATATCCTTCTTCATCTCACATCACTAGTAGTGCTGCCTCAAGTCACGATGCATCTTAGCTACCCCGGGATGAATGGAATATCTAGAACAATGTGCCTCCTCCAATATCAATCTGCCCAAGTCACCAAATCTAGGAACGCAGATACGACCTTCGATCCTCAGAACACCCTCTGAATCTAAAGTCGCCTTCCTAGCCTCACCACTCAACTCTAGTGCCCAACTCTCTTTGAATAGACCGCCAAAAGTGCAAAGTAAACTGAGTACCTCGGTCGGAGATGATAGAAACTGGCACACCATGCAAACGGATAATCTCTCAAATATAGATCTGAGCCAACCTTTCAAAACTATAGGAAGTCTGAACCGGCAGAAAGTGAGCAGACTTTGTCAACCTATCCACAATAACCCAAATAGCATCAAATCTCCACAAGGTGCGTGGCAAACCAACTATAAAGTCCATGGATATGCGCTCCCATTTCCACTCCAGAATGGGTAGCCTCAGAGACAAACCACCTAGCCTCTGGTGCTCAAACTTCACATGTTGATAGTTCAAGCACCTAGATACGAAAGCCAAAATATCCCTCTTCATCTCACACCACCAGTAGTGTTGCCTCAAGTCACGATGCATCTTAGCTTCCCCGGGATGAATGGAATATCTAGAACAAGGAAGACCTAGCCTCAAGACAAGCAAGAATATGGCCCAGCTCAGAAATGTCAAGTCGAACCAACCTATTAGCCAAGGTCTGGATGTCCCAAGCTAAAGGTTTCTCCTCCGTAGCTAAGAAAGCCAAGCTACCCATACTCACCGCCTTCCGGCTCAAGGCATCAGCTACCACGTTTGCCTTGCCCGGATGATAGAGAATAGAGATGTAAGAGTCCTTCAGTAACTCCAACCACCTACGCTGCCTCAAATTTTAGATCCTTCTGGCTGAAAATGTACTGAAGACTACGATGGTTAGTAAAGATCTGTCAATGCACGCCATAGAGATAATGCCTCCACATCTTCAATGCGAAGACTACCGCTGCTAACTCCAAATCATGTGTGGGGTAGTTCCTCTCGTGAACCTTCAACTTTCTAAAAGCATAAGCAATAACCCGACCCTGCTGCATCAACACACAACCCAAACCAATACCTGACACATCACAATATATGGTGAAACCTTGACCCTCGGCCGGAAGAGTAAGAATTGGAGCTGAAGTCAACAAGGCCTTGAGCTTCTGAAAGCTCACCTCACACTCATTTGACCACTGGAAGGGAACATTCTTCTGAGTCAATCTAGTCAACGAAGCTGCTATCGAAGAAAATCCCTTCACAAACTGTCTGTAATAACCTGACAACCTGATGAAACTGTGAACCTCGGTAGGAGAAGTAGGCCGAGCCCAATCATGAACTGCTACAATCTTCGTCGGATCTACCATAATTCTATCTTTGGACACCATGTGCCCCAAGAATACCACCGACTCAAGCCAAAACTCACACTTAGTGAATTTGGCATGCAACTGGTGGTCTCGCAAAGTCTGAAGTATAACTCTAAGATGCTGCTCATGCTCCTCCCTACTCCTCGAATAAATCAGAATGTCATCGATGAACACAATCACAAATGAGTCCAGGTAGGAACTGAATACACAATTTATCAACTCCATAAATGCTGCTGGGGCATTAGTCAACCCAAAAGACATGACTAGGAACTCATAATGGTCGTATCGAGTCCTAAATGCAGTCTTTGAGATGTCCTCACCCCTGATCCTCAATTGGTGATAACCGTACCTCAAATATATCTTAGAGAACATTGCCGCACCCTGTAGCTGGTAAAACAAATCATCAATACGCGGTATCGGATACCTGTTCTTAACTGTCACCTTATTCAACTGCCTGTAGTCAATACACATATGCATAGACCCGTCCTTCTTCTTCACAAATAGAATCGGAGCACCCCACGGAGACACACTAGGCCTGATGAACCCTCTACTCAACAGATCCTAAAGATGATCCTTAAGCTCCCTCAGCTCAGCAGGTGCCATTCGATATGGCAGAATGGAAATAGGCTTGGTACCCGGCTCAACATCGATGCCAAAATCAATGTCACAATTGGGAGGAAGACCCACAAGATCAGAAGGAAACACATCTGAATACTCGGAAACCACATGAACAGACTCAAGAGGAGGTGCGGTGGCACTAGTATCATGGACGTAGGCAAGATAAGCTAAGCACCCCTTCCCAACCAACCGTTGAGCGCTCAGAAAAAAGATGACTCCCCTCGGCATATGGCTATCGACTCCCTTCCATATGATAGGAGGGATACCAGGCATCCGAAGAGTGAAAGTCTTGGCGAAGCAATCCAAGACCGCATGATAAGGAGACAACCAATCCATTCCCAAGATCACATCAAAATCCACCATATCAAGAACAACCAAGTCTACCCACATGTCGTACCCTAAGATAGTCACCACACAAGCCCAATACACCTGATCAACTACTAAGGAATCATCTACCAGGGTAGATACACGCAAGAGCATAGGCAAAGACTCACAAGCAGACTCCAGACGAGTAGCATAATAAGCAGATACATATGAGAATGTAGACCTTGGACCAAACAAAGCAGAAGCAGACTAATGGCAAATGGATATCGTACCTGTGATCACAGCATCTGTAGCCTCGGCCTCTATCTAGCCCAGAACTGCATACATGTGGCCCCGACCTCCAAGACCACCTGACCTACCGGACTGAGGACCACCTCTAGTACCCTGGGGACCACCCCTACTACCCTGCGAACCGCCTCTTGCTGGTGGCACTAGAGCCCTGGGGGCCTGAACCAACTGATCCTATCGCCTCAGGTGCTGTGCCATCGGACACTCTCTAGCAAATTATCCCACCATGCCACACTCATAACAACCCTGACTCTATTTACTCCATTGTGAAGACTCGGCCAAATAAAAATAACCACCACGGCCTGTAGACCCTGAATGAGCACCTCATGGAGCAGGAACCATACACTGGCTACTCTGACCCTCAGCAGTCTGTAATGCCACCTGAATAGGCCAGCTCGGCTGGAAACGCTACTGGTGCTGACCCCTACTATAGTAGCCTCTACTATAACCCTGCAAACCGCTGAAACTGCCCTGATGGCGGGGCCTCTTACGCTACCCCCTTGGGCCTCACAAAGTACACCCTCAATAGTACGAGCATGATCAACTACCTCCAATATAGACTGACCCAATGCCACCATACCCTCTATGGCCAAGAGGAGATACAAGGTCAAACCTAGAACAAATTGGCGTACTCTCTCGTGCTTGGTGGGAAGAATCATAGTGGCATGTTTGGACAACTGATGGAACCAAACCTCATACTTTGACACAGTCATGGAGCCTTGCTCCAACCCAACAAACTGATCTATTAGACGCTCCCTCATGCTACGTGGCACATACTTCTCCAGAAAGGTTGCGGAGAACTGATCCCAAGTAAGCGGAGGTGACCCGGCTGGTCTGCAAGCAACATATGACCTCCACCACTATTTTGCTGGGCCATCCAGCTGAAACGCGATGTAATCTGCTCCATGTGACTCGAATAACCCTAAATTATGTAACCTCTCCTAGAAGCTAGTCAAAAACTCAGGCGCATCCTCCCTAGAAGCACCTGAAGACCTCGGAGGACCCAATCTCAAGAACCTACCAAGCATCTTCTACTCCTCAAAGACATAACTGGCACGGCTAGAAAAGAGGGAGAAACTGCAGGGACCGGTAATACCTCAAATTTGGGAGCCGCAGCAGCAGGCTGTGCTCCTGAACCTTGTGTTGCCGCATGAGCAGAAGTCTGAGCCTCACCTCGAACCTGAGAACCAATCAGAGTGCTCGGCGAAGCTACTGGTGGAGTCATACCCTCGAGGAACCCCAACAATCGAACCAAGGTGTCCTACTTTACTGGAGTAGCCACAAAATTTGTCGGATGCTGGGCTGATCCCACATGCTCTGACTCATACTGAACCTCATTAACCCTAACCTCAGGCTCTGGTGACTATAGTCTAGCCTGAGCCCAAGTTTGCACCGCATCTTGTGCCCTACCTCGACCTCTGGGTCGACCTCTACCCCGTCCCCTAGCTGGGGATCTAACTGCAGGCGCAGGGGCCTCATCCTCACCCGCTGCAGATCTCGTCCGAAGCATCTGAGAAAGAGTGAAACAAAGATACTCAAAAGTTGATCAAGTCAATAACGCACGATAAAGAATCAAATAATATGACATATTTCCTAGGAATGTCCTATAGCCTCTCATAGATTGGATACAGATGTCATCGTACCGATCCACGAGACTCTACTAGACACCTTGCTCTTGTACTGGCGATACCGGTGAACCTAGTGCTCTGATACCACTCTGTCATGACCCAAAACTGGGTCATGATAGCGTCTACATAACCCTCCGATAGACAAGCCAAAACCCAATGATTGTGGAAGATTGTAATAATAATTAAACCAAGGAAATATGGAAGATATAAAGAAAAGACAGGGCCAATAGTATATATACATACCAACGTACAAAATATACTAAAGATGGCCCTAAAGTGACCAAAAAGACAAAACAACATGAGAACCCACCCAGACCTGGTGTCACCAGTACAAGAGCGACTAAGTAAGGAGTAGCTATACAATAGACGCTGTCTATCCAAAATACAAAATATAGACAAGATGTACAAGATGGAAAGCATGTAAAGTCTCCAAAAGCGCCAGGAGCTCACCGCGATCCAAACAACAACATGCCTTGAATGACAGAAGATCAGCGAGGGTGGCTCATACTAGGTGTTGCATCAGAAAAAAGATGCAGAGTGTAGTATGAGTACCAAGACAATGGGTACTCAGTAGGCATCATAGGCCGACCGAGCGCAGAAAGATAATATATAAATGAGAGATATAGGAAAGTAGATAAAATTACAAGGATCCACCTAAATCTATTTATAAAGCCAAGAATACATCCATAATCCAATAAGGTAATTTGATGCACGATGATGCATGCGTGAATGCAATATAATATAAACCCATAAAATCACATCGGGCGCCCGGAATACCGCATCGGACTATGCATATCGATATGTGAAAGCAAAATACCCAGAATAACGCATCGGGCCATGCATATATATATAAATGAAAGTGAAATACCCAGAATAATGCATCGGGAGTTCGGAATACCACATCAGACTATAAAGATATGCATAAAATAGTATTTTTCCCATTTTCCTTCCAAAATCCATAGTAATACTCAAAATAATTTGTTTAAGTCCAAAAATCACCACAACCATAGTAAAGCCTCATTTCAAATTAAGATCCTTGAAAAATATTTTCATGTTGTACGATGATATGTCATGAAATGTGAGTAGGAAATATCCATAAATAGAGGAAAAACCACAAACCAACAGGCAGAACAGGGCAGAAATACCCTCCAAACCAAGAGAACTGACCTGAAATTCCGTCCAAATCCAAGCCATGGCCTCGGGTCCACAGTTACACACAACGATAGAATAAAGTAGGTAAAATAGAAAGTAAAAGCGAAAACCACCGGGAATCTCAATTTTAGCTCTAAAGCCTCCCAACCATATTAAGGATTCTATACTAGTCAAACAGATAAAGCAAGCTCCTAGGCTAAGGATAGCACATACAATTCTAGACTAAAAACCCGAAATGGCCAATTAAAGTGATAACAAGATTTAAGCCTAAATTCTACCAAATATCCAACCTAACATTCCAGTAACTCATAAATATATATAATCTAACTAAACTCAGTCTAGAAGGTAAACTGTAACCTACCTCGGGGCCGAACTTCAAGCACGAACCATCACTCATGTGCCTTCCCCTTCCGAATAGCCTCAGAAAGCTGCCATGCTATCAAGAACATAATCTAGGTGTCAAGACGATAAGAACAACACCCATATTGCTATACGAAAAATCAGGCCGAAAATCGGGTCGAAAAAATGACCCTTGGGGCCCGTGTAACAAAACAGAAAACAAAATTCACAATTATGCTCATGGTGGGTTAAGAAACCCATGTCCAAAGTTTGGGCACAAACGGAGATCGATTTGGGGCCCAAAATAACCCCGAAGTGCTACTAATTCACAGGATCAAAATGAGAAAAGCTCAAAATTAAAGACGGAAGCTTACCCCGACCAAGAGAACTACGCCGCGGAGGTGAGTTGCACAAACTCAAGAACTTGTAGCCCCAAGAGAACAGATTTCTACAAGTAATGCCCAAGCTTGAGAATTAACAACAATGGGGTTTTAGCGGGAGAATTACGAGAATAAACACGGAAGGAGGAGAGGGGTGACGAGGGAACTTACCGGATGAAGGACACTGAAGCAAGGAGATGGAAAATAGGAACTTGGGAGCTTCAACAATGGAGTTTTTGGAAAAGTGAAAGAGAAATGTGATGTGCCGCCATTTTACGACACTTTTGACTCCTTTAAACTAAGAACAATCGTACGTTTTCAAGCAACCGTTGTCGTTTTTGATGTTTTTATATTGTATTTTCAGGAAATAGGGACAAACATGGAAACGGAAGGAAATACGAGCAAAACGACATTCTGGATAAGAGTGACGGCCTGAGTGACGGTCCGTCACACATGTGACGGTCCGTCACATGTGACCGTCAAGTGGAGGCAGTCCACTGCCCAAGGGTGACGGTTCCGGCGATGGTCCGTCAAGCCAGTGACGGTCCGTCAGCCTGGCCGTCACACCTAGGCAGTCCGCTACGCGGAATCCGAACGTTTTTGGGACTTTGTTTCCTAGACTCCTATAAATACCCTATGTTAGGTTTATTTTACATATTATTCATTACCCAATAGTTTTAGAAGAGTTTTTAGTCGGTTTTGAGAGCAACAACACGTTTTCTTCTTCTTGAATTCGTGTTTTTGATTTGTTCTTGGGATCTTGGTTTTTCTTGTTCTTGGATATTTGAAGATTGTTTTCATTATATTGTAAGAATCTCTTCTCCTTATTATGAATATGACTTTCTTCTCTTCTTCTTCTAGCATGATTAACTAAACTCCCACAACTAGGGTTGTGGGAGCCATGGCTAAAGTAGCGATATAGATTCCGGGTAGCGACGGGTTCAATATATATGATTGTCACGTTGTTAATCATTCATGCTTAACGTTTTCTAGTGGTTGCAAACATTAGAACATGCCTAGGTTTAAATTTGCTTGAGTAAAGAGATTAAAACTGGGAAACTTGATTAACGACGAGGATTCGAGACTACCAACTCTCGTCTTATGATTAATGCTGTAACTAGATTAATCTACTTGATGTTTAGGATTGAAATATAAAAAGCACACCTTTTCAAGTTCGAGAGAATTGAAAAGTAAATTCGTCTATTTGGTTGAGAAACGTTTAGATGATACCATTAATTCAACCACATCGTGACATACATAAAGAAAGAACCCGGTTAAGCTTAGAATCGACATTGTTACAACGCCATGGTGAACACTTCCCTAGTTCTCTCTCCTATTGATTATCTCTCATACATTATTATTTGTTTTTGTTATGTTTTGATCACACAAAACCCCCCCTTTTACCGGAAACTATTGACCAATAGTCATCTAATTCACTAAAGATTTAACTTTCACCATATTCCCTGTGGGATCGACCCCAACCTTTGTTGGGTTCTATATTTGACAACGATCGCTTACGCTTCTTAATTGGAGTGGTACTTTGAGCATTATCAAAATGAAGTTGAAGTTTAAATAGCTTCCAGGGGTCCTTCATCGCGATCGCGATAGGACCCCCGCATTCGCGGAGAACAGTTGGCCCAACCATCGCGACCGCGATGGTCTAGGCCGCTATGGTCTAGGCCGCGTTCGCGAAGAGAAAGGTTGAGCCGAGTCCCAGCCGACTTCATCGCGAACGTGATGAGAAACCTTTGCGATCGCGATGGTCAAGAAACTAGACCATCGCGAACACGTTAGAAGATCCACGATCGCGATGACCAAAATGGTCTGCAACCATATTGCAGCAACCAACTATTTCACCAAGGCCAAAAGTCTTCCGACAGGTCCTCGGGATACATCTGGAACCCCATGAACACAAATCAACCATCCTAGACTACCAAAAATGGCATTCCAGACTCAATGAAATCGACGAAACTCCAAAAGGAGATCTTTTTAATGGAAAGTGGGCCCCGCGCCCAAAACCAACTCGGAACTCAAAATCTAAAAACAAGTCTGGAAGCCCTAGGACCCAAACCAAAGGTCCCCCTAGCCCAAAGTCGATATTCCGGAGCTAACGACACTGACAGAATTTCCATCTGAGGCTGTCTTCTCTGAATGTTGACCAAAGTCAACCTTACCAGCCAAACTGACTTGAAAACACACAAAGCAGCACAAAACTAAACCGAAAGCACTCAGACCCAAACCAATGGTCTCACTAGACCAAAATTGCCATTTCGGAACCAATGAAACTGTCAAAATCTAATTTTGAGTATGTTTACCAAGAAAGTTGACCAAAGTTGAAGATTTTCCAACTTTAAGGGCTAAAGAAGGGAAATATTCATAATGACCTAATGAATGGCCCGGGCACCAAACCGTCAGTCCCAATAAGTCATAAATGACCTGTAGCTGCTGAGGGAAAGTTTGAAATGCAGAAAAAGTACGAAAAACAGAAAATGACCTGGAGGGTCATTACACTTACATTTCTTTCTCAAGAGACTACTAGCATTCAAGAATTTTATTGTTCCATAATGTTGATTTGGAATGAGATGGATATGATTTATGACATAAGTGTTCTGGCAGTGGCACTTGTGATAGTCCTTAACCTGCGATAGAAATCTCATTGTTGTATATTCCTTATGAAGTTACGACCTGAGTTTGAACATATTCGAGCCTCTATTCTCAATCGCAACTCAACGTCATCGCTCGACAGTGTCCTTGTTGATCTTCATGCCAAAGAGACTCGTTTGGTCTCTCTCTCTCTTCTCTGGGTTCCCCTCTTAATTCCTCTGTTGCTCACCAAGGGAAATATCGTGACTTGTCTACTGTTGAGTGCTTCAACTGTCATGAAAAAGGTCACTATGCTTCTTATTATCGCAACCTGAAAGGGACCACCTCCAAATTATTTTGTTAATATTGCAATAAAAATGGTCATCTGATCAAAAAAATTCAAAATTCATCCACCACGTCACAGACATTCGACCACTCGCACTGCCTTTACCTCTACTGCTGATCCTCTTGATGGTTCCTCCTCTTCATTACCTGTTGACCTAGTCCAACAACATATCAAAGGTCTTCATGCTGCAGGTTTTGGTAAGCGAAAGTCGACTACTCCTTAGATTATAGATTCGATTGGTGACTTGACAACCTTTGCTTTCTCACAACCTATTTCCATCCCTGGCACTATCACTGTTGCCAATGGGATGAACCTCGACATTCATAGAAGTGGCACTTTATAATTTATATTTCCTGATTCTCCTCCTCTAGTTTTATTTGATGCTCTATATATCCCTAAATTATATGCTAATATTATTTTTATTAATCAGCTTGTTACCAAACATTGCTTAGTTTCTTTCTCATCTAATGGTTGTCTTATTAAGGATCTGAGAATCGGGAAGGTGATTGGTCAGGGTCGTAGACAAGGGTAACTCTTCATCTTGGATCTGGGTTCATCCTCCAACTCTCACAAGTGATTTCTTGCTCCATCTTCTCAGGAGATAAACTTAGCCAATACTCTTTGGAAACTGTGGCACAGGCGCTTAGGACATTCTCATTCTCAGAATCTCAAGTCTTTGTTTTCTTCTAGCGATTTAGTTTCTAAGATTAATTTTAAGAATGATATTACTATCGATTGTGAATATTGTGTTCTTGCAAAATCGCATTTGTTTCAATTTAATAAATGTATTCATCATACTTGTCACGACCCGATTTCTCGGTCATGATGGCACCTACAACCCCCCCGTAGGCGAACCTCTTTGGGCGACCTGTAAGGCCCAGAAGATAGGATCCATGAAAGGTCCCACCCGTATACCACTACTGCACCGTATACCCACCTTACAGCACCCGCAGCTCGCAGCCTCTGGCCCAGAACGACAAGGTCCATGGAGGTCCCCGACCAACATACTAGATGCCCCGCATCTAAAAAATCCACAAGTAAAGCTGCCCGGAGGGTGTTCGGGTCTAAATCAGTAAATCAAATGGTTCTAATGCACGGCCCCGCCGAGCCTAGTATTATCACGAAAGCTGTAGTAAAACAAGTCTAGCCCTCGGCCCCGCCGAGCCTAGTTTTAGTAAACATAGTGATAAAACATCCTTTAGAACTTTCCTTACCCCAAGAAGATTCACAAAATAAGTCAAACTATTTCCAAATCATTTCCATCGAAAATAGGCCCCCCGGGCCATGCAAGGTTTAGAAAATAGTTTCAGTAGGCCCGAAGCCAAAACAGTAGTAAAACATGGAAGAAACCTCTTTATATGCATAGAGATGGTATGATCATACACACAACAGCCGCCCCGCAGCTCACAATCAACCTAACGGCCCTGCACAGGCTCCAAAGCTACTCAGCAAGCATAACCAACCTAGAAGGATAACTCTATGTCCGGGACTCACGGACATTGCCAATGATCCCACCATCTATGTTCCAGAGTCAAAAAGGCCCCCACGGGACCACAAGGGTAATAATATCAATAAATCAGAATACTACACACAACGGAGGAAAGAAACAAGATGAATCACGGAAGAGTGGTCAAGGTCTGTGGTACCAGCCTAACAACCCAACCCAAGGATGTCAACTAGTAAAATTTTACCCGATATATGCGAATTCTAGGGAGTTAAGCCGTAACCTACCTGTCGTCCAATGACAAGCTACTAGGACGACGATGTCCAAGCCCGAACCGCTCCGAGAAGCTCCGAAATGAAATCAAATTGAATGAAATTTAATACAACACTAACGTGTGGGATAGAATTTTGCAAAGGAACTTTAATGCTATCAAAGATCCAAAGTTTGGCAGATGTGCATATATATGTATATTGGATTCTGCCAACAATCATTTTCTAAAATGCCTATACTACATATTAGTAGTTGAAATGTGGCAATGTTGACATGTGGCAGCCATCATTTGTTGCAAAAGTTTGGTGTGCACTCCCCCCACATCCACGTGGAGGTGGGGTGGCACACCCTAAATGTTTTTATAACCTTATATATGTATTCGGGTATTGCATAAATTCATGGTAAACTAAATATAACTTTTTGAATATATCATAATAAATAGGAAATTATTTCAAATAAAACCTACTATACTATAATAATAATTTTCAACATAAATAAATTTACTATTTCCGTTAAAATATTACAATGTATAAAAATCTTATAAAATAAACACATACACAATTATGTCATAACAAAAGTTATTTTCATACACATTTAAAATACTTTAAAAAGGTAATAAAAATATAACTTTTTACCACATTCAACTTTAAAATAACATATTTTCAAATACGCGCGATGTTAATAAAATTCTTAACTTTAGGCTCGCAAGACTTTGATACGGAAAGAAGGTTAAGGTCGTACGGTCGCAATTCACCATCACACAAATTTGATACTCAGCTTCTAAGACAGGGAATTGATCATAACGACTAATCAAACGACTAGGTCACCGAACCACTTGTCCCAGCAAGCCATGAATGACTTGGGGCCGCTACAGAAAAGCTCTAACAGTACAAGGAAAATGTATACGCAGAAATGACCGGAAGAGTCATTATCTCATCCACTACTAAAAAGGACTTTCGTCCTCGAAAGTCAAGGACAAGGGAGTACCTGAAGGCTCAAATAGCTGCAGATACTGAGCCCGCATATCTCTTTCGGTCTCTCAGGTAGCCTCCTCAACTGGACGATGCCTCCACTGAACCTTAACAACCGAGATCTCTCGAGACCTTAATCTCCTGACATCTCTGGCCAAAATAGCTGTCGGCTCCTCAACAAAGGCTAAACTCTCATACAACTGAACTGAATCCCACTACAACACATGCGACTCATCTGGGACATACCGACGCAACATTGAAATATGAAATATAGGATGTATGGCTGAAAATATCAGAGGCAAGGCTAACTAATAGGCAACGCTACCAACCCTCTGAAGAATCTCAAATGACCCAATATACCTGGGGCTAAGATTGCCCCGCCTACCAAATCTCATCACGCCCTTCATGGGTGATACACGGAGAAACACCAAGTCACCAACACTAAACTCCAAGGCATGAAGCCTACGATCAATATAACTCTTCTGCTATTTTGAGCTGCCCGAACTCTGTCCTAAATCACTCGGACTCAGTCTAACGAATCTCGAAGCAAATTTGTACTTTGTGGCCTAGACTTAAAACTATTGAACCAACCAACCGGTGATTTGCAACGCCTACCATACAGAGCCTCGAAAGGTGCCATGTCAATACTCAAATGAAAACTATTATTATAAGAAAACTTTGTCAAGGGCACAAACTGATCCCAAGAACCTCCAAAGTCAAGTACACAGTCCCGAAGCATGTCCTCCAGGACCTGAATGGTCCTCTCGGACTGGCCATCTGTCTGAAGGTGGAAAGCAGTACTAAGCTGAACCTCTGTACCCAAATCTCGCTGAATAGCCCTCCAAAACTGAGATGTGAACTGAGTGCCACGGTCTGAAATGATAGAAGCTGGGACCCCATGCAACCGAACAATCTCACAAAGGTAGATTTGGGCTAACCGCTCCGCACCATAAGAAGTCTGAACTGAACAGAAATATGCTAACTTAGTCAGCCTATCAACAATAACCCAAATGGAATCAAACCCATGAGAAGTAAGAAGCAACCCAACAACGAAGTCCATAGTGATACCTTCCCATTTCCACTCAGGAATGGGAAGTCGCTGCATGAAACCACCCGGTCTCATATGCTCAAACTTAACCTGCTGACAGTTCAAGCACCGAGATACAAACTCCGCTACGTCCCGCTTCATACCACTCCACCAATAAAGCTGCCTCAAATCTCTGTACATCTTGGCTGCGCCAAGATGGATGGAATACCTAGAACAATGTGCCTCACGGAGAATCAACTGAATAAAATCACCAACCCTCGGAACACAAAGGCCGCTATCAAACCTCAAAACCCAATCTGAATCTAGAGTTTCCCGACTGGCCTCACCCTGAACAACCTGATCACGAAGGTCACACAACCACTGATTCTCAAACTGACGGCTCTGAATCTAATCAATCAAAGTAGAACGAATCTCGATACTGGCGAGAACTCTACTAGGATCGAACAAGTCAAGCCTAACCAAATGGTTAGCCAAGGACTGGATGTCCGAGGCCAAGGGTCGCTCTGAAACTGAAAGAGAAGCTAGGCTGCCCATACTCACCGCCTTCCGGCTTAAGCCATCCGCTACCACATTCCCCTTGCCCGGATAATACAGAATAGTAAAGTCATAGTCCTTCAGTATCTTGACCCATCTCCTCTGCCTCGAGTTTAGCTCTTATTGAATGGTGATATACTGAAGACTACGATGATCAGTAAAGATCTCACTATGAACTCCATATAGGTAATGCCTCTAGATCTTGAGCGCGAAAACTACCGCCGCCAACTCCATGTCATGGGTGGGGTAGTTGCACTCGTGAACCTTCAGCTGCCTCGACGCATATGCTATCACTCGACCCTGCTACATCAACACTCAACCAAGACCAACCCCGGAAGCATCACAATACACGGAGAAGCTCTGACCCTCAACCGGCAAGTCAAAACTGAAGCTGAAGTCAATAAGGCCTTAAGCCTCTGAAAGCTATCCTTGCACTGATCCGACCACTGAAATGGGACATCCTTCCTAGTCAGCACAGTCAAGGGTGCTGCTATGGAAGAAAATCCCTAAACGAACCATCTATAGTAACCTGCTAACCCAATAAAGCTGCAGACCTCAGTAGCAGTAGTAGGTCTAGGCCAATCACAAACCGTAGAAATCTTTCCTGGGTCAATCCTAATCCCATCCTTAGACACCACGTGCCCTAGGAATGTAACTGACTCAAGCCAAAACTCACACTTTGAGAACTTGGAATAAAGCCGATGATCTTTTAAGGTCTGAAGTATAATCCTCAGGTGCTGCTCATGCTCATCTATACTCCACGAATATACCAAGATGTCATCTATGAAAACTATCATAAATGAATCCAAATACGGGCCAAGCACCCTGTGCATCAAGTTCATAAAAGCTGCGGGGGCATTAGTCAACCTAAAAGACATCACCAGGAACTCATAGTGGCCATAACGTATCCTGAATGTTGTCTTAGGGATGTCCTCTGCCCTAATCCTCAACTGATGGTAGCCGGACCTCAAATAAATCTTCAAAAACACGGCTGAACCCTGAAGTTGATCAAACAAGTCATCAATCCTCGACATCGGATACCTATTCTTCACTGTCACCTTATTCAGCTGCCGATAATCAATACACATCCGCATCGACGCATCTTTCTTCTTCACAAATAGAACAGGATCACCCTAAGGTGACACACTCAGTTTAATAAACCCCTTAGCTAACAGATCCTAGAGCTGCTCCTTAAGCTCCTTCAACTCAGCAGGAGCCATACGGTAAAGAGAAACAGAAATGGGCCTGGTGCCCGGCTCTAACTCAATAGAAAAATCAATATCTCTCAGGTGGAAGTCCTGATAGGTCGGTAGGGAACACATCTAGGAAGTCCCTAACTATAGGAAAAGACTCAGAAGACGGAGGGTCAACACTAGCATCTCGTACATATGCTAGATAAGCCAAGCACCCACGGGAAATCAACTTCCTAGCTCGAAGATAAGAGATGGTCCCAAACGGTGCGTGGCCAACGGAACTCTGCCACACGATCGAGGGTACACCGGGCACAGCTATGGTAACGATCTTGGCATAATAATCCAAAACTGCACGGTGAGGGGATAACCAGTCCATGCCCAGTATCACATCAAAATCTAGCATATCAAGGATCATCAAATCACCCCAAGTCTCCAAATCACCAACAAATATCATGCAAGATCTCACAATCCAATCCACTACTAAAGAATCTCCTACTGGGGTCAAAATAGAAACAGGAACAGATAACGACTCACTAGCCAACCCCAAAGAAGGCAGAAAGTAGGCAGATACATACGAACAAGTAGATCCAGGATCAAACAAAGCCAAAGCAGTCTGATGGCACACAGAAATCATACCTGTAATCACAGCATCCGAGGCCTCTGCCTCTGGTCTCCCAGGGACCGCATAAAACTGATAATGACCTCCACCTTCCCGACCGCCATCCCTACCACCTGCTCTGCCACGTGGGGCACCACCTCTAGCCTAACCACCACCCCCTCTAATCGGTGGTTGAACTTCTCACATGGGATGAGCCAGCTGAACTACGGGCTGAACTGTACCCCTCTGGGGGAAATCTCTAGCAAAATAGCCAACGACACCACAATCATAACAAGCTGAACCCCGCTGGGGGCAATCTCTGGCGTAGTGACCGCTAACACCACAATAATAGCAGGGCCCTGATGGCCCACCCTGTCGAGATGAACTAGCTGAATCCGTGTGGCCACCCTGGCCTGATGCCCCAGAAGTAGTACCTCTCAAAGACTGCCCCTGCTCAAACTGAGAACTACCCAAAGTCTGAAGGGAAGTCTGAACTGGTCTACTAGTCTGATCCTGATGCTACTGTGGCTGATAACCCCGACCTCACTAGCCCAAACCTCTACCACCCTGTCGAGAACCACTGAAGCTACCCTGATAACGAGGCCACTTATCCCTAGCCCCCTGATCATGTTGATATAAGTCCTCCACAGTACGGGCATAATCTGTAATAACTTGAAATGATCGACCACTAGCAACTAATATCTCGGCTGACTCTCTCAGCTCTATCCGCAACCCAAAAATAAATCTGCGAACCCTGTCTGGCTCCGTAGGAATGATCATAGCCCTAAATGGAGCAAGCTTATAGAAATGGGTCTCATACTCAAATACTGACATGTGCCCCTGCATAAGCCTAGTAAACTGCTCCTGACGATGCTCACGATCACTCTATGGCAAAAACTTGGCCATGAAGGCCTCATAAAACTCAGACCAAGTCAAAGGAGGTGACGATGGTGGTCTGCAAGAAACCTGGGCCCTCCACCATAACTTCGCTGGGCCCTCCAGCTAATAGGTAGTATAACCAACCCCCCGAGTCTCTAACAAACCCAAATGATGTAACATCTCCTCACAGGTAGTAATAAAGTCATGTGGGTCCTGTCCAGAAGTACCAACAAACCTCGAAGGTGCTAATCTCAAAAACCTACCCAACGCCTTCTGCTCCGACTCTGTCATAGCTGGGCGAGGAGCAAGAGGTTGTGCAACTGATGGGACCGGAATAACCTCTGCACGGGGAGCAGCAGTAGCAGGCTGCGCTCCTGAACTCTGTGCACCCAGGGCTTCCTCCTGAGCAGATGTCTGTGCTACCTCAGAAGGCCGCTCTCCTATCATACCCAAAAACTGTAATAGTAAACCCCAAATATCTGAAGACTGAGCTGGCACAAAAGTGGGTGCTGGAGCTGGTACTGGAGCTGGTGGTACCTGGACTTCCCCCTGATCCACATGCTGCTCGTGCTCTACCTCAACTCTAGCAGCTCTAGCAGGTGCCACTACTCGGGGGCATTCTCGACTCCTAGCTGGAGTCGGAGGCCCATCTCTGCCTGATACTGACGCTCTCGTATGTACCATCTGCGGGAGAATAAAGTAGAACAAATGAGATTTCAAGAAACTTCAAAGGTACTACGCATGATACAGAAGCGATGAAAGAGTTGTGTTTCCTAAGATGTCACTATAGCCTCCCAAAGATTGAGTACGAACATCTCCGCCCTGATTCGCAGGACTCTACTAGACATTGGCTCTTATACCGATGACACCGGTGAACCTAGTGCTCTAATACCACACTATCATGACCCGATTTCTCAGTCATGATGACACCTACAACCCCCCGTAGGCGAACCAATCCCCGTAGCCCAAAACGGTTAGTAATAGGCTACCATATAACCAACAAGTAGAAGAATATGTAAACTAGGTGAAAGCAAGGGATACATAAGATAAAGGAAAGAACAACAGGTGTATATACAGGCGCCAAAACCAACCCAAGGCCTGGTGTCATAGTATAGAGCCAGAACTACATATAGAGAGTACAAACGATCCAAAATAATATGTACATATGTCTCCGAATGGTAATAGAGTACATAAAGCAAAAGATAAACTAAAGCTAAGCTTCGATCGCCAAAGGCTCACCCTCAGTCCAGAATAGCACAAAAGCAGCTCCTCGCATGAGGCTCCATGAACTAACGGTGACTGCCCATACTAGGATCTACACTAGGAGATGCAGAGTGTAGGGTGAGCACCAAATGCGAAGCATAAGGTACCTAGTAGGTATCATAGGCCGACTGGGCATATATAAAGTAAAAGAGCAATAGCAGACAGAGTAAAAATATTTTGTCACAGAAATCAATGGAAGGTACACAGGAACTAGCCCAGAGGGAAGACAACAGAAAACAACATATCAGGCTAGCAATGAGAATGTATATACACACAACAGGTACAGGTGAAAGTAAGGACGATGCACCTGGGATCCTTGCAAAAACAGTATATATATATAAGAAAGTTCTAGAAATGGATGGTATACCAGTAACCTCAAGTATATAAAGAATGGGAGGGAAGGATGAAGGTAGACATGCTCGGAAATCAGAAAACAATAACCATACTAATCACAACAATCTCATTCCAGAAACCAATGGCCTCGCTGTAACAAATTTCATAATTAAGACCAAGGCAATGTAATAAGAGTCTACCTACAGTCCCTCGGCCACCCATATAACCGAGAAATAGAAACAAGTGAAAACAAACCCTCCGACATCCTATACTACCGGAGCGTACAATCAACAAGCAGCAGACAAGGGTGGTATCTCACGCAGATGGATGATATGATGCCATGCTAAGTTAAAGTGATAGTAGTACCATATGTTACCCGCTTCCAGCGACATGTAAGGCCCAGAAGACAGGATCCATGGAAGGTCCCACCCGTATACCACTACTGCACCGTATACCCCCCCTTTTGGCACCCACAGCTCGCAGCCTCTGGCTCGAAACAGCAAGGTCCATGGAGGTCCCCGACCAACATACTAGATGCCTCGCATCTAAAAAATCCACAAGTAAAGGTGCCCGGAGGGAGTCCGGATCTAAATTAGTAAATCAAATGGTTCTAGCACATGGCCCCACCGAGCATAGTATTGTCATGAAAGCTGTAGTAAAACAAGTCTAGCCTTCAGCCCCGCCGAGCCTAGTTTTAGTAAACATAGTGATAAAACATCCTTTAGAACTTTCCTTACCCCAAGAAGATTCACAAATTAAGTCAAACTATTTCCAAATCATTTCCGTAAAAAATGCCCCTCCGGGCCATGCAAGGTTTAAAAAACAGTTTCAGTAGGCCCGAATCTAAAACAGTAGTAAAACATGGAAGAAACCTCTTTATATGCATGAATATGGTATGATCATACACACAATAGCCGCCCCGCAGCTCATAATCAACCTAACGGCCCTGCACAGGCTCTAAAGCTACTCAGCAAGCATAACCAGCCTAGAAGGATAACTCTATGTCCGGGACTCGCAGACATTCCAAATGATCCCACCATCTATGTTCCAGAGTCAACAAGTCCCCCATGGGACCACCAGGGTAATAATATTAATAAATTAGAATACTACACACAACGGAGGAAAGAAACGAGATGAATCACGGAAGAGCGGTCAAGGTCTGTGGTACCAGCCTAACAACCCAACTCAAGGATGTCGTACAATTTTACCCGATATATGTGAAGTCTAGGGAGTTAAGTCGTAACCTACCTGTCATCCGATGATAAGATACTAAGACGATGATGTCCAAGCTCGAACCGCTCTGAGAAGCTCCAAAATGAAATCAAATTGAATGAAATTTAATACAACACTAACGTGTGGGATTGAATTTTGCAAAGGAACTTTAATGCTACCAAAGATCCAAAGTTTGGCAGATGTGCATATGTATATTGGATTCTGCCAACAATCATTTTCTAAAATGCCTATACTACATATTAGTAGTTGAAATGTGGCAATGTTGACATGTGGCAGCCATCATTTGTTGCAAAAGTTTAGTGTCCACTCCCCCCACATCCACGTGGAGGTGGGGTGGCACACCCTAAATGTTTTTATCCCCTTATATATGTATTCGGGTATTGCATAAATTCATGGTAAAATAAATATAACTTTTTGAATATATCATAATAAATAGGAAATTATTTCAAATAAAACCTACTATATTATAATAATAATTTTCAACATAAATAAATTTACTATTCCCTTTAAAATATTACAATGTATAAAAACCTTATAAAATAAACACATACACAATTATGTCATAACAAAAGTATTTTTCATAGACATTTAAAGAACTTTAAAAAATACTTTAAAAAGGTAATAAAAATATAACTTTTTACCACATTCAACTTTAAAATAATATATTTTTAAATACGCGCGATGTTAATAAAATTCTTAACTTTAGGCTCGCAAGCCTTTGATGCGGAATGAAGGTTAAGGTCGTACGGTCGTAATTCACCGTCACACGAATTTGATACTCAACTTCTAAGACAGGAAATTGATCATAACGACTAATCGAATGGCCAGGGCACTGAACCACCGGTCCCAACAAGCCATGAATGACTTGGGGACGCTACAGAAAAGCTCTAACAGTACAAGGAAAACTTATACGCGGAAATGACCGGAAGAGTCATTGCAATACTACCTTTCCATTTGAACTTATTCACTTTGATGTTTGGGGTGTTGCGAGCTCCAAGTTGCTCTTTGGAAATTCTTATTATGTCATATTTGTGGATGATGTATCTAGATTTACATGGGTTTACTTTCTTAAGCACAAATCTGAGGTATTCAGGGTCCTTACGTATTTTTATGCCATGGTCTGCACTCAATTTGCGAAAAACATAAAGATCCTTTGCACGGACACATGCGGTGAATACATCTTTAAAGATTTTGAGCATTTCTATGTTATTGAAGGTGTTATTCATCATAAATATTGTCCTTACCAGTCTCAATAGAATGGTGTTACTGAGCGGAAGCATTGCCTATTATTAAAACAGCTCATGCTCATTGACTTCATGCCAATTTTCCACAATTATTTTGGGTTGATGGTGACTACACGATAGTCTACCTCATTAATCAGATGCCCACTACAGTTCTCCAAAATTAATCCCTTTTACAGAAGCTTTTTGGTACTAATCCTCTGTATGACACCTTTCGTGTTTTTAGATGTACGTGTTATGTGCTTCTTTCGAGATCTGAGTATTCTAAAATTGATGGCAAGTCTGCCAAATGTATTTTTTGGGATAGTTAAACACTCAAAAAGGCTGTCATTGTTATGACTGGGATGTTGAACTAATGAGGATCTCATGCAATGTTCCCTTCTTTGAGAACTCATTCTATTTTTGCCCAACTACAGAACCAACAGATGTCATTGGTCAGTCAACTCCCTTTTGGTCCGACTTTGATGATGAGCTTGATCCTTATGTGAGAGTTCCCCTGGATTCTTCTCCTCCTTCGCCATCTCCAGATCCATGTATCTTATCTTTTTCTCATATTTTTTCCTCTTTTAAACCACTACATAGTGTAGTTACTATCGGGTCCGGTTGGGTCAGTAAACCCCCTTCTCAATTGTCTTTAGTATCCTCACTTGATCACATTTTCATTCCTAGATCTTATAACCAGGCGGCTGACAGTAAAGAATGGACCTTGGCTATGCTAACTGAACTTGATGCACTTGCCCAAAATCATACATGGGATCTGCTTCCAGCACCAAAGGATCAAACTGTGGTTGGGTGTAAATGGGTCTACACTCTGAAGCAAAAGTGTGATGGCACATTGGATTGATATAAATCTTGCTTGATGGTGCAAGGTTTTAAGCAAGAGTATGGGATAGATTATGAGGAAACCTTTGCTCCCATGGATAAAATGACTACTGTTAGTACATTATTGGCTGTTGCAGCAGTTAGACCATGAGACATCTCACATGTGGATATCACTAATGCCTTTCTTAATGGTGAGATATCTGAGACTATGTATATGAAGCCTCCTTCTGGCTTCTCCCATTCTCCATCAATGGTATGCAAACTGCGGAAGGCCATTTATGGCTTGAAGTAAGCTCCGTGTGCCGGGTTTTCCAAGTTGAAGTCTGTTCTTCTGCAAGGTGGCTATCGATAGAGTCACAATGATTATTCTCTATTTATCTCTCTCTCACTGCAAGGGATGGTTTTTGTGCTAATCTATATCTATGATTTCTTGATTACTAAGGATGATGTCGAAGCTATTTTGCAGCTTAAAAGTGCAATGACCCTCTAGGTCATTTTCTCAGTTTTCATGATTTTTCTGCATTTTGAGATTTCCCACAGTGACTACAGATCATTTATTACTTTCCGAGACTGACGGTTTGGTTCTCAAGCAATTCATTTGTGTTTTAAGCCCATTTTTCTATTTTGAAACTCTAAAAACTAGAAGAGTTGCAACATTCAGAGAAGACGGCCTCGGATGGAAATTCCATCAGCGGTGTTAGCTCCAAAACATTGACTTTGGGCTAGTAGGACCTTTGGTTTGGGTCTCGAGGATTCCAAACTCATTTTGGGCTATTGGGTTTCTTTTTGGTAAAAGTTAATTTTTGGGAATGGGGCCCATTTTCCATCAAGACAACCTCCGTTGGTCATTTTAATGATTTTGTTAAGTCTGAAATATCATTTCCAGTTGGATAACATGTTTGGTTTGTGTTCACGGGGTGCCAAATGAATCCCAAGGGTCTATCGATGAAATATTAGCCTTAGTGTATTGCTGGTTTTTAGTTGTTGGTACAACTGAAATTCGTTCATTGCGATCATGAAGAAGACCATCACGATCATGATGGTCTAACTTTTTGACCTTTGCGATCGTGAGGGTTTTCTTACGATAGCGATAAAGGGCCCCTTTTGTTCTTTGCGATCACGTGGCTGACCATCGCGATGAGTTAGTCATCATGGTCATTGAAATTGTGAGGGTTTTTCTTGCCATCAGGATGAAGGAATCCCTGGCAGTATATAAATCTTTCCCTTGTTTTTAATTTATTTCAATCGAAAAATCCTCCATTATTAGAGCTCTAAGTTCAAGGAATTGCTGAGGGATCATTAAGTAAAGCTCAGGATTGTTGGGTCCTCGTCCGTGACCATTTTCCCACCTCATATTCGTAAGTTTTAGGCTCAAATTCCGTGTAATTCCATTCTTAATTCTTAAATCATTCTTGGTCTTTTTGAACTGTTTCGATCTTAATTGATGGAGGATCGTGCTTAAATTTTGAGCATGTGATCCTCGTCCCACGAGGGATGTTGTGGTGAATTTTTTTTCTGTTTTGTAAATCAGGCCCCGAGGGTCATTTTTGGACTTGATTTCCAGCCTGAAAGTTTGTATATCAATATGGGTGTTATTCTTCTCGTCTTGACACCTAGATTATATAGCATGGCAATAGTCGGAGGATTCTCGGAGATAGGCTTCGGTCTTGTGGATTGTGCGCTCGTGTTTGACTTTCAGGTAAGTTATGACTTACCTACTTTAAGACTTAGCTCTTATAAGGTATTTGTATAGTAAATTGCTAATTGTGGGTAGGGTATTGTGGTTTGGATATTTTAATTTAGGTATTTAATCCTTACAACTTATTTAGAGGCCTTAGAGTAAGATATCGATTGGGAATCCTTAGCTTAGGTTGTAGCTCCTTCCTTAATACTTGGCATAGTTTTCATGGTATTTATGGGCTTTGAATTCTTTGCCTTAACTTTGCTTAGGCTAGTGGTAGTTTGGGTTGATTAGATTAGGAAGTCTTAATATAAGATTAGGAGGACTTCGCGGTAGAGTAGCCTTTTCTGTAGTTTTATATTTACATTTTTACCGTTCTTCCCTCGTTTTACTTTCCAGTTTGGTATGTTGTATAATTATGGGCCTAAGGTCATGGATGCTGGACACCAGGTCCGGGGTTGGTTCTTGTATATGTTCGTCTTCCCAAACACTTTAGGGCCATTTTTGTATATTTAGTACTATTGGTATATATCTATACTATTGGCCCCTATTTCATTATGTTTTCTCTTCCGCTTCCTTTATTTAATTGTTTAGTTGTATTATCGCATTCGAGTTTTGGTAGGCGCCATCATGACCCAATTTCGGATTGTGACAAGAGGTATGTTACAATCTTCATTTCAAATGAAGGATTTGGGGCAGGCATCTTAGTTTCTTGGTCGGGAAATCTCTCATAATTTTGGTGTCTACTTTCTCTGCCAACGGAAGTATACCAAAGAAATTTTGTACATGGCTCAGCTGACTGATGTGACCACTGTTGATACACCCATAAAGTAGAACACTCATTATTCTAAGACTGATGGGGAACCACTCTCAAACCCGACCATTTATCGATGCCTTGTTAGGAGCTTGGTCTACTTAACTGTCACTAGACCTGACATTGCTCATGCAGTTCATATTCTTAGTCAATTTTTGTCTGACCCTCAACACCTTTGTCTTATGGATGTTCATCGCCTTCTCCGTTATCTTTAGTTGACTGCAATAATGGGCCTGCATTACAGTCATGGCTCACCTACTCTCTTGCGTTCCTTCTCAGATGCAGATTATGGTGGGTGCCTGGACACTCGTTGTTCGACCACTGGGTATTGTGTGTTTCTTGGCAATTCCTTGCTATCTTGGAAGTCAAAAAAGCAAGCAACCGTGTCCAAATTATCCATTGAAGCAGAATATCATGCCATGTCGACTACTTGCAGTGAAGTGGTTTGGTTGTGTCATTTGATGGCCGATTTTGGCATTTACTTTTCCTCTCCCACACCCATGTACTGTGACAATGAAAGTGTTGTATAGATTGCTACCAATCCCGTTCTTCATAAATGAACCAAGCATATTGAGATTGACTGTCACTTTGTTCGGGAAAAATTTGATAATAGTCATATTTCTCTTCCTCACGTTTCCTCTAGAGATCAACTGACAATTTTTTTCACCAAGTCTATAAATGAAGAAACGACATGAGTTCTTTATTGGCAAACTGCTGGTTGACCACCATCAGTTTGAGGGGGGGTGTTAATCACCATCAATTACAATCTATACCTATCATATATAACTTTAATTATATTTCATATATTAGGAGGTAGATTGCATATTATTACTCTAGAATATTCCTTAATTGTATTTACCATGTATAGTTCTTACTATACATAACATTTACCATGTATAGGTTTCCTTATAACCTTATAAGGGAGGATCTCCTTCATTGTAAAGTGATAGAAAATCAAGGTTTCCCCTTGTTCATATGTTGGTTATCGTGCCTTAAATCGTGTCACCATCAAGAACAAATTTCCCACTTATGTTATTGACGAGCAACTAGACGAGTTGCGCGGAGCATAATTTTTCTCTAAGTTGAATCTGCTCTCAAGTGATCATCAGATGAGACTTCATTCTACTGCGCCGAGAAAGCAGATTTTAGGACAAATTATGAATTCTTGGTGATGTTATTCATAGTTACAAATGCTTCATCTACCTTCGAGGCTCTTATCAATGAGGTACTCAAAGATCATCTCAAGAAGTTTCTTTTGATTTGCTTTTATCAAGTTCTAATTTATAGTAGACATTTCGAGGGTCATTTAAAGCATTTGGAAGCTGTCTTCTCACTTGTACAAACTCATCAGTTGTCGTGAACCCAAAAACAAGTCTTTTTAGCGTGAAAGAAGTTAAGTACCTTGGTCATATTATGAGCTTGTTTGGATAAGATTTAATCTGGTCAAACCAGATTTTAATCTCATTAATTGAGTGTTTGGTAAAATAGAAAAGTAATTAAAAAAAGTTAAAAACTGATTAAAAAAAGCTAAAAGCTAAAAGCTGGAACCACCACCTTTTTGCTTTTAGCTTAATTTTTTTTTAAAATTTGACCAATACATTACCCTTTTATCCCTTATAATTTTCCCAAATTTCAACACTACCCTCACCTTTTCAGCCCTAAAATACATGAAAGTACTCTCTTTTCTCTCATTCTAATCCTGCTTCTCCATCTTTCTCTTTCTACTACAACAAAAAAGTGCTAACAACACTTGTTTACCGAACACATTAACAATTTTTTTTCAATTTCAGCACTTTTTATACAAACACTTATCTACTTATTTATAAGCAATTGTTTTTAGCTTTTAATCACATTGCTTAAAAACTATTTTTTTAAGCAAATCCAAACAGTCTCTACATCTAACAATGGTGTCGCAGTGGATCCCAAAAAAATTAAAACTATCACCAATTGGCCAAAAACAACAACTCGTAAAGCAATGCGGAAGTGTTTGGAACTTTGTGGCTATTACAGGAAATTAATTCAACACCATGGAACGATAGCTGATTCTCTTACGCGAATGCTCAAAAAGGATGGATTTTTGTGGATTTCTATTGCTAAAGAATCTTTTACCAAATTGAAGAAAGCAATGATATAAGCCCCTGCTCTTGCTTTGCCAAATTTTTCAAAAACATTCCTAACTGAATGTGATGCTTCAGGATCAGAAGTTGGTGCAGTTTTGAGACAAGATCAACCCATTGTTTTCTTTAGTGAAGCTTTACACGGGCTAAATTTGTTGCTTTCCACTTATGACATGGAAATACTTGCCTTGGTGTTAGCTGTTAACAAATGGAGTCCTTATCTCTTTGGTAGAAAATTCACTGTCCTGGAAGATCATCAGAGTCTCAAGCACTTGCGATCTCAAAAAAATTCTATTGTATCTCAGCAACTTTTGGTATTAAAGTTCATTGGGATTTGACTTTGTTGTGAAATGCAGGAAAAGGAAAGAAAATATTGTGGCTATGGCTGATGCGCTTTCCCTAAGGAATTCTGATATTGACAGCAGTTTGAAGGCCATTAGTTTACTAGTTCGAGGGTGGCTAGAAACAATTAAGGAAGAACTTTTGGCAAGCCCCAAAATCCAAAATTTGGTTCGTGTAGTACAAGATGGTCAAGCTATTTATTCCTGGAGCTTTCAAAATGGAATTTTGTTTTTCCAAGGGGATATTTATCTTGACTAGGAATCTCCCTCGTTAAAGGCGATTATTAAACAATTCCATAATAGCACCCATGAAGGCTTTCATAAGACACTTCATCGTGTTCAGGCAAGCTTTTATTCTAAGGGGCTGAGGAAAGAGGTTCAACAATTTATCTGTGAGTGTGCTGTTTGTCAAAAACATATTGGTGAGAATCTTTCTCCAGCTGGTGTTCTTCAGCATCTTCCCATTCCTAATCGAATTTGGGAGGACATTTCGATGGATTTCATAGATGGACTGCCAAGTTCGAAGGGCAAAACAACTATTCTGGTTGTTGTGGATCGCATATCTAAATATGCTCACTTTGTTGCTCTCTCACATCCTTATTCTGCAAAAGTTATTGCACAGGTTCTCTTTGATAAAATTTGTCGCCTATGCGGAATGCCAAGGTCCATTATATGTGAGAGAGACCCAATCTTTACAAGTGCATTCTGGAAGGAGCTGTTTTGTCTCAATGGAACAGAATCCAACTTTAGTTCAGAATACCACACTCAAACTGACAGCTAAACTGAGGTGGTGAATAAAACGTTTCTATGTATTTAAGATGTTACGCTGGTTCTCATCTGAAAGGTGGTCAAATTGGTTATCTTGGGCAGAATTCTTCTATAACACGAGTCTTCATTCCACAACCAAAAAGACTCTATTTGAAGTTGTTTATGGAAAAGGAACCACCTTTTTTAACTTCATACATCCCAGGCACAGAAAAAATAGAGTTAGTGGAACAACAGTTTCTAGCTCGCCATCATGTTGTCAAGGATGTAAGGGAAGAAATTGCAGCAGCACATAATCGGGTAAAGATGATTTATGATTCTAAGCATAGAGAAACGGAATTTGCTATTGGTGATTTGCTATATCTCAAGTTGTAAGTTTCTTGCAAGACTTCAGTAGCTAAGTGGAGGGTATATAAACGTTCAGCGAGGTACTATGGACCCTTCAGAGTTCTTCAAAAAATTGAGTCAGTAGCATATAACCTTGAACTACCAATAGAAAGCAAGATCCATCTAGTTTTTCACGTCTCCGTTCTAAAAAAACATGTTGGTGATGACCTCGTCGCTGTTCAAACTCAGTTTCCAACTCAGAGTGATGACATCTTGGAAACCTTTCTCAGATTGTTAGTTTCGAATACTTTGTTTGCAGTTTAAGTTTGTTGCTATTAGTATAGCATGTTCTTACTTGAACGATGCTTTGTTTTTGTGTAAATAAGGCTAGTATCTATTGAAGAAGGATATCTGGTATGCGAAAGAACTACTCCCTCCGTTTCAATTTGTTTTGCCTATTTTGACTTGGTATGGAGTTTAAGAAAGTAAAAAAGACTTTCTTTTGAATCTTGCCTACTTTTGAATCTTGTGGTTAAAAATTAAAGATATGTCAAATGTACCAAAATGTTTTTTGATCTTGTGGTCTTAATCATGCCATGTGGAAAGTTGAAATTGAAGAGTTGATAAAAAAGGAAAGAGACATTCTTTTTGAAACGTACTAAAAAGGAAAGTAGGCCAAACAAATTGAAATGGATGGAGTATATTTTGAACTTTGGTTGGATTGAGGTTTGTGTCTCATCTTAATACTCAGCAATTCACTTAGGGTTAACGGTTAATTTTTTATTTTGTTTCATATATCATCATAGATAGGTCCAAGGAAGGGCCAAATTCTAGTCATTCGCTCCGTCGATCGATGGTAGTATAAGAGATTCGTAACCCCTCTCCCAGCCAATCTCCTTCTGGATCAAGGCCAGGCATGACCTATGAAGGCACTGCTTTTATGCCCTTTCAAGAATGAAGACCTATCGCAAGAATGAAGACCCGTGCAACACTCGTCGTTAACGCTCTCAAATTTGAAAATCCTAACCACAGTTCTAATAATAATGGGCACACTACCTTTGTTACCTCATGGCCACTTTCTTTCCTAGATGGCTTTCTATTTGCATGCAATGCCGACTGTTCGCCTTTAGTTTGAAGTAGAAGTAGAGGGTGTCTTTTTCCCACATTTCTTAGTGGTTAAGCTGGGTGAAGAACTTGCTTCCAAGTCTGAATATTATATTGATGTATCATTGATGCTGACGGGGCTTCCTTGCATCATAACCACCGTTTCATCGAAAGATGGATGGACGTTGTGATGCAAAGCCTGACCTGGGCTCAATGTTTTGCAGTATTCTATTTCGGGTTTGCAAAAATGCTATTCAAATCTATTGTATACTTCAGCATATGCATCCAACAAAGTATGTGCAAATCATCAAGAGATGCTAAAAGCTTTTTTGGCATTTTCGGAGGAGGGGCAGGTTAATACTATTAGTGGCCTAAAGTCAAAACTTAATAAGATATCATACATTTTTTGAAATTTATGAATTTGTTTTTAAATTCGCTTTTTTAACCCCAAAAAGGAGTACTAATTAAGGGTTCGCTGTTTTTTTTCTCCCGGTGCATGTTAAGCACTAACGTGCGCCAACCATGGGTAGGAGAGCAAAACCAACAGCTCTACCATCGGAGATTGGGGCGAAGGCACCGGCAGTAAAGGCAAAAGTGACGTCTGAAATTGGGGGAAGGGGCGATATCACTCCAGTAACAGATGAACAAATTTCACAACCAGAACCGGTGAAAAACGCGAAGGCGCCACTAGCTGCTTGGACTGAGATAGCTCCATCATGTAGCCATGGCAGGAGACAATCATGGGCTGACGAGGTGGATCAGCAGGAAGGTATGACTGTTGAACCGAGAACTTCTATCTGGGATAATTTTTGATATCGCTAAGATCTCTAATGCGGGGTTTAAGCTCGAGTATGTGAGCCTGGAGAAGAAAGGGGAAACAGAGATAGGAGCAATTGACATTGAGGATATTTCATCTGAGATCTAATACTGGAGACATATAGTATGTTATGTGCATGGAGCACACCCCCCTTTCGCTGTTCTGAATAGCTTCATACAGAGGGTGTGGGGGAAATTGGGGATCAATATGATAGCTATGATGAAAAATGGCATTGTCTTGGTGCGATTTGATTCTGAGATGGGCAAAAACGAGGTTATACAAGGTGGAATCTACCATTTTGATAACAAGCCGTTTATTGTGAAGGATGGAGTGAAGATATGGAATTCACACGAGATGAAATATATTCAGTTCCTATATGGATCCGGCTACCTGGTTTAGATTTTAAATATTTGAGTGCCAAAGGATTAAGTAAGATTGGGAGTCTAATTGGTAAACCTCTAATGGCTGACAAGAATACGGAGAAGAAGATAGGTCTCTACTTTCCAAGGACGTTAATAGAAGTGTACTGAATTGCCTGAAACAGTGATGTTTAGAAATGAAAAGGGTGTAGTAATTGAACAAAAAATGGTGTATGATTGGAAACCAACATTATGCTCCTTTTGTCATAAGTATGGCCATTCTGAAATAGTGTGCCGAAAGCAGAAAACACAGAAGCAGGGAAATTCTGATATTGATACTCATGCCTCAAAGGATGGAAAGCAGGTCACTGGTAAGGCCCATGATCAAGGAGTTGTCATCACTGAGAGAGTGAATAAAAATGTGGAAAGTGGTCAGGCCTCTACACAGAGCGTAATTGCTCAAGCACAGGGATCTAATAAGGAGTCACCACCAATAGGACAGACAAATGAAGGTTGGAAATTGCCTATAAAAAGTGTGAAATCTCCCAGAATGGAGGCTGATAAAGAATCTATGCCTGTTGCAAATACTTTCCTTCCTCTCGGTAAGGCTACTGACTTACAGAAAGGCACTGATAAGGCTGGGCAGGTTGGAAATGGTGGAAAATTAACCGACTCTTATTTTGGGAATGGTTAATATCTTAACATGGAATGTTAGAGGCCTAAACGGCCTGAGTAAGCAAAAGGAAGTTAAATTCCTTTGCAATAAGGTGGAATCAGGATTAATAGGTTTACTTGAGACGAAGATAAAAAGTACAAAAATACAGCAAGTTGTTGATAACATGTTTGGGGGGTGGAATTACATCACAAATCATAACTTCCATTATAATGGAAGGATTATGCTATATGGAGATCATATTTTTTTGAAGTAGAAGCCATTCAAGGATCTGCACAAGCCCTTACCTGTAAGGTTAAACACATCATCAAGCAGCAGATGTTCATTGTTACTTTCGTCTATGCTTTTAATACGAAAGAGGATAAGAAGGAGTTGTGGGATCAACTGAGTCAAGTATGTCCTGGTAGTTTACCTTGGCTTGTTCTAGGTGATTTTAATGCAATACTAAAAATGGAGGATAGAGTGGGGGCTAATCCTGTGACCTATGCGGAGGTACAGGATTTTCAGGATTGTGTAGAAGCATGTGGTTTAACTGAATTGCCGAGCACTGGGTGTCAATTTACATGGAATGATAAACATGATCACAATAGAATTTTTCTAAGATCGATTGGGCCTTCATTAATGGGGAGTGGCTAGACATCATGCCTCCATGTTTAGCTAATATTTTACCGGAAGGGGTAAGTGACCACTGTCCTTTGAGCATCAAGGAAGTGCATATGCAGCGGAGTACCAGGAAAGCCTTTAAATATTGCAATGTTTGGAGTGAGAGTGCTGATTTCCTAAGTGTTGTTCGAGAAGGATGGACTGGATATGACAGTTGTTGTCATATGCTAAGGGTCGTGAAGAGAATGAAAAGTTTGAAACAAAGTTTTAAGAAGTTGCACTCTCAACATTTTAGTAGCATCTTAAATGATGTTAATGATGACAGGGAGGACCTTCTTTCAATACAAACTCAGCTCCATTTAAATCGAGAGGACAAAGCATTACAAAAGCTTGAAAAAGAGACTTCTACCAGATTTAAAGAATCTTCAAGACTTGCAGAATCACTACTGATTTAGAGAAGCAAAGTGACATGGATTAGAAAAGGTGATGATAACTCAAAATATTTTTTCTCGATAATTAAGCAGAGAAGGTTGCAACATACTATCACACAGTTACAAGATGACCAGGGGCAGATACATACAGATCCTTTAGAGGTGGCACAAATGTTTGTGATTTTTATCAATCCTTGCTAGGTGAGGCAGGAGGAAGTAGAGTGAAAGCTCATCACAACATTTTAACTAATGGCCCTAGAGTTTGTGTGGAGGACCAAATTGAAATTCTCAGGGGGTTTACCAGGAAAGAAGTAAAGGATACAATGTATGGCATTAGCATAAATAGTGGTCCAGGGCCTGAAGGTTATGGTAGTGGTTTCTACAAAGCCACATGGGAATCATTGGAGAGGAGGTTATAGAAGCTGTCTTGGAATTCTTCAGGAATGGTAAATTTCTGAAACAAATCAATGCTACAATGATTTGTCTTATTCCTAAAATTACAAAACCGGTTCATGCCAGTCATTATAGGCCCATTTCATGTTGCAATGTCATATATAAATGCATTTCAAAATTAATCTGTCAAAGATTGAAAATTGCTTTGCCTTCACTGATATCTAAGACTCAGGCATCCTTTGTTCAAGGAAGATCCCTAGTCCATAATATCCTTATTTGTCATGACCTGTTAAGACATTACAATAGGAAAACCTCACCCAGATGTTTGTTGAAAATAGACCTTCGTAAAGCATATGATATGGTGAAGTGGGATTTTGTGAAGGAGATGCTCACTGGTTTTGGTTTCCCTGGGAGTTTTGTAGAGATTATAATGTCGTGTGTTACATCTACTAAATTCTCTGTAAAGGTAAATGGGGAGAGTCATGGATATTTTGAAGGGAGAAGGGGTTTGAGGCAAGGGGTGCTCTATTAGGTGTAACTTCTTGTTTTTGTTATGGTAATATTTCACATTTATTGCCAAAAAAAAACTTTTTATATGCAAAGCTATAAAAGATTAATTCATTCAAATATTTTATTGAAAACATTTACACACCAAACTCCAGCATAGTATTGCATATTGAAATGTGCAATTCAAACTCCCTTTTAGACCACCCCACCCTACCCTCTCAATCCACCCACACCACCCACACCACCCACCGCCCCAACCCCTTGACCTACCCATCCCACCCCTCTTCCCTGCACCACCTATTCTGTTCTTCATAATGTTTCTTTAGATTATATATAAATGTTTTTGGCACAATATTTTCTGCTTGGTAACCAAACACTAAAAAAAAAAAAAGGCAAGAAAACCACATTTTCCAAACATTTTCTTCGTACCACACACACCCTAAAGTGCACTTATTTTGTCCATTTCATATTTGTAAGGGACAATTCAGAGTGTTGTTGATATCAGTTAAAAGCACTATATATAAAAAAAGGTTTTTTTGATGTTAAGTTCTTTCAATCCAGTGAATACGGTGAGTGTGTACACTGGTAACTGAGTCCTTACACCAGTCCAGTAGAGTGAATTTCGCAGACATACAAAATGTTGCAATTACACATTCCTTTGGTATATTAATACAAAAGAACTGATGCTATAAATGCTTTGCATGATCCGTCTCATCAAAAATTTCCTCCTACACAGAAGACACAATTGGCATTTTAATACCTGGAAATCATGGAAAGCATTAAAATCCAAAACCTTGATTGATTTTACCTGTAAAAGCTCCTCAATAACATCTTCCATAGTTATTATCCCGACTACCTCTTCATCATCAGGGATATTTGGCACATCATTTTCATCTATCCGCAGAATGTCTGCGTACATATCTTTCGAGCACCTCCTACTCCTATTCCTATTTCTCCTGGATGAAGTGTTTCCACCATTGGGCAAACTCTTGCCCTTCTGCAATGATCTACTCTTCTCGGGAAGAGGCCTTTCGTCATGAATGTCTACTCTCACATCCTGAACAGAATCTAGATAGGGAAAACAAAGCGGAACATTCATATCAGAAAAAGTTTACATGTGAGAAGTATCAGAAAACAGAAGATACTCACTATGAGCAAGGTTATTGCTAGCAGGCTGGTCCGTCTTTTTGTTGCATTCTCTTACAACCACAGCCATATGACTATGACCTTTCTGAAACTCATTCAAGATGTCATCCAATCGCATAGTATATGGGACCCTGCACCATAAAAGAGGTAAATCATGATTTGTTTATGAGGGATTGCAAAGTCGTTAGATCAACTGTCACAGAAAGTATATATTTGAAATCCACCATCATCACCTTCCACATTAATTGGTTCCAACCCCCCCCCCCCCCCTCCGCGCGCACACACACACAAAAAACAAACAACTCAAATATCGGTTTGCAGGAGAAAGAAATTCCTAGTTGGTGTATGTTAGGTAACTATGTTTAAGCAATTAATTTGGCTAGTTTGCGTTCTCATGATGAGTCACATCACTAGCTTGGATTTCCTTCACCTACAATTTACGCTGAACATTTTGGCTAGTGTACTGGTATTTTCTAAATGGAAAAGTATCCAACTTGGAGGAGTTCTCTTACTGTTTGTACTAGGTAATCTTGGTTTATAACAACAATATTGGCAGTTTAGAAGTTTTACTAATCTTGTATAACTGGGAAGTTAGTCGCAGTTTTTCCAATATTCATAGAAGACTATTAAACTTCATGTAAAGAAGGAGGCATACAGAATTAAGCAAACATGTTGGAAAGGCATGCTTAGACAAACATCTTCTAGACCTAAAAGCGCTACAGGCTTCTAGTGATCAACAAAATATTTACAGACATGTATTGAGTACCTCATCTTGTAAATGGAGAAATTGAGTAGACAGGGAGAAGCAACTAGAATTATGGATATACTTCTTAATCACAACATTTATAGCGTGACAATACATTCAAAGATAAGTGTGACAATGCAGCCAAATAGTACATGCTTTAGTATCTACACATGAGAAACACAAAATATACCTCGGGATCCTGCGAATGGTAACATTTCTTACAAGGGTTTCATCTTCTGAATGGATGGTTAATAAGTTCTTGACCTACAAGGTCACAGGAAAAGTACGTCAATGGATGACTTATTGTATTACCAGAGAAATGGGACTACTTATGTACTTGGTTGAGGTATAAGAACTGATTGTATTGCCAAATCAAATGGAATTTAACTTGGTTGGGGTAATACATAATACAGGGCCTTAAACTTTCAGAAAAGAAAATAGACCTCAAATCATCTTTAAGTTCACACAAGACTTTATTTTGGCTTCGTGTAGCCACTATCTGTTAACCGTGAATAAGAAATAAGTTTATTTGGGGGATAAAATGCTTTTTTTCCGGTATCTTGGGTCATGAAAAGACAAAGACGAAGTCACTCCAAAGAGAAAGCAACATGTGGAACTGTGAATCAGAAGTAGTAAAGTGGATATTTTCTCGTACATCGTAATAACAAATAACTTAAGAAAAAAATATGCTTTCGATTATGTGGCGCGCAAAATTTTCCTGGACTGTGGAAATAAGAGAAATAGTACCAGAAGAAGTCCAATTATGTTTGTAGGTTGCTCATAGTAGACTGGTATCCTGCTATGCCCTTTCTCCAAAATTAAATTGGTCAAATCTCTGTACCAAAATGGGAAAAATAATAGAGTATATATGAAACAGCTCGAAAAATCATGCAATTTTTTTCTCTATATGGACATTTCTGAGTATGCAGAACCTGTCCAATTTCCCGTCAAGATCAATTGAAAAGGTTTCAGATATGGGGGTCATAGCATCACCGGCTCTTTTCTCGTGAAGCTCCAATGCACCAGCAATTATAGTTGTCTCGTCATTTGTTAGCTCTCCACCTTTACCAGCCTGTAGATATGGACCAAGGAATGGAGACATAACGTAAACAATGCAAGAGGGTCGAAGACATAACAAAATCAGATCAAGAGCTACAGGAAATAAGAAGTAGAGACTCTAATATTCAGCATTTAAATAAAGAAAATATTCAATGAAATAACACCAGAAATGGAAAATAATAATGTTCATTCTAACAACAGCACAAGCTAAAACGATATATCTACAACACAATGATTGCTTAGCCATTAAAACCTACCTGATTTCCATGAAAATGTACTAATGTTTTCAACTCAGCTCGTCGGAAAAGACCACTGTTTTGATGACCTAGCAGATAGTCCAATAGCTGCAAATAATAGAACTAAGGGGCTTAGGTCAACATTATATTAGACAAATTAACTTGTAGTACAATCAGCAGTTGGTTCGATATGCCAACATCGGAAAGGGTCTAATACAAAAGACCATTTCTTATAAGCCAAAGAAAGTTAACTAAATTTGTAAAATAAACAAGTTCACCTTGCTTATTGGATATGCAATAGGAAAGCAGATCCAAACAAGAACGCGGACAAATGGGGCCATAGTTGCACCAATGGTCAGTCCATATCTAGAGCACACGGATTGCGGTATGATCTGCTCAACCACAGAATAGTAACCAATCAGTGCAAGTAAATTCAACATTTGGTGAATTCATCAATCCTCAATGCAGATTACTCAGTAAAAACGTCAAATTACAGCAATAGCACAGAAGGCAAATCAGTCAGTAATATAAGCATAAATCATCTCTGATTAACCTAATAAATTCTATCAATAACTAGTTTAGTTGTCTTAGCACAAGTTATCCCTAGTAGTAATACTATATCCTCTATATCTCTTAGAAAATATAAATGAGTTTGATAAAAAAGTTAGCGATAAGCTTATTGCATATAAGATTGAGAAAATAGTCCCCGATCTTGAATTCCCTTATTTGCTGGTGAGGAAAGACCTAAAAGAAAGACAAGTAACACGTAGATGAGACTTTTGTAATGCATGGGTAGGTAAAAGGCAAGGACGCCCACTCCCCGTATAGTTGATTCTCAATCTTAACCATGGGAAAAAGAAGTTCACCGTACCTCACCAAACAGAAGAATCAATGAGACAGAAATAAGTATAGCACCCCAAGCTGTAAATAGGCTGTCAAGAAAGATGGGAAGCGCCTGCATAGATTTAGACGAATTTCAGAAACTAAACGAATATCCAACTAGTGCAAGAAAATTGTGCCTCCAGAGATACACTATCATAATGTTGGTTACCTCCATGGAAGCAGCATTGCAAATTAGCAGGGTGCAGAGTAATAAATGCTGATTTTGTACAACAGGCAAGATCTTGGCTGTTAACACAAAAGAAAGTTCCTAAATAATCAGAGCATCAATAAAATAAAAGGCGTCATACTAAGGCAACAAGATTCACAATTTCAACATTTAAGCTTAGCATTTCACATTAACTAAGGAGAACTATGCGCACTTGGCAACTAACTGGTCTAGCCCGCGAACAGCTTCCATACACATTATAACAACGTAACTGCAACTCTCCTGCTTCCCAATGAGGTGCAAGAATACAAAAAAATCAGCCGAAGCAAACTAAACGATTGCTTTTAAAGTGAGCATGAAGTATTGCGAAAAAAATCCAAGAGCTTTTATCCCCTCTGTTAGAGGAGTTCTAGAAGCATCATCTTTCAAATAAATAGCCTTACAAACAAATGGATAAGATTGACTTGGAAAATGGAAAGGTTTTGTACAGGCTATATGTTGTATCACCATTTTGTGGAAATTGTTAGGTATGAATGATACTTGTGAAGCGACCGGTGAAATAGTATCTCTTCCGCAAAGTAGCATGTTTCTTTTAGAACTGCATTTCATTGCAAAATACAGATGTACACCTACTTGTGTTGTCGCATAAGAGATTTAATAGAACCAAATGAACGGACCGTTGGTTAATTTTGTGGATCTTAACAGAGATAAGCTTCATGGAGTTTGTTTTAAGAAACTTTTGAAATTTTTCTATTAAAAAAACTCTTCCAACTTTTCTGAAAAATAAATAAAATTCAGCCAAACACACAAGTTTTTTCAGCTTTTGCAAAAACTGGAGAACACCGTAAGCAGTTTATTATTTCCAAAAACTGAAAATACTTTTCTCGAACAGCATGGCTGATTTTTTTTTCCAGAAATTCTTTGTCTGCTTTAACAAACACCAAATATCAATGGAATACCAATATAAGGATCCAACCTCAGCAGTAGAAGCAAAATGATTTTGAAAAAATAGATACAACGCATGTGTTAAATTTTGTGACTCGTGTATAAGTTAAGTTGTTAAGTGAATACACTTCTATTTACTTAATTATATCTTCAACACACCGTGAGGCCTGAGTCTTTTTCAAGGACTAAACATTTTTGATAATGAGTGGCTATGAGAAATGAAACATAACACGGGCTCTGCCTACTATGATGTCATGTTGAATTGTGTGATGGTGTCATCTAAAAGCAGGAAAATACCAGCATTTTTACGATCACTTGGAGTTCCAGACTTGGCAAGGACTTCAAGATCGACAAGACTTAACGACATAAGGCCCAATGTAAGGCCAGACATCATTCCGGCGAACACTACCAGAAGTAGAATGATCAATATATGAATGAAGAACTCCGGCTCGCAACATGTGTATTCTACCGCCATTCAAAATTTGATTCAACCGAAAAACAATAACCAATATCCAATCACCTCCATTTCTGAAGCTGCTTCGTAACTTATGAAATGGCTTCTTCTTTCTCTCTCGGCAGAATGGATTGAATATCAGTTGAAAATGAACTCAGACACAGAAAGAGGAAAAGACTGAATTCTAGGTATATTCTTCTCGTTTTACGGAGGAGAAGAATGGTAGTTTGGCGAAAAAGGAGGTTAATTTAACGGTAAGACGCTAATCTGTTGAAAAAGAGTATTAACGGTAAGACGCTTTGCCTTTTCCAAAATGGTTGATATTATTATTGATCCCTTAGTCATTGGATAATGTTTTTCCTTTTTAAAAGTTCATATGATATCTAATTGAGCAACCTTCAATTTAATTGTTTTTGCACTTTTGCTTGTGAATAGAGTATTCTTGGTTCGATTTGGGTCGGTTTTCCTCTAAAAGAAAACCAAACCAACTAATAAGTTGATTTTTCAAATGTTGGAATCAAATCAAATCAATTAAATTGATTTTTTATTGCCTCGTTTTTTTTTCTATTTTTTAGTTTATTCTGTTTTTTGTCATTTTTTAAAAATGTATGACAATATACTTCCAAGCACATATTAGATGGTAAATTATGTATAATAATTAGATGGTAAATAATGGTAAAACGAGGCATGTGTGATCTGCACAAATAATTACAACACAGATATGGTAAAAAATGTACAATTAGTGATCGTGTATGCCTATTAGCAACCTGATGCCCGTATTTATGCTCTTTACTTCATATATATGTTACCCTTTCCTCGAAAATTAATCAACGGAGAGGCTATAATGGAGAAGCCGTTGACAAACATTGTAGTATCCTGCTAACAGTTGGAGTTTTAAGTGGTTTCCATTCAATGATATTAGCTTGAATCTTACTAGGATCAACCTTCACACTTTAAGCTTACACAATATGATGCAAGTTCGGAAAGTACTTATTGCATGGAAGGATTTTTACTTGACATCGAGAGTTTAGAGTGTTTCAAGAGAGTATGTAAACCAAGAATCAATCCAAGATAAGATTAACATTATATTTTGGGTTCTTTTTATCATAGTATGATGTACATGTATTTAAGGGCATTTATGTCTTTTCTTATCTAAGTAAAACCTAGTAGTATAAATAGAATAGCATGAGTATTATTGGAGGGTAGACAATATTTTTAGGTTAACACTCTTTGTGAGTTTTGTGGGTTTATCCCTTTATTTCTACATTGGATCTCTCTTAAATATCTTTTGGTAAGATTATTCTTCATGTATGAATTCAATTTTCTTCTTTCTTGAATTTAATCATGTAATTGTTTGTTTAAATTAGAGAATTACAAATCTATATTTGTTTGTCTCTAGTTTACTTCAATTGTGTAATTATTCCTTTTTTTCTTCTCTATCACTTCCTTAATTTCTTAGTTATCTCTTGAATCTCTATGTCTTGTATCTCGTTTTATATCAATTGATATCAGAGCTTTGGAGTAATTAAGTATTCTAATACTCAATTGTTTCACTGATTTTGAACCATCAAAATCGCAAAAAAGAAAATGAAAGTCTGAAAACTCCAAAATAGAGTATCACTGTGTGTTCTTGCTTGTACAGATTTGTTTTGATATACTATTTGGTTGAGCATTCGCTGATTCATCATTCCTCGGTTGTGAATCTGAAATTGGTATAGCTACAAAATTAAGTTGTTGCTAGGTTTCGTCTTTGGTTGAAGAGCTGCGGGTTGGAGTCGACGACCTCCATTGTTGGTTTTGGACAAGATTTGGTCAAAGGAGCTGAAATTTCGACCCATTCTCGGTGGTTAGCTGCTTGTTTTAAATACAATCATGGCCAATCATTGATTAGGAGCAGAAAGCTTGGAAAAAAATATTAATCACCATTGAAGAGCTTCTAAGGTCGAGCTTTGGTGGATTAAAATTTTCATTTTTTTTGTTAACATAACTTCCGAGAAATCATTGTTTGATACTAACAGCAAGTTTGTCTACTTGTTTGAAGCTCCAAAATGTGTTGAAAGCATAAGGAGCCATTGATTGAAGTTGGCAGCCACTGAAGGAACTTTTAAAAGTTAGATTTCAAGTTTTGGGTTTCCGTAAATGGGGCACATTTCTAGTGGGTGTTATTTCAAAAGTTTGGACATGTCGTGAGAAATTCATATCTGAAATTTTGTAATGTTTGGATAATATGTGAACCAATTTTGAGCTGAATTTTAGGTTGGGATTCGAGGATGAAGATGAGTGTTCTGCCCAGAATTTTCAATTGAACACTGTTACTGCCCAAACTTGTTAATTCCCCATTCCTTTCACTTTATTTTGATACCTCTTGATTAGATTAACTTAATATTAGTTCATATTAAGTATAATCTAGTTTTTTTTTCTTTTATGTGCTTTTGTTTCATTTCGTGCTAGTTTGTTTCATATTTTTTTCTTTTAGTTTCGTTGTATGTTTATTCATTCTTAGTTCGTTAGTGTGTTTTATCCTTCTTTGTTATTGACATAAACTCCATTTTGAACCAATACTTGAAAGCTTATTTTGAGCTTGTAGAATTGTGAAGAGACTAAGGGATACCTTAGAGTGGTAAAAAACTCGAGTGATGAGATCATTTGAGTGTGGTCCTAAAAGCCAATGACCTTTGAGTGTATACACGAGTGGAAAGAAAATTGAGTGCGATCATTTGAGTGATACACGTGAGGGATTGACTTGTGAGGTCCATTTTTTTTAGTAGCCACTTTTCTTGTCTTAATTATGTCTTACACATGTTCAAAAAGTTGTAAGGGAGGTTTGGATGACTACGGAGAAAGGAGAGTTTCATCTTATAATTCTACTTCTTGTAGAAGTTATTGTGAAGTTTTCCATTATAGTAATGCTTCTACAAGAAAAGGAGAGAATGAGCCTAATGAAAGTTTGACTAAATTTAAAGTCATTGTTGAGGGATTTGAGAGTGGTTGCACATTTGATTGCACCTTAGGTGTAGACGAATTGTGTTATACCAATTTCATTGATCCATTTTTGATTGAGTGGTTGGGTATACCTTGTCATACAAAAGGTTCTTCATATAAATTTGGTGGAAGGTGGGTTGACAAGGAGGTGAAGATCATTGTTTACCATGAAAGCTATTAAGGGAGAATTTGGTGTGATGTCTACCCTTTGACTACTTGTTCGGTGTGTTTGGGAGCTCCTTGGTTCAAATGTAATAAATTTTAGTTTGATAGAAATTTAAAAAAGTTTGTTGTTGTAGATTCAATGGAACGAAAGCATGTCTTAACTCCTATGGTCATTAAGAAATCTCCAACAACAAATGAGGAAGTCAAGCAAGTGAAAGTGAAGGCTAATAACTTGAAATTTCATATACAAGGTCATTTCAACAATTCAAGTAGAGTCTTTAAAGCTTCTAGTGATGCCAAGTTGAAACTTGATGTGAAGAGTCATCCCAATGACTCAAAAAGAATTCTTGGAGCCTATTGTACTCCTAATGAAATGATTGAGAGAGAAAAGAAAAAGAGAAATATAGAAGTGAATAGTGACAACTCAAAAGATGGAAAAAGAGAGGACATTTTAAATGAAGTGAGTGAGTGGCTACAAGTACAAAAGAAAAGAGAGTTTTTTTTTGATGAAATAAGAGGGATATCATTAACAAAAGGCATCAAGAAGATGCAAGCATTACAAAGAAGGAAATTATCATCTCCCAGGAAGGCAAAAAAAACTATCACAGCTATCAACATAGATCTATGGAGCTGATAAATTCTAGGTAAGAATAAACAGTAATTACAGAGGAGTGGACCCAACTAAAAAGACTAATCAGACATCCAGCCTTAAGAGAAGAAATGGGAGTTGGGATGCCATCTAAACACCTTTTGTTCCTCTCTATCCATAAGCACCACAAAATACAAGCAGGAACCAAAGACCAGATCTTTTTGATGGACTTCCCAACTTTCCAGGAGCTCCAACACTCAAAAGCCTCTTTCAAAGAACCTAGCATGGCCCAAGTCAGTCCAAAGAGAGAAAAGAACATGTTCCAAAGTTCTGTGGCAACAATGCAATGTAGAAACAGATGATTGATAGATTCTGGGTTGCGCAAGCACATATAGCATCTGTTGGCTAAACGGATCTTCCTCCTCATAAGATTATCTTGAGTTAAGCAAGAACCTTTAAGACTGACCCAACTGAAATAGATGAGTTTTGGAGGTATCTTAGTTCTCCAGATAAGTTTCCAGGTCCACAGATCAATAAGTGTCTTCTGTGAGCTTAGATACAAATAGCCTTCCTTGACTGAATATGAGCCATCCTTGGTACTTCCCCAAGTGAGTCTATCCCTGCCTTGACTATGGACTGGGCTGATCTGAATGGTGGCCATGAGAGCCATAAATTCCTCCAGCTCCCAGTCATTTAGATTTCTCCTCAGAGTCACATTCCAAACATTATCTTCCATACACTGAGATATAGTTGAGTCTGGATTGGAGGCAATCCGAAAAATTCTTGGAAATACTTTCATAAGAGGTGCGTTTCCCAGCCTAGTGTCTTTCCAGAACTGGATGTGTTCCCCACTTCCCACCTTGAGAGAAGCGTTGCTATAGAAGACCTCCTACAACTTCCTTATAGCTTTCCAGACCCCTGTGCCATATGGGGTTGTGACTTCATTAGAGCACCAGTGACTAGTGCTACCAAATTTTTCTTGGATCACCTCCTTCTATAGACCAGTTGTCTCCTGATTGTACCTTGAGTGCCACTTCATTAGCATACACTTGTTATGTAATGCCAAGTCTTTAAACCCTAAGCCTCCTAACTGCTTTGGCATAGTGACTTTAACCCATTTCACAAGGTGGAATTTGTGGTCCTTACTATTGCCTTCCCAAAAAAAGTCTCTCCTAATCTTGTCAAGTTGTTTTAGCACCTTAGCTGGCAAAGGAAGAGGGACATAAAATAGGTGGGAATACTATCCAAAACACTATTGATGAGTGTTACCCTGCCCCCTAAAGAGAGATATTGTTGCTGCCAGGAAGCCAATCTTCTTTCAAGCTTTTCCATAATAACGTTCCAAGCCCCAACTGATTTGTAACTAGCACCCAGTGGTAACCCCAAATAGGTAGTGGGAAAAGAACCAATCGAGCAACACATGATGTCAACCAAATTCTCCAAGTCAGGTACCATATTAACAGGGTAGATAACACTTTTAGACATGTAAATATAGAGTCCTGACATGGCTTCAAAAAGCATAAGAGTGAGGTTAAGGTACTGCACTTGGGATTTCTCAGCCTCACCGAAGATTAGAGTGTCGTCAGCAAACAAGAGGTGTGATATAAAGATTGTTACACCAGAACCATTGCCCATCATAAATCCTTCTAGCCAATGTAATTGTTTGGCCTTTTCAAACATCCTACTCAACCCCTCTATAGCGAGAATAAATAAGAAGGGTGATAAGGGATAACCTTGCCTAATGCCTCTCATAGGAGAGAAAAAGCCCATGGGACTTCTGTTTACCAGAACCGAATACTTTACTGTGGAGAAGTTGTATTTGATCCATCTAATCCATCTTTCTCCAAACCCCATCTACCTTAGGATTGAAATAAGGAAGGACCAATTTAGCTTATCAAAAGCCTTCTCTATATCAAGCTTAAAAAGTAGACCAGAGGTACCACTTTTCTGCTTCCAGTCCAAAACTTCATTGGCAATAAGAGTTGCATCAGAGATTTGCCTTCCTTGAACAAAGGCATTCTGAAAACCAGAGACTAGACTTCCAATCACCTTCTTTAGCCTTTCAACAAACACTTTGGCCAGGATCTTGTACACACTACCAATAAGGCTAATAGGCCTAAAGTCATTAAGTTCTACTGCACCTTTCTTTTTAGGGACAAGTGCAATAAAAGAAGCATTGAATGATTTCACCATGTGACAATTACTGTGAAAGTGATTGAGCGTACCTAGAATATCCAGCTTGATATTACTCCAACACTTCTGGTAAAAAGCCATTGAGAAACCATCTGGCCCTAGGCTTTTATCTGGAGAACAAGAATTGATAGCATTCAAAACCTCTTCTTCTTCAAAAGCTTATTCTAAAGCATTTTTTTCATCTGTACTTAGGCCACCCATACCCTCAAAAGAAGATGTGGGCCTCCAAGGTTCATTTTCAGCATATAAATCTTGATAGAAATCAAGAATCACTTCTTTCACCTGCTCTTTCCCTTCAACCATGTTATCACCAACCTGTAACCTGTCGATGTGATTGTACCTCCTGTGAGAGTTGGCTAGCCTTTGGAAGTACTTAGTGTTTCTATCTCCTTCCTTCAACCACAAACACCTAGATTTTTGTCTCCATGAAGTTTCCTCTGCTTTTGCTAGGTTCTGGATCTGTAGTTTTAATTGCAGGATCTTGTTCTTTTCAATTTGAGTCAATGCCCTTCCCTCAGTTACATGTTCTGCTATCAGAAGATCATTCATAGCCTTGCTGATTTTTGTACTAAGCTTTCCAAAGACCTCCTTGTTCCAAGTAGAGAGATCTTTCATCAAGAATTTTAGTTTCTGAGAGAGAATGAAATCTGGAGAGCCATTAACCATATATCCTTGCCACCATTGACTGATCATATCATAAAATCCATCCTGTTGTAACCACATATTTTCAAATTTGAAGTATGAAGGGTTGGCGGTCCAATCACCACTTTCCAACGCTAAGGGCCTGTGGTCAGAGATTACCCTTGGTAAAACCATCTGCTTCACTGATCCAAAGAATTCATTCCATTCAGAGGAAATCAAAAATCTATCAATTCTAGAAGCTTGCAGAGAGTCCTCTCCTCTGGTCCATGTGTAAGCAGCACCATGTAAGGGTAGATCAACCAAACCCATGTCTTGAATAAAGTCGGAAAAAGTTTTCATTGCCCTTGATCTCCTTATGCAATTATGTCACTCATGTTCAAATCTACATACATTAAAGTCACCACCTATGACTCAACACTCAGCCCATAAACCTCTGATGGTAGTCAGTTCATCCTACAAATCCAACCTTTTCAGGTTTGTGTGAGGACCATACACTCCAGAAAAACAAAACCTGAAGTCCACCTGTAACCCCTCTAACATGGCATTGATGGTGTGTTTCCCCTGATAAGAGTCTAAGCATTTCCATTGTCTTTTGTCCCACATAACAATTATGCCTCCCCTAGTGCCACTCGCTTTCAATTCAACCCATTCGACCCATCTAGAACCCCAAATATGCCTTGCCTTTGCCACAGAACAACACTCTGTTTTAGTTTCTTGTAAACACAAAATATCGGGTTTCTATTTTTGAACAAGTAGCTTGATGGTGCTTCTTTTGCTTATATCACTAAGCCCCCTAACATTCCATCTTATAATTTTTGCTTTCATTCGGAGAAAGCCTTGTGGTATCTACCCCTGTTTGACCCCTCTCCCTTCTCATAGTTAAGAGTGCACTGCAATTGCTTTGCCACAATTTCACCCCTTTCCTTTGAACTTTTCTTCTGTTTATCTTTTCCCTTTGTCCATTGCAACTGTAATTTTCTTTTCTGTTCCATTCGCAAGATCATCTCGAAAATTTTGTGCTCAAATCCAACTGAGTGACCCCAAAAGCTTTGCAGGCTTTGGACATCACAATCTTGGTCTAATGAGATGTTTCAATGACTGTTGGGCTTGAGATAACTCGCCTCTCTTCCAAATTGTCACTATACCAGGGTAAATACAAAGTATCACTACTAGCTGGTGACGAGGGACCTGAAACCTGAGAGCATCTCATGAGAAATTCTGAGTGGAGAGGAGGAAGAGAGAGAAAAGGTAAGGATCGCATGAAATCAGCTTCGTCATCAGCATATCCTTCACACTCGGCAGAAAAGTTTGCATGCTCTGGGAGAACCAGTTGTGGCTTATGAGACATAAAAGAATCTGAGCCACCTACGACTTGTTTTTGAGTGTGAGGAAAATTAGTAGAGTGGGCTATAACTTTGAGATGGGCCAGCCCGATATGTTTCCACTCTTTTATTTTTTCCTTCCTTTTATCAACATGTGACTTCCCCTTTTTCCTTCTTGTATAAAAGAGATAGTTTGAAGAATCAGGCTTGTGCTGGGCCTTTTCCTTCATTCGGCCCAAATTCATATTCAATTTTTCATTAGGCCCAACCCTAATGTCCCTGTCTGATTTGAATTTTGAATTCCTTGACTGTGTGGATTTTGATGCAAGTGACTGATCGGACCGCCAGTTATAACCCTGACTTTTAGGATCACCGGTGCTAGAGAACTTGGAGAAGGCATCGGCGACTACGAAAATCTCGAAAGACCTATCTCCTAGTTTTAGGTCGATCTTACAAGGGTGATCGTGAGTACTTGCCAAAATACAGATGCGGGCCCAAAGAATATGATTCCTCTTCTTAGTATCCTCGTTTATACCAAGAAATCCACCACAACAATCCCCAACATATTTTATAGTGCTTTCAGATCAAGCATGAAGAGGGATACCAAAAGCCCTAATCCATCTCTGATTTGCTGCTACTTATGCTTTCTGGTTCTTTATACCTGCTTCCGGAGATCACCATTCAAGTGAAAGTCTTCTCCCATTCCAAAACCATTCGCCCACTTTAACCCTTTCAGCTTCTAGCCTTGAGGGAAATTCAAATAGCATCTAATTGTGGGCTAGTTGAGAGACACGCATCCCAGCCGTCATCTTCCATCTTTTCAAGAACCACTGGTGGATGACTACTAGATTCGGGCTTGAACTGAAGAGGTCATTAAAAGTACCAACAAGGCAATATTGCAAATATTGTTTTAATTCCCCCTGCTTAAAGCGTGACTGAGAATTCATTTCTGGCCATTTTTGTATGTTCGCAGCAGCTCGGAATGATTTTCTTGGTTCAATAAGCTTTTGAAGGTCTGGCTTTACTGGTTCACCCAGTGATCTGATAATTTTGTCGGCCACTTTGCTCCACCCCACATTGTAATCTATCTCGGGGATAATGATGGCTGACTTTCTCTGGCCCCTTGTTGTTTCGACTCGAAGAAATCTCCCATAAGAGTTAAAATTCTGATAAACTCTAAATAAATCCCCTTCCTTCAGTTGATCCCATATTCTATAGAGATCCCCAACACCTCTGGATGCTAACTTCATTACACTGTAGACCCATCTGAGGATGTCTTCGTTGATCTTGATCTTACTGATGAACCGCCTGCTGAACTCTTTGAACAAGAACCACCTGAATGGACCTTCACTAATGTATTTTAATTCGAAAGACTTGTCACTAGAAATGAAGAAGCACACCCTATCACCCATTCTAAAAGGAGGCTAAAACCTTAAAGAAAAGAGAGTTGAAAAATGAGGGTGAGTTATAACAAGAAGAAAAGAAGAAAAGTGAGGCAAATTAAAGGAAAGAAGAGGGGATAAGAGAAAAATAAGAGTGTAAATGAAAGATTTTCTTATTCTAACTCTAACCTTTTGAATTCTTGTTCTTCTAGTGTTTTCACTTCTTTTGTAGGTATACTTGAAGAAGAGCACAAAAAGGATGATTCAACATGGAAAGAATTGAAAGAAGCAAGAAAAGTTGAAACTATTTCTTCAAGTGAGCAAGTGAGCTTAATTTTAGAAAATCAAGGTAAAGAAGATTTTTTAAGTTCTTATCAAGGTAAAAAAGCTAATCCTAACTCTCTAGCTACTTCAAATGAATTTTCTAGTGAATTGAGTGTGAATGTTAAACCATCTTTTGGTGAGGTTGATAATTCTTTAGTTTGAGCTAATATGCAAATGGATAATGATCATACACTAGTTGAATATGATTGTGGAGCTAAAATTATTATTGATTGTGAGCTTAAAGGATTTCAAGCTACTGGTATGTCAATTATGAAAAAATATAGGATACAAAGTATTTCCTTGGATTCTTGTGATGAAGATGAATTTATTTCTTCTTTAACTACTAGGAACACTAAAAATGTGATTGATGATGAATGTCTCTTTGTAAGTAAATTTGATTGTAATAACTATTTATCTTGTAAGAACATGAATTGCTTTGTGGTAGTAATCTTAAAATGGAGGATGAGAAGTGTGATGATATCCTTTTTGAACCTAAAGAATGTCAATATTTTAAAATATTTGACAATTCTTTATTTGGTGAATTTATTAAAGATGATTTGAAAGGTAATTTTTGTGTTGATAATTTGAGTCATTCATTGAGTTGTCTTAATCTTGATTGTGTGATTCACATTGATCATAATTTAAAAATTGAGTTTAAAAGTGTGAGCACCATTGATGAACTCTAATTGAATGATTCATTTCTTGTTGACTTGTATGCACTTGATGAAAGTGATGATTCAACATTTAAAGAGTGCATGACTTGTGAAAGTGATTCTTGTGACTTAATTGAGGGTGCTAGTTGTTTGGATGTTAGCAAGCTAATTTCCAAAATATTTGTTGAAATCACACCTTGTGTTTAAATGTCCTCTAAAAATGAAGAATGTTCATTACAGAATGAGGGAGGCACAAGTGATAGTAGTAGTAAATTGATAGATGCTAGTTTTTGTGTTAATTTATTTACTTACTCTGATTTTGTCTTTGAGGATGTTTTTTGGATAGAATTTTTAAATGCTTCTAGAGAGAAATGTAAACATGACCTATTTAAAGCATTACCAAATATCTATGAGTGTAAATGTGATAATCCTTCTTTTGGTGAGTTTACTAACCTTTTTGATTTATTTGTGAAACACCATCAAGAGAGGATCTACAAAGAGGTAAGATACTTGGGAGTATCTTCTTGGGATACAAAAAAGTTTGAGGTATATTTGTATTCTAAAGCCAAGAATGATTTATTTGAATGGCTAGTACTTATTTTTGGGCTTTCTAAAGCCATGAAGGTAAATTTTTATACCTTTGATCTTTATGCAATGTTGTTATGATTAGCGAAAATTATTTTAATATTGCTATTTGATTCATGTTGTGAATTGCTAAGTGAAAAATTCAAAGAAGTTTTGAGATTGATATTCGTGTTTGATCCCGAAAATTCATACTTGCATTTAAGAATTGTGAATAATATTGTTAATTCTCTTAATCTTGTGGTTAGAAGAGTACAATTAAATTGTGAATTGAGAAACTACTTGGTCCAAGTTGCTGAAGAAACTAATTTTGATTTGAAAATTTTAATATTTAGAATTATTGGTTTCTTTGACCCATTTTATGATTATGGTATACTTTTGAGTCAAGATCTTGGTACTATGCTTGAAAAGTTAATTTTTATGGGAGTTTATGATTCTTGGATCTATCACCAAAGTGTGAATTTTTGAGAATAGTATGTAACTTATTTGAAAGCTAATTTTTTTGGCTTGGGTACTAATTCCCTTCTATATTTTGTAAGGTTTAAATTCGAGGTCAAATTCTTTTCAAGAAGGAGAGAATGATGCAAGTTCAGAAAGTACTTATTGCATGGAAGGATTTTCACTTGGCATCAAGAGTTTAGAGTATTTCAAGAGAGTATAAAAATCAAGAATCAATCCAAGAAAAGATTAATATTATATTTTGGGTTCTTTTTATCATAGTATGATGTACATGTATTTAAGGGTATTTATGTCTTTTCTTATCTAAATAAAACCTAGGAGTATAAATAGAATAGGATGAGGATTATTGGAGGGTAGACAATATTTTTAGGTTAACACTCTTTGTGAGTTTTGTGGGTTTATCCCTTTATCTCTACATTGGATCTCTCTTGAGTATCTTTTGGTAAAATTATTCATGTATGAGTTCAATTCTCTTCTCCCTTGAATTTAATCATGTAATTATTTATTCAAATTAGAGAATTATAATCTATATTTGTTTGTCTCTAATTTACTTCAATTGTGGGATTATTTTTTCTTTCTTCTCTATCTCTTTCTTAATTTCTTAATTATCTCTTGAATCTCTATATCTTGTATCTCAGTTTACATCACAATATGTCTATTTTACTAAGCCAAAATTCACATTTGGAAAGCTTAGCATTAAGTTGCCTCTCCTTCAAAATTTACAACACCAAAGATGCTTATCATGGTCTTCCCTATTCTTGAAATAGATTAAAATATCATCTATAAGGACCACCATAAATTAATTAAGATACGGCTTGAATACATGATTCAATAGATTCATGAACATTGTAGGAGCATTTTTCAACCTAAATGATGTTATCAAAAATTTATAATATCGGTACTGAGTCCTGAAAGCTATTTTAGAAACATCTTGCTCACTTACTCATAGTTGATAATTCGCAGACCTTAAGTAAAATTTTAAGAATAAACTAGCATCCTTTAATTGGTCAAATAAATGATCGATCCTAGGCAGTGTATATCTATTCTTGACAGTTACTTTGTTCAATTGCCGACAATTGATATAAAGACAAAGAGTACCGTCTTTCTTCTTTTCAAATAAAACAGGAACTCCATAAGAAAAAAAACTAGGACTGGCAAAATATTTCTCTAGAAGTTCCTGCAATTGAATCTTCAACTCTTTTAAGTCTTCTGGAGTCATTATATCAAGAGTGACAAAAATAGGAGTAGTTTCATCAACAAGCTCTATAAGAAACCCAATCTCCCTTTCTGAAGGCAGCCTAGGAAGATCATTAAGGAAGACATCACGAAAGTCACACATTAATGTTCCCGAGACTTGGACTCTTAAATCGTGTATCAACTATATGAGCAAGATAGACATGACAATCTTGATAAATCATCTTTCTTTCCAAGATCGCAGAAATATTAAAGTATGTAGAAGTTTTAAAAGTCACATGCTTCAACCTACAATTGTCTAGTGTATGATGTCTATGGAGTCAATTCATACCAATAATAACATCATAACCTTGGAAAGGCATTTATATCAAGTTTGTAGGGAAGATTAAATTTTGAATCACGAAAGGATAAATTCGATAAACCCAAAACAACAACTTGATGACCTAGAGGACTTTTGACAAGAACATTAAAGACAAGTTTCACAAATTTCACATTTTCAAGAAAAGCAAGTGATGAGCAAATATAGGAATGTGTGGAATCGGGATCAAATAGTGTAGCAACACATAAGCCAAATAAGTGAATTTTATAACAATCATGTTCAGTTTATCTTGGTCATCCCTCTGTCTCATAGCATTAACTCATGTAGTAGTGCTTGATCCACTAGCCTGATTAGCTCCACCTAAACTGCTATTTTTATATTTCTAGATCTTGCACCTCTATTTGCCTAAGAAGTAGTAGTAATAGATTGAACTAAGCCCTCAGTATGCAAAGTATAAATAGCATTAGAACTACTTGTATGGAGAGAAGTATCATATATTTACTGATCTCAAGAGTTTGAAGTAATTGGGTATAGAAAGAGTTGAACTTAAGACAACGTAGAAGGATTGAACTCATCAAAGTTTCTTATTTCACGATTGACTATCATCCGAGTAAAGTTAATGTAGTTGTGTATGTGCTAAGTCGCGAATCCTTTGCAAGTTTATCTTTAAGACCTTTGTGTTTGTTTCTTGAATTAAGAGCTATAAATGCTTGTCTTTCATTTAATTGTTACAATTTCACTATTGCTAATTTGCAAGTCAAGCCAGTTCTACTTAAGCAGGTGAAAGAACCGCATGAGTTGGATGAAAATCTCATGAAAGTGATTAAAGAAGTACAAAATTGAAAAAAATCTTGATTTTGCAGTGAGGGAGGATGATGCCCCATTTTATCAAAATAGGTTGTGTTCCTAAAGATGATAACTTGAGGATAGAAATTCTGAATGAAGCACATACTTTGTTTTATCCAATGCATCTTGGAGGTACTAAAATGTATGAAATCATCAAAGAACACTATTGATGAAATGGTATGGATAAATAAATTGCAGAGTTTATTTTTTAATGCTTTATTTGTAACAAATAAAGGACGATCACTAAATCCCAGCTAGCTTGCTACAACGCCTATCATACCTGAGTGGAAATGAAAAAAATAACTATGGATTTTATTTTTGTACTTTGATAGTCTGCACGACCTACTTATTTACTTAATTAGTTGCCTATCACTGAAGCAGGTTGTATAACGTATTTCAACAGTAACAAAGCAGTAAGTAAATAAAACATTGATTTTTACGTGGAAAATCATCCGTCTCACAAAGGTGTAAAAATCATGACCTGTATCACTACAGGATTTAACCCCAACTTCACTAAACAAATGAGCCTCAACAGAATTGATTACAACTCGATGTAACCTAGGAATTATAAACTCTAACTCCAAACAATTCCCACCACACAAGGTTTGTGTTTCCCAAATCTTCGAGTTTACCCAACTTGAAGATAACAATCCTACTTCAGTTTATAACACACTGAAACTATAATTACAACTCAAAGAATCAACTCATAATACATCACTACAAAGATACCTTAGCTAGACTTTGAACTTAGGACCAGGTTCTTCAATGTGTTTTTTCAGTCACCTTTGCTGCACTTGCTAAAGCCAATCTCACAATTGCCTTTTTCTCTCTGTTAGTGCGTGAATGCTTTGGATAGCAGCTCTGCTATTTAAGCACAATCCTCAAGGAGTTCTTCTCTTAATCAAACTCCTTCTTGCATCCGATCTCTACTTGCATAGACTTCTTCTTCAAGTGAGACTCCTATTTGCTTTCAACTTCATGCCTTCGTTTGTGTTGTAGACGAACTACAACTCTTCTTGAATTCATTACATGGTTTATCTTGAGTCACTCGATCCGTTTCTTAATTATTGCTTCTTTGTCACTTGTCACTTTGTGATCTCACTCTTCATTTATCTGCTTTGAGATGTCATACCTTTAGACCAGTTTAACCAACTTGTTCCATTTTACTTTTTTGTTCACCAAAACTGCAAGGTTCCCAACAAATTCCCCCTTTTTGGTGATTATAAAACTATGCCTTTGTGCTCCTTTTGCATCGTGCCCTGTAATTACTAAAGTGAAGATCACTTGAATGGAACATGTTAGTCTTTGGGTTATAATCATTGCACAAAACTAAACTTCCCCTTTTTTTGCATCATCGAAAAGCTATTGTATGTAAAGATAATTCTTAGTTTAGAGTGGACGTCAAACAATTCATGGCCACTGGGGCTATCACCAGAACAAGCAATTTAAAGATCAAACCAAGCATAAAAGGTGAGAAAAAAAAACTGAATCAGAGCAACAAAACCATTTTCATTTATAAACCAGGCAAGCCTTACACAGTTTAAGCTAAACTACAGACAAGCCAAACCTAATGAGCACAAGAACTAATGGAGCTAGGATAAGATAGAAACTAGGCGGATGGGGCTGAGGGTCCAGTTGGAGCAGGTTTAGCAGGTAACAATGGGGAGAGACGATGAATGGTGTCTGCATTTTCAGTTTCTCTCGAGCAAGAGTCTCCTGTAGTTCTGCAATTTGAGCCTGAAGGGCCTCTTTTTCTTCCTCATGAGCAGCCTGCACAACAACCAACTCAACAGACTTTTCAGCTAAGGTATTCTTAGCCTTTTGGAGGGGAGTGTTTGCACGCTTCATTGAAATGGGAAGAGAAGCATGGTCCACCCAACCGAGCATATCTTTGGTGGTGTGAAAAGACCACACTTGAACAGGAACACCAAATTCTTCAAAGATAGGAGCCCATAGGGGAGGGCATGCCCATGTTCCTCCTTAATGAGAACCTTCTGCATATGCTGGATGATCAGGCGGGGAAGATCAATCTTAACTTTGGTATCCAGCAGTTCCATCAGAGTCATATCTAAGTAATTAGCTTCTATGCGTCTCTTTTTTCTAGGGGTGAGGATTTTATGGACAACATCAAAATAGAGATTATGGAGGGAAGACATCTCTCATTTCTGAACTCGGTGATGGTGGAAGAGATTAGGCATGCCAGAGAATTTTCTCGTGATGTCCAGAGCAGAGGCCACGTTGTTCAAGAGAGGCCACTCGTGCTTAACATAGTGGATCCAACCACCAGTAGGGATGTCAAGAATCCGAGAGACATCCTCAGCTGTCAGATCGATGGATATACCCCTTACATAGGTAGAAAAAATGGACCCCTTTTCCTTTCCATTCGTGTAGAACTCAGTAACGTCAGTCCTACCAAACTGCCTTTGAACATCACCCTGAAGAATAAGTGTGGACCAACCCTGAAATTCAAGTTTTTGGAGCTGGATGAGCATCTCAGGACCACCAAGGCCAGTAACAACCCTTCCTCATATGATAGCCCTCTTTTGGAAGTGAAGGATGGGTAGAAGCTCTTCATCGGAGAGACCAGAGGGATCAATGTTGGTAGGAGAAGTATCCTCAGTGAACTCTGAGTCAGACTCATCAGACGGAACATGTAGAGTGACCCATTTCATCTGACCAGAGGCAGAGGTCGAGGTGGAAGGATTTTTGGCGGTAGGGGAGGATTTTTTCTAGGGTTTAAACTTAGAAGACTGGGGTGTCTTGGAAGGACGAGGGGAGGCAGTTTAGATTAGGAGTTGAGAGATGACCTTGTTCCAGTGGACTCTACCAACGAGGAGATCCGCCTCAGATGACTTGGGTGCAGAGCGCTTCCGTTTATTTGCCTTGAGGGCAGACTCGAGAAGCTTCCTCCAGATGCTTCGTGTTTCGGGTGTGTGGAACACGTTGGTGATAGGGAAGAGGGGATGGGATATAAAGTAATTCATCCATTGGGATAGCGATGGGAGCACCACTGGCTTTCTTTAAATGGGAGCAAAGACGCTTGGGAACGAGATTCACCAGGGTTTCATCTTCAAGAGAATGAACTTAAAGTGGAACAAGATTTGCCATATAGGGCATAGAAGAGGGAGGCTTGGGGAGATTTGGGTACAGTCTAGGAAACTGATCACGATACTCGTTCAAAGCAGCAAAATCTTGTAGATTTATGGAGAACGAAGAGGTAGGTAGAGGCTGGGGTGCTATTGTGACTAAAACCATCGGTGAGGACTCATCAATGGGAGATGAGTCATCATTGGGAGAGGATGAGTTCTGAGACGCCATTCCTGAAGACGCTTGGTTCTTTTGGTTTTGAAGGATGTAGAGAGTGATGTTGGTTAGTTTAGAGATAAGAGGATTTTATAATGGTGAAGAGGAATGTGAAATGGTTCGGGAAGAGGAAGTGTTTTAGTGGTGAAAGACATCTGAAAAGAAGTGATTTGACACTGAAAGGACTCCGGCGGCAGCCTTTTGAATTTGAACACTATCAATATTGAGGCAGCGAATTTGGAACACGTGTGCTCGACTAGTTCACCCTATCTCATAATTAGCTTATGCAAGTGTAAGACATAACTGATGATTTATGATGCTTTGGTCATGGAGTTGATTTCCTGCACAATATTCAACCCAAATATGTTAATAAAATCAATAAATTGGTACTGGGACACACAACTAAATGGCAAGACTGAAAAGTGTAACATCTTTATTAAAAAATGTCTTTAACATGAATATTTCTAGCCAAGCATTGAGTGTGATGTTTAGGCAATCTTAATCATCCCCAAGTCTAACCTATTCTTCTCAAAATGCTCTCTACTTAATGCCTTGGTAAAGATATCAACAATTTGTTCCTCAGTAGGACAAAACATGATTGAGATGAGACCCTTTTCTACATTATCTCTGAGAAAGTGGTGTCTTATGTCAATATGTTTAGTTCTTTTGTGTTGGACCGGATTTTTTGCAATATTTATGGCACTAGTATTATCACAAAAAATAAAAACACAGCCTAAATTAATACCAAAGTCCAAAAGCTGTTGTTTGATCCAAAGAAGTTGGGAATAACATGAACCATCAACTACATACTCATCCTCAGTAGTGGAAAGTGCAACAGAGTTTTGCTTCTTAGTGGACCAGGAGATCAGACATGATCCAAGGAAGTGTGCCATACCTGTGGTGCTTTTCCTATCCACCAGATACCCTGCATAATCCGCATCTGCATAGCCCACAAGTTCAAAATTGCTTCCTTTTGGATACCATAGTCCCAAATCAGTGGTTCCCTAGAGATATCTCAAGATTCTTTTGACAGCTTTAATGTGAGATTCTTTTGGATTTGCTTGAAATCTTGCACATAAACCCATACTAAAGACTATATTAGGTCTACTAGCAGTAAGGTACAAGAGGGACCCAATCATACCTCTATACAGTTTTGCATCCACAGATGAACCTGTTTCATCCAAGTCTAATTTTGTAGCAGTGGCAATAGGCATGTCAATCTCCTTTGCTTTCTCCATTTTGAATATTTTGAGCAACTCCTTCACATATTTCTGCTGATGAATCGTAGTTCCAGTTGGGGTTTGCTTGATTTGAAGTCCTAGGAAGAAGTTGAGTTCTCTTATCATGCTCATTTTAAACTCACCATTCATCAACTTTACAAATTCTTGAGTTAGTTCTGCATCAGTTGATCCAAAGATAATGTCATCAACATACACCTGTACAATCAACAGATCTTTGCGATTATTTCTCAAAAAGAAGGTGTTGTCAATTTTACCTCTAGTGTGCCCATTCTCCAGAAGAAACTTGGGCAATCTTTCATACCAAGCCCTTGGGGACTGTTTCAGTCCATATAGTGCCTTGTCCAATTTGTACACATGATTTGGAAATTTTGTGCTCTCAAATCCAGGTGGCTGCTTCACATATACTTCCTCCTTGAGTTTTCCTTTTATAAAGGCACTCTTCACATCCATCTGATATAGAGTGAACTCCATATATGCAGCAAAGGCAATAAGTAGCCTGATTGCTTCAAGTCTAGAAACTGGTGCAAATGTCTCATCAAAGTCAATACCTTCCTCTTGGTTGTATACTTGGACCACTAGCCTTTCCTTGTTTCTTGTAACTGTTCCATCTTTATCAAGCTTGTTCCTGTACACCCATTTGGTGCCAATTATAGTTCTGTCACCAGGTGGAGGGACCAGGTTCCACACCTTGCTTCTTTCAAATTAATTGAGTTCCTCTTGCATAGCCATTATCCAGTCTTCATCAAGGAGTGCCTCCTTTACCCTTTTTGTCTCATCATGGACATGAATGCTCCAAAAGCACACGATTTCTTAAGACCTGCTCTGGTAGTGATTCCAGATGTCATATCTGTGAGAACATTGTTAATGGGATGAGAATCCTGGTATTTATAGATCTTCAGTACTATTCCTTGTGGAGTTCCAGCAGCTGACTCAAGGCTTGGTGTTCCCCCTGTCATTATGCCATCGGATGTTCCCCCTGTCAATGTGCCAACAGTTTGTTCATCAGCTGGACCTGGTTTTACAACCTGTTCCTGTGGTCTGTCATCAACATCACTATCAACCTGCATGTTAGTATCAGTAGTAACAAGAGTTTCATCAAAAACAACATGAACACTTTCTTCAACACATCCAGTTCTGTTGTTCAACACCCTATATGCTTTGCTATGTTGAGAGTATCCTAAGAATATGCCCTCATCACTCCTAGCATCAAACTTACCAAGATTATCTTTCCTATTATTGTGTACATAATATTTGTAACCAAAAGATCTGATATGGGAGATATTTGATTTTCTTCCTTTAAGGAGTTCATAGGGAGTCTTATCTATCAATGGTCTAGTCATGCACCTGTTTATGATGTAGCAAGTAGTACTCATAGCCTCAGCCCAGAGATTTTTTGCAAGATTGCCTGCTATCATCATTGTCCTAGCCATATCTTCTAAAGTCCTATTTTTTCTTTCAACTACTCCATTTTGTTGGGGAGTTCTAGGGGCAGAAAAGTTGTGATCAATTCCCTTAGAAGAACAGTATTCTAGAAAATTTGCATTTTCAAATTCTGTTCCATGATCAGACCTTATGGAGATCAAGGATGAGCCTAGTTTATTTTCCATTTTCTTAACAAAGATGGTGAAGAAGGCATCCTCTTTAGATGCTAAGAACAATGTCCAAATGTACCTGGAGTAGTTATCAACAAGAACATATACATACCTTTTTCCTCCTCTGCTTCTTATTCTCATGGGACCACACAGATCCATGTGGATTAGATCAAGACACTTGGTGGTACTTACCATGTTTTTTGCTTTGAAAGAGGTCCTTACTTGCTTACCCCTTACACAAGCACTGCAACTTGTTCATCCTTAAACTTGGTTTTAGGCAAGCCTATAACTAAGTCTTTTGAAGCAAGTTTGTTCAATCATTTCAAACTAGCATGCCCAAGTCGTTTGTGCCATAGTAAGGGGTCACAGTCAATTGCACTAAGACAAGTTAGGTTAGCGCCTGGCATTCCCAATATATCAGCTTTATATACATTCTTACACCTTTGTGCAGTCAAAACAACCTTCTTGGTATCCATCCTCTTGACTTTGCAACCTGTAGAAGTAAAATTTACCTTATTGCCTTTGTCACATAGCTGAGAAATGCTTAATAGATTGTGCATCAGCCCATCAACATGGTACACTTCTTCTACTGCCTTTACTGTGGATTTTCCAATTTTTCCAACTCCAGTAACTCTACCCTTTTTCCCTCCTCCAAAAAAGACATTCCCCCCTTTGATTGAGGTAAGTGAAAGGAACTTCCCTTTGTCTCCTGTCATGTGTCTTGAGCAAGAACTATCCATGTACTAATGCTTTTTGCTTCTTTTCACTTTCACCTGCAAAACAATTTTAAGGGTTAATCTTAGGAACCCATACAAGCTTGGGTCCTTTCTTATGCACAAAAGGATGAATCAAATTTCTTCTGGCCCATCGAGGCAACAGTTTAGTGGACCTGTTCCTTAGCACAGATTCAGAACTGTTTCTCTTTACCTGCTTAATGTTTTTATTTGTGTACCAGGTTGCAGTTGGAAACTCAGTGATATGGTGCCCCAGCTGTCCACAGATGAAACAGAAGTCCTTGGTAGAAGCTGTTTCATTATGAAACCCTAGACCTGCCTTTTCATTATGAGTCCTTTCTCCTAATTTATTCACTATTCTAGATGAGTTGGTCCATCTATTAGCCTTTTCAAGATCAAACTTTATCCTGGAGTTTTCTAGACTTAATTTTCTCACTTTTTCCCTTTCATAGAGAAGATTTTCTTTGCATGTTTTCAGTTCTGATTCAGCTAACTCTTGGCTATTACTCACTTTATCTTTGCCCTTTTCAGAGATAGCAATTTTCAAAATTTCTGATTTTAGACTTAGGTTGCTTGAATCAAGTTGATTGACCTGTTCCTTTAGGATACTATTTTCTTTGTCAGTGGCAATCTTGCATGTCTCAAGATCTATGTATTCAAACTTTAGACTTGCAAGAGCACTGAATAATTGGTTCCTATCAGAGGTTTGTTCAACATAGTTTTCAATCAGTGCATTCATTAGAATAATGAGTTTGCTTTTAGAAAAAAGATGCAACTTATCTTTAAGTTCAAGAAAACATACCTCAGAGTCAATCTCTTCTTCTTCTTCTTCTTCTTCTTCTTCTTCTTCTTCTTCTAGATCTGAGTCACCAATTGCCATGAGGGCAATTTCATCTACTTCATCATCATCAGACTCCTCAGTTCCTGATCCCCAGGAAGCTACCATGGCATAGTCTTCCTTTTCTTTCTTCTTAGAGTTCATCTTTCTTCCTTTTCAGCTCTTTATTTTTTCCACTCAATTTCCCATTGAGGGCAGTCTTTAACCATGTGGTCAGTCTTCCCATACTTGTAGCATCCTCCTTGAATTTTGTCATTGGACCACTTCTTTCTACCTGCTCCTTTCTTGTCATATCCGTTTCCTCTCTTGAAGAATTTTTTGAAGTTCTTTTCCAGGAATGCAACTTGTTCTTCATCAAGGTCAGAGTCATCACTGTAAGATGCTTTCAGTGCTAAGGACCTTTCTTTGGATACTGTAACCTTCTTGGATTCTTCAATGTTCATCTCATATGTCTTCAAGTTTCCAACCAATTCATCAAGAGACATGACAGTGATGTCCTTTGCTTCTTTAATGGTTATGATTTTCACATCCCATTTTGATTTTGGCAGGATTCCTTAGACTTTGTCAACTTGTTCCTCAGTGGTCAGGATTTTTCCCAAGGATGATAGTTCTTTGACAAGGGTAGTGAGTCGAGTTATCATATCCTGAAGTGACTCACTTTCCTTCATCTTGAAGGTTTCATAATCAGTGAGCAACATGGCTACTCTTAATTTTCTCACTTGGCTTGTACCTTCATGTGCATTCACCAGAGCATCCCAGATCTGTTTAGCAGAAGTACAACTAGACACTCTATTGTATTCATCAGGTCCCAGTCCACAGACTAGGATAGTTTTTGCTTTAGCATTCTTCTTAAGAGCAATGAGATCATCTGGAGTGAACTCACTTCTTACTTTCTTCACAGATTCTCCTTCCACAGTCTTCATAGAGATAGTTGGTCCCACAGTAATCCTATCCCACAACTCATAGTCTTTATCTTGAATGAAGTCCTCCATCCTAGCTTTCCACCAAATAAAGTGAGATCTATTGAAGAGGGGAGGCCTGGTGGTGGACTGTCCTTCACTATGCCCAATTGGTGATGCAGAATTCATTTTCTGGATCTAATCTTAAGGTGTTAGCCTTCAATTAAGATACCTGCTATGATACCAATTGATAGTCTGCATGACCTACTTATTTACTTAATTAGTTGCCTATCACTGAAACAGGTTGTCTAACGTGTTTCAACAGTAAGAAAGCAGTAAGTAAATAAAATAGTGATTTTTACGTGAAAAACCACCCGGCTTACAAAGGTGTAAAAACCATGACCTGTACCACTACAAGATTTAACCCCAACTTCACTAAACAAATGAGCCTCAATAGAATTGATTACAACTCGATGTAACCTAGGAATTATAAACTCTAGCTACTAACAATTCCCACCACACAAGGTTTGTGTTTCCCAAATCTCTGAGTTTACCCAACTTGAAGATAACAATCCTACTTCAATTTATAACACACTGACACTATGATTACAACTCAAAGAATTAACTCCTAATACATCACTACTAAGATACCTTAGCTAGACTCTGTACTTAGGACCAGGTTCTTCAATGTGTTTCTTCAGTCAACTTTGCTGCACTTGCTAAAGTCAATCTCACAATTACCATTTTATCTCTGTCAGTGCATGACTGCTTTGGATAGCAGCTCTGCTATTTAAGCACACTCCTCAAGGAGTTCTTCTCTTAATCAAACTCCTTCTTGTATCCGATTTCTACTTGCATAGACTTCTTCTTCAAGTGAGACTCCTATTTGCTTTCAACTTCATGCCTTCATTTGTGTTGTAGATGAACTACAAATCTTCTTGAATTCATTACATGGTTTATCTTGAGTCACTCGATCGGTTCCTTAATTATTGCTTCTTTGTCACTTGTCACTTTATGATCTCACTCTTCATTTATCTGCTTTGAGATGTTGTGCCTTTGGACTAGTTTAACCAACTTGTTCCATTCTACTTTGTTGTTCACCAAAACTGCAAAGTTCCCAACATACTTCCACACACTCAAAGGAATCTTGAAGCAATTTGGATCATAGTTGATAGACTAACCAGTAGTGCTTATTTCTTGGCAATTATGATGGACTACTCACTAGAGCCATTAGAGGAATTATACATAAACGCGATTGTATTGCATGAATTTCTCTTGCTTCTATTGTGTCTAAAAGAGATTGGATTTTACATTTAGATTTTGAACTAGATTGCAAGAAGCTTTGGATACCTAGTTGAATTTTAGTTGTAATTTCCATCTACAGACAAACGATCAGTCAGAGAGAGTAATACAGATCTTGAAGGATATATTTCGAGCATGTATTGTCGAGTTTGCAGGTAGTTGGGACAAACACTTGGCCTTAATAGAATTTGCATATAATAATAGCTACCAATTAAGTATAGGCATGCCTCATTATGAAGCTTTATACAATAGAATTTTGTGAAAGGAAACTTTTAGGTCCTGAAATTGTGCAACAACTAAATACAAGGTAAAAATTATCAAGGACCGGTTAAAAAATACTTCAGATATATAAAGTCCTATGCATATATCAAGAGGTGTGAAATTGAACGCCGAGAAGGCGATAATATATTTTTAAAGGTTTCTCTATAGGAAAAGATTATGAGATTTGGTTAAAAATAAAAACTTAGTCCTCAATTTATTGAACCTTATGAAGTAATTGAAAGAGTTGGTCCAGTTGCATATAAACTAGCTTTGCCACCTGACTTAATCCATAATATCTTCCATATTTCTATGCTTAGAAGATATCGCTTTGATTCATCTCATGTTCTTCCTTTTAAATCCATCGATGTCACGCCCCGAGGTTACCTCCTAGATGTAACACGGGATCTGGAGCATGAATGCCCTAGAATAACCCTTGGTCATAGCATACTCAGATATATCCATTCAAGAAGCATAGAGGAAGCATACTAGTTAAAGATAGGCAACAATAACTGAAATAAGAACAAGTCTAAGAAGTACCAACTCTATACATTAGAATACAAGTATAGCTATGTCTGAAGCCTCTAAACTATCATAAGAACTGATGGGACAAGGCCCCAACTAGATCGAGAAATCCAAAGAAGACAACATAAGGGTAATAGGTCTAATACTGGGGCTCGGATAATGAGGTCTCACACCCAGAAGATGGGACTCTGGCGATATCTAGCCATGAGTATGAGGGAACGAGCCTGAATCTGCATCATCAAAGGATGCAATGCAAGATATGCATCAGTACTATATGATGTACCGAGTATATGAGAGATGCATGAAAATAATGAAAACGTGCTCAAATCATGTATACGAACTTAGTTCATGCATAAATGAAGGTTCATAGTGAATGTCATAAAGAGAATAACAAATCATGAAATAAGAGTCAAAACTCGTAGATATCATAAATTTTAAATAAGTCAAAAGCTTTCGTACGGGAGTTTCTTATAACCGACAATAGACCATGTGAGCTATATAGAATCTAACTATATAAACCTAGTTAGAAAATCTAGCCTGAACCTTGCCAAAGTACGGGCCATCATACCCAACTATATAACCCTAGTTGGCAAAGCTGTCCTATGCCCCGCTAAGGCAAGGAAACCATTAATCAAGATGTGGATCCACTCTCATAAGCCTATAGGGAAAATCATAACCTACGCTGGCAACACAATTTTTGGACTTGGGTTATCGAATCCTCATCGCTCGGTGCTAAGTACTACTCCCAAAACATGCATATAGCTCATAAGTTCATGAAGGTATAATCGAATACCAAATGTTCTTTGAAAAGCATGAAGACACATCGGGTTCCATGCAATTATTATATCATAGTTCTTAAAATAAATCATAGCCATAATTCAAATCATACTTTTCCTTCTAGATTCATAATTAAAGAATTAGGCATGCAATTCCATAAATTCATAAAGTCATGATATCTAATCATGCCCAATTTCACTTGAAAATATGCAATTTAATGGAATCATGCTAGAAATTAGCTTTAATGCTTGGGCTTTTAAACCCAATAAAGAAATCATGATCAAATCATAAATAAGTAATAAGAAACTATGAATTTAGACATAGAAATTGATTTCACAAAGTTTCCCCAATTTAGATCAAAACCCTAATTTCACAAGTTCATAATTCAAAATAAGAATTTGGAGTTTCTGGGCACAAGGGTGAGAAGAACCCATTGTTGAATACCACATACCTTGATGGAAACTAACCCACAAGAAATTAAAAGTATTAGGAGACTTGGCCTTGGAGCTTGGAGAAGAACTTTTCCCAATTTGGTGGATGACTGAAGCATAATGAGAAGATTAGTCTAAATGGGGTAGAAAACCTTCTCAAAGTAGTAAAAATGACATCATTTAGGAGTTAAAAGAGTGAGAAATAACTAAAATACCCCTGGAATATAATTAGGAAAAAGCTGTTAAAAGTCGACTTTCAGGAATCACAGGTGGATTTCATGGGCCGTAGAACAAACCACGGCTCGTGGTTTCCATCTGTGGTTCCTGGCCAACTAGACAGCCTGCAGAATGTAAACCACGAGTCAACAGGACGACTCGTCAACTGAACGATGACCCTTCGACTCGAATCGTAGTTTCTGGGAAATATGCAATCCTCTGAATCAAGTTCTACGAGTTACAGGATAGTCCATAGTTCAAACTATGGGCCATAGAAACCATTCGTCATTCCTGAAGGACTTGGCAGGTCTCAGATCAGGTTCCACGAGTCGAAAAGATGGTCCGTCTTTCAAACGACGGTCTGTAGACTGGACTCGTGATTCCTAGAAACGTAGGATTTTTTTAGAGATTTCAATTTAGACAACTGGATCAATTTCTGGGGTGTTACAATATCTCCCCCTTGTGATCATTCATCCTCGAATGAAGACTAAACAAGGAAAACTTAGAGGAATAACAGCCCAACCAAACATCAAAACATGAAAACTGATGAACAAGCATGAAAAATGACTCCTCAACTTAAAACATCTAACTCCGGAAAACATGAATGCATGCTAGGATCATGAAGGAAAATGGTGGAATAGAATTGGAGGAACATACTAAGGAGGAAACTGTTACCTCAAGCTAAAACTGAGTCGGAAAAAAAGAGATGGGGATATTTGGCCTTCATGGCTTCTTCCGCTTCCCAAGTAGCACCCTCCACAAGATGATTCCTCAAAAGGACTTTCACCGAGGTGACTTCTTTGTTTCTCAACCTCCGGATCTGACGGTAAAGAATCTCTATGGGAACCTCCTCATAGGTGAGACTATCCCTCACACCTACATCCTTCAAAGGAACAATCAAGGTCCGATTACCAACACACTTCTTCAACAAGGAAACATGGAAAACTGGATGAACCGCTTCCAACTCCGAAGGCAAATCCAACTCATAAGCAACCCTACCAACTCTCATCAGAATCTGATAAGGACCTACAAAATGAGGACTAATCTTCCCGAATCTCATCACACCCTTCATGGGCGACACTTTAAGAAACACCCAATCATCAACCTCGAACTCTAACTCCCCCCTCTTCACATATGTATAGGATTTCTGTCGACTCTGAGCGGTCTTCAACCTCTCCCTGATAATCTAAACTTTCTCCACAGTTTCAAGCACTGAATCTAGACCAATCAAGGCTGCCTCACTAACCTCGAACCAACCAATAAGGTATCTACATCTCCGACCATAAAGTGCCTCATAAGGAGCCATATGGATGCTACCGTGAAAGCTGTTATTGTAGGAAAACTCGATAAGAGGTAAGTGATTATCCCAATTACCTTTGAAATCAATCACACAAGCTCTCAACATATCTTCCAAAGTCTGAATAGTACACTCTTCTTGGTCATCCATCTATGGGTAAAAAGCTGTGGTAAGCTTCACCTGAGTACCAAGACCCCTCTGAAATGATCTGCAAAACTAGGATGTAAATTGAGTACCCTATCTGAAATGATGGACAAAGGAACACCATGCAATCAAACTATCTTCTGGATGTAGAGTCTGGCATAATCATCTGTTGAATCCATAGTCTTAACATCTAAGAAATGGGATGAATCGAAGGGTACGCAACAGAGTAAAAGGTTCTCTTAGGAGCGGGCGAGTCTACAAATGTTCGAGAGGTAGCTCATTAGTAGTCAGGATATTGAAGGAAGTTCATTCGATGGGAATTTCAAAGGGAACATAGCCCAATGGTATCACCTCTCTTCAAAGGGCCCAAGTGACATGAAAGAAAGGACAAGGAAAAAAGGCATCAGACTTGTCAGGTCTGCGCACACGTAGTGTACCTGCCTGACCACTATAGAAGATATTGGCTGGCACCAATAATGGATATGACACATGGAGCTATACCATTGCTCGTAGTTCTATAGGGTCTAAGAAAAATCTTTCTCATTGGTCATAGGATAATTGTTGTACACTATATAAATAGTTGATCCCCATCATTTTTAAGACACCTGAAATTTGATACTAAGCAATACAATATACTTCTACTTGCTATTGAAGAAATTGTTGCCTTTTTACTTTCTCTGCTCGTTTGGTTTGCATATTACTCTTGTAGAGGAACTGTTGCTCTCAAAGGACATCATTGAGAGCTCCTTCCATAGATTTATACCTGTTTATCGATTGAGTTTACTTTACTTGCATTTACGTTACCTTTTAGTCATTCTGTAGATAATCAATCCACTGGTAAACATATCTAAAATAGGATTTGATTTAACATGCATGTTCTTGGCCTCATACAAATTCAATTGTATCGATTTTAGGGTAAATAGTTTGGAACTCACCGTGGAACCAGAGAAATTATGTGTAGATTTGATTTTGTTACCTTACTAGCTTGGTTATTTGTGATTGCTTTGAGGAAAACACAACATGGCAAGAAGTAAGGTGCATGATATAGAAATTAATGTAGAGGTGTTCACGACAAATCTTGCCACAAACAGGATGAAGAGTCATCATGCTAGATGGGGAGATCATTGGCCTCTAAATAGCGCTGGACGGAATCCTGGCGTCTCAACCTGGCCAGGTTTTGAATCAGACACTCACTTGCTGCAAGTGCTCAGGAAAGAACTCATGTTTGGCTTTGCAGAGACACATGCTCTCTTGGATCAGAAGCTGGTCCTGGGAGAAGACAACTTTAAATCCTTCATGATGGGGCTAAACCCCGCAAGAGGAACGAGCTCCTCACAGGCAGATCCAAGTCTGGGAAGCCATGAGGCAAGGACTCTGAGCCTAAGATGCTAACATATGTTGTTCCATAGCCACAAGAATAGTGTGAACATGATTATTGGTAGAGAGTAAGTTAGTAGCGTGGCTGTGTCAACATCTAAAATATCCAAAGAATCGGCTAGCTATAGAAAGAGGTGTCGGAGGGAGTCGGACTCCAAGGGGGAAATGATGATTTTCATGGGATAGGATCTGGGCTGCCCCAAAGTTCTGCATAATAATGCTCTAGTAATCTCTCTAAACATAGCTAACTATAATGCTAAGCATGTTCTCATCTATGCAGGTAGTTTGTGAACATCATTCACAAACGGTTCCTCAAGAAAATAGAGTTGGCTGACACCATAATCCCAGTGACTAAAGTGTTTGATGGTTTAACCACGGCGAGCAAAATCACTCGACGGGAGGTGAGGCTATGGATGGATGCCATAGGGGTAACTAAAGAAACCTGGTTTGATGTACATGATGGAGAGATGGGTTACAACATAATTCTTAGAAGGCCATAGATTCATGCCATGAAGGCTGTGCCATCAACTTATCACCAGGTAATTAAGTTCCCATATATGGATAGGGTAAAAGAAATCAGAGGGGACTCTATAGCGGTGAGAGAGATGTACCAGGTCTCGTTGAATGAATAGCCTAGGGACAAATAGAAATTAAAGAAGTCAGAGCCTTCTTTTCAAAGAGAATCTGAAGAAGGGTTGTCGGGACTAGAAAATTTAGAGCTAGAGTAATGTCAATGGTCACGATCATGCTACGTATCCAAAAAAAGTGATGCTACTAAATCTCTGGCAAAAGAGCTCGAGCAAATCACTCTTCTCAAAGAGCTTCTGAGAACAAGGTATACTGGGCACGAGACTTAGACTTGAGCTCAGGAAAGCGCTTTTAAATTTCCTTAAAGCTAACATAGATTGTTTTTCCTGGTCCCATCTTGAAATCACAAGCATTCCGCCTGAGATAGCCATGCATAAATTGGGGGTCGACCCTAATGTTCCCCCAGTAAATAGAAAAGATTTCCCATCTCAGATGAGAAGAATAGGTTCGTCAAGGAAGAATGTCCCAGTTTCTTAAAATTGAATCGATATGAGAGGTGAAATGCCCAAAGTGGATGGAAAATGTGGTGGTAGTGCCGAAAAAGCAAAATAAATATGAATCTGTATTGATTTTAAAGATTTAAATAAAGTGTGCCTTAAGGACTCTTTCTCGGTTCCAAAAATTGATCGTATGATCGATGCCACAACATGGCATGTGATCATGAGTTTCCTTCATGCATACTCTGGGTACATTCAGATCTGAATGGATCCAGAGGATCAAGATAAAACTTCATTCGTACGACACATATTGTTACACTGTGATGTCTTTTGGTTTAAAGAATATAAGTGCAACGTTCCAACGATTGGTCAATTGAATGTTTGAAAGATAAATAGGAAAAACCATGGAGGTGTACATCGATGATATGCTAGTGAAGTCTTTGGGCGAGAAGGACCATCTGGCCCACCTCTAGGAAACTTTTGACATCCTAAGAAAGCAAAACATGAAGTTAAACCGAAAAAAGTGTTCTTTCAAGGTAGGGTCTAGTAAGTTCCTTGGTATCCTTGTATCTAATAGGGGAATTGAGGTAAACCCTAAAAAATTCAAGGCGATCAAGGAAATACTGGAAGGAATCAATGGTGTCAAGGAGATGCAAAGATTCACTGGACGAGTGGCGTCTCTCTTCCATTTTATGTCAAGGTCATCAGAGAGATTCTATCATTTCTTTTTGCTACTGAGAAAAAGGACCCAGTTTGATTGGACCCCGGATGTCAGCAGGCCCTCCGAGATATGAAGGCGTATCTCTCGAGCTCGGCTTTGATGGCCACACCATAGGAAGGAGAATAATTGTTATTATATCTAGCTGTGGCTAAAGTAGAAATAAGTATTGTTCTTATTTAAGAAGAAAAGGGTGTGTAATATCTTATTACAGTAAAGTTCTATTAAGTGTGGAAACTCGGTACTCATATTTGGAGAAGTTATCCCTAACTCTCATAGTAGGAGCCCAAAAACTTAGGCCATACTTCCAGTTCCACCCAATCACAGTGGTTACAGCCTACCCCTTAAGGAGTGTCCTTCACAAACCTAAACTATCAGGAAGGATGGCCAAATGGGCGGTCAAATTAAGTGAAATCCACATCGAGTTCAAGCCCCATACTACCATCAAGTATTAAGTCCTAGAAGACTTTGTTGCCAATTTCAGTCCGGGGATGGACCTCAAGATGAGAAGAAATCATTTTTATCCTCCTAAGGTCGCTCTGGCATTTAGACCCTATTCATCGACGGGGCCTCTGATGAAAAAAGGGCCAGTTTGGGGATAGTATTAACAACCTCAAGAGGGGAAAAACTTAGGTAGACCATAAATTGCACACAACTTACCAACAATGATGCCGAGTATGAGGCCCTCCTTCTAGGTATTGATCTAGCCCGATGACTTGGCGCAGAGGTTGTCAAGACCTTGTTTGATTCTCAACTCCTTGTAAGTCAGATCGAAGGCCCATACAAGGTAAGAGATGATCGAATGGAAATATACCTACATAAAGTACAAGTCTCTCTCTCCTGAATTAAAAAATGGTCGATCAAACAGGTACCCAAGAAATATAACGAGGAGGCCGACACTCTTTCCAACTTGGGATGTGCAACAAATGCCAATAATTTGGGAAAAGAAAGGTGGTGCACCTGTTGCACTCAGCCTTAGAGGATATAGAGTGTGGGCAACTAAATTTGACAAGCCTAGTATAAGACTGGCAAAGTGATTTTGTGAAGTATCTTTAAAGTGGTGAGCACCCAAGAAATCAAAATATGTCTCATATCCTTAGGACCCTAGCGGAAAATTCACCTTAGTTGAAAACAACCTTTATCGAAGGTCTTATTTAGGACCTATGGAACAATGTCTTGGACCCAAGGAAATATACTACGTCATGAAAGAGGTCCACCAAGGAGTCTGCACAAATCACGTGGGGGGAAGACTCCCTAGCACTCAAGTTTGTAAAAGTAGGGTATTATTAGTTGCGAATGGAGCAAGATTCAAAGGACTACGTTTGAAGGTGTGAAAAATTCCATTCTTTCACTTGAAATCTACACCAGTCTGGAGAGTTAATGCATGCAGTCAAGGCCCCTTGGCCTTTCTTAAAATGGGGGATGATATTGTGGGTCCCTTACCTCTGACACCTAGGCAAGTAAAATTCTTACTCATGATAACTGACTATTTTTCAAAATGGATTGAGATAGGAGCTTATAAATAGGTGCGATAATGAGAGGTAATCGACTTTTTTTGGGATCAAATAATCTATATATTCTAAATACCTAAGGAAATAACATGATATAATGGCACTCAATTCATCGACACGAAAGTCACTAAGTTTCTAGACAAATTATAGATCAAAAGGATAACTACTTCCCCCAACCACCCTAACACCAATGGACAAGCTGAATCCACCAACATGATTATGCTACTTAACCTCAAAAACATTGGAAAGTGCAAAGGGAAATTGGAGTGAAAAGCTCATGGGAGTGCTCTAGGCACACAGAACAATGTTAAAATCAAGCATTAGTGAAACCCATTTATCGTTTCTTATGGTGCAGAGGCTTTGATACCGGTATAAGTCAAGAAGCCTAACCTTCAAGTCTCACTGGCCAACAAGGAAGCTAGCAATAAAGCAATCGGGGATAGCTTGATCTATTGGATGAGAACATAGAGATGACCCTTGTATATATGATAGCTCAGAAATAAAGAACGGAGAGGTACTACAATCGAAGGTCTAATCTATGATATTTCAAGGTTGGGGATTTGGTGTTAAGGAAAGTAACATTGAATACTTGAAATCTAAATGAAGGGAAGCTGGGACCCAGATGGGAAGGAACATATAAGGTGATCAGGATTACATGCAAAGGCGCTTACCAATTGACAAATATGGATGACAAGCTATTGCAAAATAATTAGAATGTCAATTACCTGAAAAGATACTACTGTTGAAAATGCATGTGCCCCCCAAAATAATGGTTCTACTAACAGACTAAAATACATCTTGATATTCACGTTTGGCATAAGTAGGAGACATCCTAACATATTATAGAACACTGAAAAATTATAAACTCTAGCATAAAGGGACCCGACTAACTTTTAAAGTCAAAAGATGTGTGTGTGTATATATATATATATATACATCAATGTAAGATCAGAGAAACACATGCCCTGACTATACAATGGTTGATAAAGGAGCACCTAAATATGAATCGGTAGTTAGCTATCTTTGATCATCGAAAAAGACTCCATTCAAAAACAATTCTCGGTATTTTAACCCTTGGCGAAAGGGGAAACTCAAGAAGTAAGCAAACATAAAAATAGGAGAATATGAAGCCATAACCTAAAAATATGGTAAGTCTAAAACATTTGTTGGGCTAAATAAAGTCCCTCGGGAAAATTTATAGGAGGAAGGATAAAAGACAATTAATGAGAGCCTAAAGTTCATTTGGGTCACAGTCCGAGAACAAATCATCATCAAAGAAGGCAAGCTATTCAGAAGCTAGAGGTTCAAAGATTATCCGCCTCTACTATCCCCTGGATTTGTTGGATCTCCGCCTCCAATACTGAAGGGTTCATTGAGTGTGCTTGAAAATTGGGAGCTTTTATAACTAGGTACTTTTGCGCTGATAGTCTAGGAGGCGATTCTTCAGCCTCGAGCTTCTGACCTTGCTCGTCATCAAGGCTCTCCATAATCTCTTTTTATCTTTAAGAAATCCCTTTACACGATATCGTAGGGCCCTTTCTACACCTTTAAGGGTTCTGACCTTGGCCCTGGCAAAAGTAGCTTCTATTACACTCTTTTCGGATAAAGTTGCTCGATGGGAGATCTCTCGAGTAGACTCTTTATCCTTCTTCGCAAAGACATCAAGCTCTCCAAATTTAAGCACAAGCTGAGAACAAAGTTTGTCCAATTGGAGGGACAATTGAGCGTTGTCTTCAGCCAGGGCATTTCTCTCAATAGCAAGATTCTCAAAGGAATGGATTTGATCCTCTAAAGTTTTGAGTTTTCCTTGAAGGACCTCCATTTCCTAGCAAGAGACCCCTTCATTCAAAGATGGATAGGAAGATGTATCAGATATATGAGAAACCCCTGTAAAAGATAAGACTAGTTAGCCAAGGTAAAAGTGAAACCAATTCTACCAAGGTATGCAAAAAATAGAAAGTTTACCTGAGCAAAGAAATGAAAGGATTGGTTGAATAGTTCATGGTATTTTGCTCTTTTTAAGCCATTCAGGAACTCCTTTTTTACCAAATGAATAGTGTGGGGGTACATCTCCTACAGGTCCTCTCAGAGTGGGGATGATTGAGGCCACATGGATCCAACAAGATCCACAACCCTCTCCTCCAACGATGGCAGCTCCGCCATTCTCCGCGGAGAAGGGAAATGGTTCTCATTTGGCACCATGACCTCCTCAACACTTGAAGTTTATTTTCTTCCACCTTCCACTTTAATAGAGGGAAGATATAGAGAAGGAACAATATCAGGTCAAGAAAGCCAATAGGGTTAATAGGAATAGTGGCGCCGTCCAAAGGGTCTTGTATCAAAGGTAAGACCAAACTACAATTGGCATCCCCTATTCAGGGGTTTTATCTCTTCTTCTTTGAATTATTCGTAGTTTATGATTCCTCCCGAACACAATTTTTTCTCTTCTTCCTGGTTTCCTTCGATGCTCTTGGATGGTAGAAAGAAATTTTTGCCAGCAGGTTTTTACTACTTGACATTAATTTCTGTATGAGGAATCGCGAGAATAAGTGAGTCTGTAACACCCCAGAACTTCCAAGCCTAGACTCAGCTCAGAAAACCAGAAAAGAATATTTTTTCCAACTGTCAGCCAGAATCACGAGTTGGATCCACGACCTGTGGAAGTTTCCACGAGTCATGGACTGGACTCGTGGAATTTGATCAGAGACCTAAAGAATTCTCTGAGAACCATGATTGGGTTATACAGACCGTGGAAGGATCCACGAGTCGTGAACCCAAGTCATGGAACCAGACCTGAGGCCAGCCATTCCTCTGAGAACCACAATTGGGTTCTATGGACCATGGAAGGATCCACGAGTCGTTAACCTAAGTTGTTGAACCAATTCCAGTAGCTTAGACCAAGTGCCAAGGATCCACGAGTGAGATCTATGACCCATGGAAGTTTCCATGAGTCGTGGACCACCCTCGTGGAACCCCATTCCAGCAGCCTAGATTTCCAGACCCAAGAACCATGACAGGGTTCCACGAGCTATGGAAGTTTCCACAAGTCATGCTTTCGATCCAAGGAACCTAAGTCACGAATTTCAGAAGTTTTCTTTTAATTTTCTCAGGGGCATTCCAGATTTTTCCTACCCCTTCTAAGGCCTAAGCTATGTCATTTTGCTTAGTCTAAGCCTAATTCATTAGTCAAAAACTACCTAAATTATCTATTCTCCTAAAATCATCAGACTTAGAAAGAAATAGGAGAAAATAGGCGATAGTTTGCTCTCAAGAACAGACAGAAGGTTCTTCAAGCTCAGACCCAAGAATCCAAAGGATTTCTCTATCAGTTCTCAACCAGGTATGTGGGACTTCACTAGTGGGTTCCTTTGACCCATTAGGTCCCTAGATTTTAGTCAGTTCTTCAGTTCCCTATGAAATATTCAGACCTAGGTTTACTAAATCTTAGGGATTCATTGCAATTCAGATGCTACTGCTTATATGATGTTTAGTTCCTGTTTTCATGGAGAATTAGTATAGTAATATGTACAGGACTCAAAAACCCTAGCTTGTGTTAATTTCAGTAGTCATAAATTATACCTGCTAGGCAGATAGTTCAGACAACCATGCTTTAGAATTTGAATGCCATATCCTTCAGTATATGTATGTTGCATTTTAAGATGATTATCAGTATTTGAGCTATCCTGTCATGATCTGATTTCTCAGTCATGATGGCACCTACCACCTCCCAGTAGGCGAACCAATCCCCGTAGCCCAGAGCAGTTAGTAATGGGCTACTATCTGAAAAATAAGCGGAAGAACAGTTTAATAAGGAAAAGTAAGGGAACAAGATGAAGAGAATAGATAACAGGAATATATATATACATATGCGGAAGCTAAACAAAACCCCAAAACCTGGTATCATAGTATAGAGCCAGAACTACATATAAGGAGTACAAGCGATCCAAAAATAATAATATATACAGATGTCTCTGAATGGTAAAAGAGTACATAAAGCAAATGATAAACTAAAGCTAAGCTACGGTCGCCAAGAGCTCACCCTCAGTCTGAAGTAGTCCCCAAAAGATCTCCAAGCATGAATCACAATGATCTAGCGGCGATGGCCCATACTAGGATCTGCACCAGAAGATGCAGAGTGTAGTATAAGCACCAATTGCAAGGAAATCGGTACCCAGTAGGTATCATAGGCCGACTGGGCACATATAAGATAAAAGAGCAGTAATAAACATAATAGAAAATAATTAGTCACAGGAGGCAATGAATAAGTACACGGAAGCTAGAATGGAAGGAATACAAGTAGGAACAATACATATGGCTAGCTAAAAGAATACACATCACAGGCGAAAGGAAGAAACACGTATCCGGGATCCTCGCAACAATAAGCATATAAAGAAGAGTTTAGAAATTAGGCAGTATACCGATAATCTCACAAATAGAGAAGGAGAGGAGGGAACAGTAAACATGCTCGAATACAAAGAACGATAACCCAACTAAGCATGTAATCTAAAGTCAAGAATTCAACAACTTGAAGCCCCAGGCTTAACCTTAACAATATCCAAAGTCATAAGCACCACAATAGGAACCAATAGTGCGAAATAGTAACAATAAGTCTACCTACAGTCCCACGGGCGCCCATACACCCAAGGAACACAACCAAGTGAAGACAAACCCTCCGGTATCCCATACTATCGGAGCGTACAATCAACAAACAACAAACAAGGGTGGTACCTCGCACAAAATGATGATATGATGCACTAGGTGTGATAGAGGTAACGTATGTTACCTCTTTCCGGCGTCCTATAAGGCTCAAAAGACAGGATCCATGGAAGGTCCCACCCGTATACCCCTGCTATACCATATACCCTCCCTCCGGCACTCGCAACACGTAGCCCTTGGTCCAGAATGGCGAGGTCCATGGAGGCCCCCGACCAACATACTAGATGCCCCACAATCTCGAAAAATCCCCAAGTTAAGCTGCCCAGAGGGTATCCAGGTCTAAATCAGTAAATCAAATAGTTTTAGTGCATGGCCTCGCTGAGCCTTGTATTATCACGGAAGCTGTAGTAAAACAAGTCTAGCCTTCGGCCCTGCCGAGCCTAGTATTATCACGGAAGCTGTAGTAAACCAAGTCTAGCCCTCGGCCCCACCGAGCCTAGTATTATCACGGAAGCTATAGTAAAACAAGTCTAGCTCTCTACCCCGCCCAGCCTAGTATTAGTAGAGATAGTGATAAAATATCCCTTTTTATTTTCTCCTACCCCAAGAAGACCCTTTAAAACAATACTAAACCTCTAAAAAATGGGCCACACAGCCATGCAGGTTTTAGAAATCATTCAATAGAAGGACCGAAGCTAAAACTGTACTAAAATTATGCAGAAAACCTCTATATGCATGATAAATTGTCTACACAATCACATTAGTGGCCCACGACCCACAATCAACCTATCGGCCCTGCACAGGCTCCAATCATTCTACAACACAGATAGCCAGCTCTATAACAGTAATAACGATGTCCGAGACTCACATACATTCCCAATAACCCACCATCTATGTTCCAGAGTCGATACAAGGCCACACAGGACCACAAAGGTGATAATACCGTCTATAACAAATACTACAAACATCCGAGGAAAGAAATGAATTGAACATGAAGAAGCGGTCAAGGTCTGTGGTACCAAGCTAATAAACTCAACCCAAGGATGCCTATTAATACAATTTTATCCTATATATGCGAAGTCTAGAGGGGTTAGACCGTAACCTACCTGTCGTCCGATGACAAGCTGCTAGAAAGACGATGTCCTAGCCTGATCCGCTCTAGAAGCTCTGAAATAAAATCAGACTCAAATTCGGACTTGAATAACTTGACGTAGATAATCAATTTTCTTTTGGTGATCGAATATAACGTCAATTTTTTCTCTCCATAATTCCACTTTATGGGTATATGAGAATATAGAAATTAGGTGCACAACTGACTTATGCTATATGTTTAGCTAAAGTTGTGCAAAATCCAACAAAAGGGGTAAGTCAAATTATATGTGAAATGGATATATATAGTATTGTCCTTGCCGACAATTGATTAGATCCCAAAATCATCCTCTAATTTGATAAAGCAATATTACTATATATAAACACATATGCAGCCACTAATTCTAACATGAAATGCTCAATTATATTTTATAGAATTAGTAGAATATGACACCACATCATTTAAAAAGTTTGTTGCCAACTCCCTCCACTTCCACGTGGAAATGGAGGTGACATACAAAAAGGTATTTTTATCCTATTATATATATACTCGGGTATTGCGTAAGTTCGTAGTAAAATATATATAATATTTTGAATATACCATAATTAATAGAAAATCATTTCAAATAAAACTTACTATATTATAATAATAATTTTCAACATAAATATGTTTGCTATCTCCGTTAAAAATATTAATTATTTATAAAACTCTTATAAAATAAATACATACACAAATATATCAGAGCAAAAGTATTTTTTATAAACATTTCAAATAGTTTTAGAGAAACAAATTTTTTTACCAAATTCAACTTTCAAATCAAATATTTTCAAATACGCGCGATGTTAATAAAATTCTCAAATGAAAATACCCCATTCTTGGGAATGCTACGACACCACAAATCAGGATTGACCTTTCCACAAGGATTGCTGAGGTCATACGATTGCAAATCACTATCACACAATTTTGATAACTCAACTCCTAAGACTCAGCTCTAAAATAGGAGAACGACCATAACGACCAATGAACGGCCAGGGCATCGAACCACCGGTCCCAGAAAGTCATAAATGACTTGGGACCGCTACAGGCAGGCTCTAATACTACAAGAAAAGCATAAACGCAGGAATAACCAAAAGGGTCATTACATCATCCACTAATAAAAAGGATTTTCGTCCTCAAAAGTCAAGGACAAGGAAGTACATGAAGGCTCAAACAACTGCGGATACTGAGCTCGCATATCTCCCTCGGTCTCCCAGGTAGCCTCCTCGACCGGATGATGCCTCCAATGAACTTTCACAAACAGAATCTCCCTAGATCTTAACTTCCTATCAACTCTAGCTAGTATAGCAACCTGCTCCTCAACAAAGGATAAAATCTCATCCAATTGAACCGAATCCCAATGAAACACATGAGACTCGTCTAGAACATACTGGTGCAACATCAAAATATGAAATACAGGATGTATAGCTGAAAACATCAGAGGCAAGGCTAACTGATAGAAAACACTACCAACCCTCTTGAGAATCTTAAACGACCCAATATACCTGGGGCTAAGCTTGCCACACTTCCCAAATCTCATCACGCCCTTCATGGGCGATACACGAAGGAATACTAAGTCACCAACACTGAACTCCAAGAAATGAAGTCTACAATCAGCGTAGCTCTTTTACCTGCTCTGAGCTTCTCGAAGTCTATCCTGAATCACTCAGACTCGGTCTAAGGAATCTCAAAGAAAATCTGTACTCTGTGGCCTAGATTCCAACCCATCAAACCAACAAATCGGTGATCTGCAACGCCTACCATACAATGACTTGAAAGGTGCCATGCCAATGCTAGAATGAAAGCTATTATTATACGCAAACTCAGCCAAAGACACAAACTGATCCCAAGAACCTCCAAAGTCAAGAACACAAGCCCGAAGCATGTCCTTCAGGACCTGAATGGTTCTCTCAGACTGGCCATATGTCTGAGGGTGGAAAGCAGTACTAAGCTGAACCTCTGTACCCAAATCTCGCTGAATAGCTCGCCAAAACTGAGATGTGAACTGAGTTCCATGGTCTGAAATGATAGAAGTTGGGACCTCGTGCAATCGAACAATATCACGAAGGTAGATCTGAGCTAACCTCGCTGCACCATAAGAAGTATGAACCAGCAAGAAATGTGCTGACTTAGTCAGCCTATCAATAATCACCCATATGGAATCAAATCCACGAGAAGTATGAGGCAAACTGACAACGAAGTCTATAGTAATCCTTCCCACTTCCACTCAGGAATGGGAAGTCGCTGCATCAAACCACTAGGTCTCATGTGCTCAAACTTCACCTGCTAAAGTTCAAACACCGAGATACAAACTCTGCCACATCCCACTTTATCCCACTCCACCAGTAAAGCTGTCTCAAATCCCTATACATCTTCGCTGCGCCAGGATGAATAGATTATCTAGTACAATGCGCCTCACGAAGTATCAACTGAATCAAATCTCCAACCCTCGGGACACAAAGATGACTCTCGAGCCTCAGAATACTATCAGAACCCAAAATAGACCGGCTGGCCTTACCTCAAACTACCTGATCACGAAGGTCACACAAACTCTGATCCTCAAAATGTCGGCTCTGAATCTGATCAACTAGAGTAGGACGAACCTCAATACTGGAGAGAACTCTACTAGGATCCGACAGGTCAAGCCTAACCAAACGATTAGCCAAGGACTGGATGTCCAAGGCCAATAGTCGCTCAGAAACTCAAAGAGAAGCTAAGCTGCCCATACTCACCATCTTTCCACTCAAGGCATCTGCTACCACATTTGCCTTGCCCGAATGATAAAGAATGGTGAAATCATAGTTCTTCAGTAGCTCAATCCGGCTCCTCTGCCTCGAATCCAGCTCTCGCTGACTCATAATATATTGAAAACTAAGATGATCGGTGAATATCTCACAATGAACTACATATAAATAGTGCCTCCAGATCTTGAGCGCGACGACTACTGCCACCAACTCTAAGTCATGAGTGGGGTAGTTGCGCTCGTGAACCTTCAGTTACCTCAATGCATATGCTATCACTCAACCCTGATGCATCAACGCACAACCAAGACCAACCCCGAAAGCATCACAATACATGGAGAAGCTCTGACCCTCAACCGACAAAGTCAAAACTGGAGCTAAAGTCAATAAGGCCTTAAGCCTCCGAAATATATCCTCACACTGATCCGACCACTGAAATGGGATATTGATGCGCCTAAATTACACCTTTAAAAGAAGCACAAGCGGTCGCTGTTCAAATATAGAACCCAACTAAAGGTTGAGGTCAATCCCACAGGGAATATGGTAGGATTATGGTCGATTAGTGTTTACTCAGTCTTTTAGTCATTTATTTCCCGCAAAAGGTTTTTTTTTAAAGTAACAAGTAAAGATCGTAATGTGAATTAGTACAAGTAACAGAGATCAATTTCAATAGTTACTATCAATAAGAGAAGTGACTAAGGTTGTGTTCCCTATGAGATCATAACTTAGTAAGGCTTTTGTACTTGGTTAACTAGTTTAGTGCTTAGCATACAAAATCGGTAAGTTAGGTTCACCTAATTTCTTGGTCTGGCAACTAGGTGAATTTCACCACACACCTTGGTCCAGCCGCGGGTGTCGCTTTACTAACCCTTACCCTTGATCCCAGATTAGCTATTCCCGGACAAGGTCAAGCTATTATACGAGGGTTGATAGCCTTGAATCTCATTGTTTATAACCCTTTTCCCATCCGTTACCTCCTTGGTCCGATAAGAAAGGATAAGGCGAGTTCTAACGTTGTACACCGTTAAAAAGCAATCAAAATTAAGGGAAGAACAATACATGCAATAAACACCTTCGTAGATTACCTAAGTACTTTGCCTACTTCGTTAATCCTTAATGGTTCCCACAACCCTAGTTGTGAATTTAGCTACTCATGTTCATAAGCATGCAATCAATGTTTGTTTGAGCAATCATCAAGAGATACTTACAAAGAAGAATAAAGAAAACCGAAATCTTGAAGAATAATCTCAAGAACACTTCGAATTGCCAAGAACTAAACTTTGAATTTAACACCAAAATAAATTAACAACTATCCGAAAAGTCGCTCAATACGGTGTAACAACCCTAAATAAAACATAGGGGAAAGTATTTATAGACAAAAATAAATCCTTTCCTAATACAACTGGGAAACTGGAGTCGGCAGCTTTCATGAGACCATTCCATGATTCGTGGGAGCTTCTACGGCTCGTGGACAGTACTCGTGGAACTCATGCAACTTTGTTCTTCTGTGGGTTCCTTTCCATGACAGCAGTCTACGACTCATAGGATGGATCACGGCTCATGGAGTTGGGTCGTAGCACTCAGACTCTTTTCCCATTCTCTGATCAGGTTCCACGAGCATGGATCATGACTCATGAACAAGAGCACGACTCGTGGGAACCATCTATAGAACACAGGTTATTTTGTTCCTCTTCTGGTCTTCTTTCATGACCAAGGTTCACGACTCGTGGACCTGTCCACGATTAGTGGAATCCCTTCATAGAACTCAGGCCGCAGCTCATGCTTCAGTAATGTCTCAACGACTAACTCCCACGACTCGTGGAATGATTGACGACTCGTGGTTATGAGTCTTGGAAGTCAGTTTTAGCCCAATTATCAGTCCTTTTCTGCACACTATCTCCGAAACCTATTTTCCTGCTCAAGACTCAAAAACACATCAAATCTTACTAAAAATCACTAAAGGACATGCTCAAATTCTAAGTTTTAAGCGTTGAAAGCGCCGCAAAGCCACGGCACATCAACACCCTCAACTTAAAGCCGTTGCTTATCCTCAAGTGATGAAACAAAACTATCCTAGAACGACGCTATCGCAAAAGAAAACTAGGAACTACGGCAGTCATATGATTTCGCGATTTAGTTCATAACAAGTATCCCCCCTCCCTTTTCAATACAAAACCAGTGCATGTGTTTTGACTATCAAGACAACACAAGAGGATCCAGGAATGACATTATACTATCAACAGATGATGTAGCATACACATATGAAACTTACGCTAACAGTTAGCATTCAAAGTTGCTCTTGTTCCCTCACCACAAAGAAGTCCCAATCACACCATAATATCATCAAGAATTCGAGGACTGAACAAAGATACTCGCACTCACAATAGATATTCAAGCAATGCGTGCACAATACCATAGGCTCGCCCTTATTTTCTATATCTCGACTTTTGGACAATTGGATTAGGATCACTATAGGACCTCTCTTGGCTTGTAATGTAGGCTTGGGGATGGATTTTGTAGATATGGAAATCAGTGACTAAGCCCTCCTTGACACTACGCTATTTTTTTTCTTTCTCCACTTATCGGACCAACTCTATTCTTTTCCTCCCCTTTTTTTCTCCCTTTTTATTTTTCAACTAGTGACAGGTGCGGCTTTTGGTCCAAATTCAACTCTTTTTTCATTTTTTTCTTTTTCTTTGTTTTTCTCTTTCTTTTTCTTTTCTTTATCATGCCCGCCGCACCCGTTATTTCCCTTTTTCATTACTAACCTTCTCTTTTCATACCCCTACTCCTCACTCACCTCTACGGTAGCCATCCTCAACTTAGGCGATTTGCTTGAGTTGAGGTACACGATGTCCAAAGAGGGACCAGGGACAAACTAAAGGTTTTGCAAAAAGACGGAAAAGGTGATTAGGCTAAACAATAAAACGGGTCAATTTAGGCTCAAAATCAGGGATCAAAGGATATTTACTTCATTTGGTTTGTCATTTGGATAAAGTGGACTAAGTCAAAAACAGCCTATGATCCTTTCCTAACCAACCATCCTAGAACCTAAGCAAGACTAACCGGGCAAGTTCTAGATTGGTGCACAACGCAAGAACAAGTCAAAATAATCTCACACACTCATGGCACCGAGTCAAACAATTACATGCTAACTATCAGGTTCATTCTCTAGCTTAAGCCATTTATCAAGTCGATTACATTACAATGTCATGCACAGATCCATAATGGTTAGTCTATCAAGAACAGATACTACCATGTCACACAAAATTTGGAGGGGTTTCCATTTTTTCAATCAAAAATCCAGTTCCAAAAATTATAGCACAGACCGCGCTAAGTTCCTTTTCTTCTCCTACTACATACAACCTATACTAAACATGCCGGTTCAATAGAAATAAAAATCATTAGGGAAAGAACACATGCAAGAAAACCTTAAGGACTCAGGTACCTTTTGAGTACCCTCATGGGTTGCCTCCCATGTAGCGCCTGATTTAACGTTGTGGAACAACGCGGGTCTTTTGGCTACTCAGACTTCGCCAAATGACCCATCAAAATATGAACAGATTCTTCCCCCACCCCACTAAAAAGTAATGTGCATTGTCTTCAATGCATCAAGAAAAGTAGAATCATAGGAAGGCAGGAACATACCTGTGGCGCCTAAGTGCCGGCGTCCGATGAAGTGTGCGGGGCCGGTGATGTGGTACCCGTCACAGTGTCAGTGGCGACGGTGGTGGCCGTCGCGCTCAATGTCTCAATGAGAGGAGGGACATCAGTAGATTCCCTTTCAGTAGTGACCAAATCTAGACTCCCAATAACAGAGGGTGTGGCTTCTCCACCTCTGGGAGCTGAACTAGATGATGCACCCCTATGCCTTTGCCGCTCTGTCTCCTCACAGAGACGCATATCATCCAAGGAGAGCCGTGTGGCCATAGAGATGTCTCTCTTAAATATCATAGGGTCCTCCACAACCCCAGGGGTTATCTTAGAATGCACTCACTTGGTTCTCTCACCAGTGGGTGCTGGCGCTGCCTCACCAAGTAAATCATCTACACAGTGTGTGGGCACTGGAACCTCAATAGAAAAAGATGGCATAGCCAGAGTCTGAATGGTGTCCACCGCTCTAATCTCCTCTCAGAGGTGGGGTAGATATTCCTGAATATAACCCAAGTCCGAGCTCTATATAGACTGTAGCCGAGTATTTACTCGGCACTCAAAAGCATCAACCTGTGCCTCCATTTCTCATGCAACCCGGTCGATCTCAACTTTCACCCTCTCTTCTGCGGCTGCTACAGTGGATCGTACCCATGGTTGGAGCTGGTCCAACAAGTCATTCACCAGCCTGGAGAGAAACGAGCTTCTGGAGAAACTCGACATCAATAGTAACCCTACCTGAAGAAGCTGTGCGCGGGGGCGCGGTAGGGATGTCTGATGGTGGCTGAGAGGTCGAAGGTGCTGAAGCTGGAGCGGTGGCTGTGGTACCCTCTGACTCTACACTTACCCCCATGTCATTCATATCAAGTGGGTCTCGTGCAGCGGAGGACCCCTCAACTCGCAAAGTGCTAGCCGAAATAGAGAATGAAGCTCATCTGTGTGCAACCGGATTAGTCACATCTCTGATCAACCCGACATCTTGAATGCAAGTCACCTCCTTAGTGTGGTCAATGTCGGGCATCTGCAGGACTGCCGACTCCATGTATATGCGCTGAATTATACAGGGGAAGGGTATGCTAGTGTGCGGTCTGAATGCCCGCTCATGTATCTCCTCCAGTATGTAGCGTGGAATATTAATCTCATACCCTGCCATAATGCTCGCCACTAATACCACATGGTCAGGTGTTAGGGAATTGTCCGCATTAGTCAGATAGATGTGAGTCTGGACAATGGCCCACCAGAACTTTCTGGCAAAATTCAATGTTGCCCTCTTTATGTCACCGCCGAGAACCCATTCTAACTCTTCACCATTATCAGCTATGTAACCTACAACTCATCCCAACAAATCTACCTGCTGAACTGGGTCTCTCATTCTTGAATTATCTCGGACAATCATCATCTTACTGTCAAACTCTATTGTGTCGACCTGCAGCTCATGTGCTGGTCCAAACAAGAACAGCTGGATAGTCCACTCAGAGATGTCCACAGGTGAAAAATGTACTAAACTACTGGTGAGTGGAGGTATATCCTAATATCGCTGTCTCGGTCCAAGTAGTCGAGTGGCTGTGGCCTTATAGGATGCATAAAACTCTCAAACTATCTCGGGACAATAGCTACCCGGGGGATCAACCATCCAACTGCACCGGTAGTGATTGAACGTGGCCTGAATAGCAGGGATGGATGCTAAGCCCTCAGTCTAGAACCGTGTCTCCTTGAAGATACCCCTTTTGGGAAGGCCCTTGTCGGACTGAGCAATTCCCTGTCTGTATATGGTCTGCATCTCCGAAAAACACCATCTCCGATTAGCATGTGCTTTCGGTCTCTTTGCTCTATCATCCTCTCCCTGTGTCGGTCGTACAGCTGCCGGGACGGCCGAGTTAGAAGATCTCTTATCACCAGACGCTGACTCACCATCATTAGATGCATTTTTGTCGTCAGTACCGGCCCATGTGTTGCTCTCCCGGCTGCCATCACCCTCTTCGGACGAACCCTCTCCCTCTTCAGACTGGGGAGGAGTGGTCGCTATTGGTGGTACGGTGGTGATGGCTAGCTGAAGTGCGGCATCCTCAGTTGCTTGTGTTTGGGCCCCACGTCTCGTGGTCCGTCGCTCTACATCCAGTTCAGGCTGGATCTTATATATTTCTTCCGACCCGCTTGACTCAGGTTCATGTGCGGTGTACTCGTACGGTTCATCACGGAGTCTAGATTGGAATTGATGAGCCGCCACCTTGAATGCTTTTGTGTTCTTCGATCTCATAGTACCTGCAGAGGGAACCATCAGTACAACCAAACCAAGAAAAACCCAAAAACAAATCTTGAAATTTCCTGAACTTGGGTTCCACGAGTCAGGTACACGAACCGTGAAAATAATCACGACTTGTGAAAACCTCTTGTGGTCGCTGGGTAGCAGAGATTGATTGCAGGTTTGAGTTCCACGAGTTGCATCCACAACTCGTGAATGAAACCATGACTCGTAGATGCCCCTCGTGGAAATTAGACCTTTATTTCATCTTGCAGGTCTGATAACCACAAGTGCCATCCACGACTCGTGGAAACAACCACGACTCATGGACGACCCTCGTAGGAATCAGACCTGAGAACATATTTCCTGTGTATTGTCTATGGATGCTTTCCATGACTCGTGGAATGAACCACTAGCCATAAAAAGCACTTGTGACCACTGTTCAGCGAAAAACCAACTGGTGCATCTTTTTTGTGAATTTCTTTTTTTTTTCTCAACACTTTCATGCATAATTTCAACCATATTTAACTTACCCATTCCACAACCGTCATCCCTTAGGGTGTTTAAACAAGTACATCACCTAATTTCATACCCTAGGTCAAGTTGTTTTCTCCAAAATATCAAACAAGGTTTAGAACTAGTTTCATACCTTTGAAATTTGGGAAGAATAGGAGTAGTTGATGATGATTAAGAGCAGCAACCTTGACCCACGACCGCCTATGTTCACAAAACCGCTTGGTGAAGAAACAGTAGCACGACTGATGGGGGAAAAACATTGGGAGTGATTTTTGTGGAATTTTCAGGATTTGAGTGGCGAATTTGGTGTGATTTGGTGTTCGAATGGAAATAGGAGGGAGTTGATGTCGGTTTGGTTGAAGAAAATGGGGGAAACATTTAATTTTTGGATGTTTTAAATGATTCAGGTCCCGAGTTGGGTCGGTTGAAGCGGGTGAACAACATTTTTTTTTCTTCAAACTTAACTGGGTTCCACAAGTCCTGTTCACGAATCGTGGAACAAACCACGACTCGTAGAAGGGTCTCGTGGAACACGTCCTGCCACCCAAGTTTCCTCTAATTTCCACGACTGCAAATCATGATTCGTGATTGTGTTCATGACTCGTGGAGGCAGTTCATGGAAGCTGTTCTGCACTTGGATGTGATAACTGAGTTCCACGAGTTGGTTCAACGACTCATGGAATGGTCCACGATCCGTGAACCATACTCGTGGACCCTGACTTACCCATTTTCTGAGTTATATTTTCTCTAGAACTTTTCCTCCACCTATTTCTGCACATATAGAAGACGTTTATCCTTGAGTTTCCTCCCAAGCAGCGCCTGATTTAACATCGTAGCACGACGCAAGTGTTTTGGCTACTCAGACTTCTTCAAAACACTCTATAGTCTTTACACTACAACTAACATAAAGTAAATCAGGGCCAAATAACAACATCATGGGTTGCCTCCCATGTAGTGCCTGATTTAACATCGCGGCACGACGCAAGTTTCTTGATTACTCAGACTTCGTCAAGCTCCTTGGGTTGAATGAACTCATCTATGCTCCAAGCTTCAATTGTCTTGGCTTCCTCTGTTGTGCCGAAATATGCTTTGATCCGCTGCCCGTTTTCTTTGAACCTTTTCCCTTCAAGGTTTTCAAGTTCAATAGCTCCATGAGGGAAAACTTGCACCACCTTGAAGGGTCCAATCCACTTGGACTTCAACTTGCCAAGAAACAAGCGAAGTCTAGAGTTGAAAAGCAGGACCAAGTCACCTGGCTGAAAATCTCGCTTCTCTATCTTCCGGTCATGATACAACTTCATTCTCTCTTTGTATAGAGCTGAACTTTCGTATGCATTCAGTCGGAACTCATCCAACTCATTCAGATGCCCTAGCCTTTGCAATGATGCTGGACCCCACTCCAAGTTCAGCTTCTTTAAGGCCCACATGGCCTTGTGCTCTAGTTCAACTGGAAGGTGGCATGCCTTACAAAACACAAGATGGTGTGGAGACATGCCTATTGGAGTCTTGTACGCAGTTCAGTATGCCCACAATGCATCTTCAAGCTTCCGCGACGAATTCTTTCAATTTGCATTAACGGTCTTGGACAGGATTGACTTGATTTTTCTATTGGAGACCTCCACTTGCCCACTCGTCTGGGATGATAAGGGGTTGCAACTCTGCGTTTCACTCTATATTTCTCAAGCAAGGCCCAAAACAACTTGTTGCAGAAGTGAGAGCCTCCATCGCTAATAATGGCCCTTGGTGTACCGAATCTGAAGAAGATGTTCTTTTTCAAGAACGCTGTGACACATTTACCCTCATTGCTTGGAAGCGCAACCGCCTCCACCCACTTAGACACATAGTCAACAACTACCAATATATACCGATTCCTGTCAGATAGCACAAACGGCCCCATGAAGTCAATGCCCCACACATCAAATAGTTCAATCACAAGGATGGGATTCATAGGAAGCTCATGCCTCCTTTATATGCCTCCTTCCCTCTGACACCTGCTACAAGCCTTTGCAAACTCATGGGCTTCTTTATGAATAGTCGGCCAATAATAGACGCACTGTAAAATCTTATGGGCCGTCCAGATACCACTATGATGACCTCCAACAGGGGATGAATGGCATGCTTCCAATATCTCCATCATCTCAGCTTCCGGCACACATTTCTGTATCATGGTATCAGCACAGACACGAAATAAGAATGGCTCTTCCCAAAAGTATTTCTTCACGTCAGACATGAACTTTCTCCTTTAGTGAACGGACATATCACCAGGCACTAAATCACTTGACAAATAGTTGGCAATGTCTGCGAACCATGGGATAAAGTCCTGAGAAGTAGCCAATACCTGTTCGTCAGGAAACCAATCATCAATCTCGAGCTCGTCATTTAGTTTTAGCATAACTTCTTCCTCCAACCTAGACAAATGGTCTGCCACCTGATTTTCTGTACCCTTTCAGTCTTTAACCTCGAAGTTGAACTCTTGTAGCAGCAACACCCATCTAATCAACCTTGGTTTTGCGTCCTTCTTCACCATGAGATAAAGAAGAGCTGAATGGTCAGTATGCACCAATACCTTGGTTCCAAGCAAATAAGATCTAAATTTCTCGAAGGCAAAGACCACAACAAGGATTTCCTGTTCAGTCACTGTATAGTTCTTCTGAGCTGGGTTAAGTGCCTTGATAGCGTAGTAAATATGATGAAGAATCTTCTCGCACCTTTGACCTAGGACTGCTCCTAGCGCCACCCCACTAGCATCACACATAACCTCAAACAGTTGTGACCAATCAGGAACAATTATGATAGGAGTTGTAACCAACTTCTCTTTGAGGCACTCGAATGCCTTGAGACAAGCATCGTCAAATACAAATTTTACCTCTTTCTCCAACAACTTGCACAACGGATTTGCTATTTTGGAGAAGTCCTTGATAAACCTCTGATAGAAACCTGCATGACCCAAGAAACTCCGGATACCTTTGGCAAAAACTGGTGAGGGAAATTTTTCAATCACCTCAATCTTTGCTCTATCAACTTCTATGCCCTTCTTCGAAATTCGGTGACCAAGTACGATGCCTTCTTTGACCATGAGGTGGCACTTCTCCCAATTCAGCACTAGGTTGCACTCTTCACACCGCTTTAACACACATCCCAGCTGATCTAGACAATCTTCAAAAGAGTCACCCACCACAGAAAAGTTATTTATAAATACCTCTATCATGTCCTCCACCATATCAGAAAAGATGGACATCATACATCTCTGAAAGGTTGCTGGTGCATTGCAAAGACCAAACGACACCCTCTTAAAGGCGAACGTCCCATATGGACATGTGAATGTGGTTTTCTCTTGGTCTTTGGGGGCAATAGAGATCTGATTATACCCCAAATAACCATCAAAAAAACTGTACCAACCTCTACCTGCAAGACGGTCTAGCATCTGATCCATGAATGGCATTGAAAAATGGTCCTTCTCAGTCCATGCATTCAACTTTCTGTAATCCATGGATATGCGCCAGCCTATCACTGGCCTCATCGGAATCAGCTCATTTTTAGCATTAGGAACCACAGTAATCCCTCCTTTCTTTGGTATGCACTGAACCTGGCTCACCCACTTGCTATCAGAAATCGGGTAAACCACACCTGCATCCAGCCACTTTATGATCTCCTTCTTGATGACTTCTTGCATAGGATGATTTAACCTACGCTGATGCTCAATAGATGGAACATAATCAGGCTCAAGCTAGATATTGTGAGTACAGATTCCAGGTGGAATCCCAATAATGTCTGCGATGGTCCACCCAATAGCTCTCCTAAACTTCCTCAATACTGCAACCAGAGCCTTAACCTGTGCTTCACCCAAATCTGCAGTAATGATTACTGGAAAAGTCTCATTATCTCCTAAAAATACATACCGAAGATGAGCTGGCAGTGCTTTGAGCTCTAAGACTGGCGGCTCTTCAATAGATGGATACGCCAGTGGTGACGTCCTATTCTTCAAATCCAAATCCAGCTTCTTTGGTTCATAAGTGTAAGATCCCAAACCTGTGAGTGCTGCAACCATCTCATCATATTCATCAATGTTGTGACCCTTAAAATTCATGATGACTGCTGTAAGGGCTTCTACACCAAGTCGCTCCTTAACAGGTACAACCAGCTGGTCCTCATCAACTACATCAATCACTGACACTACTCTCATATCATCATGGTGCTTCATCGACGTGCACACATTGAAGGTCACCTATTCATCATTTAGCCTGAATTTCATCTGACCCATTTCCAAGTCAACCAAAGCACACCAAGTAGCCAAGAATGGTCGCCCTAAGATAATGGGCACCTCAAAGTCAACCTCGCAATCTAGGATAACAAAATCTGTAGGAAAGATGAAAGTTTCAACCTTTACCTATACGTCATACAACATTCCCACAAGCCTTTTCACCATCCGATCAGCCATAAGTAGCCGCATTGTAGTCGGAGAGGGGGCTCCCAAGCCTAACTGATTGTAGACTACAAGCGGCATCAGATTTATACTAGCACCCAGATCACACAAAGCTTTGGCGAAATAGAATGCTCCAATGGTGCACGGGATAGTGAAGGCTCTAGGATCTTCCTTCCTTTGTACCATAGAACGGGATACTATTGCTCTGCAGTGGTACAAATTATTTTCTCAATCAAAATTGACCGTTCTCTTCCTCGTCACTAGATCCTTCATAAATTTTGCATAACCAGGCATCTGTTCCAATGCTTTGACCAAAGAAATATTGACTGGAAACTGCTTCAGCATGGAGATGAACTTGTGAAATTTTCCATCCTCGATCTTTTTTTTCATCCTCTGGTGGTAAGGATGAGGAGGTAGTGGCATGGGTTTCAGGACTGGTGCAACTTCTTTGCTCTTCTCCATCTTTTCAGAAGGCTATTTTTCAGATGACCTTTCACCACTATCTTTATCCTCAGACTCGGCTACAATTTCAGCATCATCCTTTTCAGCTTTGGCTGGCTCATCAACAACAATAGGCACAAGAGGATCAACAGTCTGCTTTTCGCTCCGAGTGGCCACCGCCATAACATGTTGATCATTTTTTGGACTCTGAATCGTGTCACTTGGGAGGGTAACTTTTTGGCGTGGATTTTGGTTGGTTGTTAACTGATGCATCTGTGCCTCAAGCTGTTTGATGGAGACAGCGTGGGACTCTACTTTCTGATTTATACTTGAGAGTTCAACTTTTATCTCCTTCATACTCGCATCCGTGGAGTCAACCTTTTGGAACACTTTATTGATCAGCTCTCTCATGGTGGGTTGTCCATCCCGCTCTTCACGAGTTGCAGGTGGAACATAGAGATTACTTCTATCATTCTTGTACCCATCCTTCTTCATCCAGTCACCATCTGCTCTATCTCTGTAACCGAAACGATTGTAGTTGTCATCCCTATCTCTGTTCTAACCTTGATTTCCTTGGCCAGAGGGCCAGAAACCTTCCCCTTGATCATTCAGATACCCAATTTCTTCTTCAGATGAGTACCCATCTGACCTTGGTGCTTTGCCTTGAAAACCTACCGCTTTAACTTTTTCTACTCCCTCAGCCAGGAATTTCTTTGCCAGCAACCCAAGTATCGTGTTCATCTCAGCCTGTGTCTACTTAACGTCTTCTATCTCATTAGGATCCACAGACTTGCCAACTGCATAAGTACCTACTGACATTTCTGCATCTCTCGGGTGCCATGCTCAATTTGTCTTTGCGACCCTATCCAAACTCTCTGCAGCTTCATGGTATGTGTTTTCCATGAATGCACCTCCAGTCACAGTATCAGCTACAACTTTAGTGTTTGCATTTAGAGCCTTATAGTGTATCTCCATCAGATGCCTGGGAGAGATTCCGTGTCTCAAAACTTCCTTTATCTTCTTCTTACACCTCAGCCACGCCTCATATAGAGCTTCTGTAGGTAGCTGCCTGAAATTATATATCTATACACTTAGTGGAGCATGAGCTTTCTAACTATTTTCTGTGAGATGGGTATATCTCCTGCTTTAGCTGCAACATCCTTGATGGAGGAAAGAACCGCTCCAAAAACTGAGTCTTCAGCTCATACCATGAGTATATGGAACTATCAGGCATTTCTGAGAGCCATGCAGTTGCCTCATCAGCCAATGAAAATGGGAACAACCTCAGTCTGATAGCCTCTTGACCCACTCCTTGCATGTTATACAATTTGCTGACGCTCACAAAGTTATCCACATGTAGAATTGCATCTTCAGTGGGCTTTCCTGAATATAGTCCTTTCATGGTCAACAGTTGAATCATGGCACTAGTAATATCAAACTTTGTCCCATCAGCCAATGGCGGTAGCACTATGGGCCTAGTGGAGCCATATTCCTCCTCATCATAATCATCTACATCATAATAATGAGGATCCTGCCTTTGCTGCTGCATTTGTCGGCCCATATTATATGTTGCACGACGAGGTACTGCCTCATCCTGGACCACTTGCTGCCTTCCATGTCTTGCTCGCTCAGCTGAAGCATTTTGAGCTACAAGATCTTATGAAATTTTCTCATCTTCGGCAGCAAGGGCATCTTCGCCTTCCTTCTGGCGTGCTGCTCCATCCTTTTTCTGTTGCTTGGTTTCAGCAATTAACCGAGCTATAATCTGCTTCGTAGTTTCGTGCTCTCCATCCTTAGCCATGTTTCTTAGTGTTTTGGAAAGCTCCGGATCATAAGGGATCAAGGGGTTGCCTTGACTCCATGTGCTTGGCATGCACAAGTGTGCAACCTGTGATCAAAACAAAAACAACAAAAAAAATAAAATCAAGAAATAAGGACTATAAGTGAAATAAACACAATCTCTCTTAGTCCTAAGCCGTATTCCCCGGGAACGGCGCCAAAATTTGATGCGCCCAAATTACACCTCTAAAAGAAGCGCAAACGGTCGTTGTTCAAATATAGAACCCAACTAAAGGTTGGGGTCGATCTTACAGGAAATATGGTAGGATTATGGTTGATTAGTGTTTACTCAGTCTTTTAGTCGATTATTTCTCGCAAAAGGGGGGGTTTTAAAGTAACAAGTAAAGTTCGTAATGTGAATTAATACAAGTAACAGAGATCAATTTCAACAGTTGCTATCAAGAAGAGAAGTGACTAGGGTCGTGTTCCCATGAGATCATAACTTAGTAATGCTTTTGTACTTGGTTAACTAGTTTAGTGCTTAGCATGCAAAATCGGTAAGTTAGGTTCACCTAATTCCTTGGTCCGGCAACTAGGTGAATTTCACCACACACCTTAATCCGGCCGCGGGTGTCGCTTTACTAACCCTTACCCTTGATCCCAGATTAGCTACTCCCAGACAAGGTCAAGCTATTAGACCAGGGTTGATAGCCTCAAATCTCATTGTTTACAACCCTTTTCCCATCCGTTACCTCCTTGGTCTGGCAAGTAAGGATAAGGCGAGTTATAACGTTGTACACCGTTAAAAAGCAATCAAAGCGAAGGGAAGAACAATACATGCAATAAACACCATCCTAGATTACCTAAGTACTTTGCCTACTTCGTTAATCCTTCATGGTTCCCACAACCTTAGTTGTAGATTTAGCTACTCATGTTCATAAGCATACAATCAATGTTTGTTTGAGCAATCATCAAGAGATACTTACAAAGAAGAATAAGGAAAATCAGAATCTTAAAGAATAATCTCAAGAACACTTCGAATTGCCAAGAACTAAACTTTGAATTCAACACCAAAATAAATTAACAACTATCCGAAAAGTCGCTTAAAAAATATCGTGTAACAACCCTAAATAAAAACCTAGGGGAAAGTATTTATAGACAAAAATAAATCCTTTCCTAATACAATTGGGAAACTGGAGTCGGCAGCTTTCACGAGACCATTCCATGATTCGTGGGAGCTTCTATGGCTCGTGGACAGTACTCGTGGAACTCATGCAACTTTGTTCTTCTGCGGGTTCCTTTCCACGACAACAGTCTACGACTTGTAGGATGGATCACGGCTCGTGGATTTGGGTCGTAGGACTCAGACTCTTTGCCGCTTCTCTGATCAGGTTCCACGAGCATGGATCACGACTCGTGAACAAGAGCACGAATCGTGGGAACCATCCATAGAACACAGGATGTTTTGTTCCTCTTCTGATATTCTATCATGACCAAGGTTCACGACTCGTGGACCTGTCCATGATTCATGGAATCCCTTCATATAACTCAGGCCACAGCTCATGCTTCAGTAATGTCTCCACGACTGACTCCCACGACTCGTGGAATGATTGACGACTCGTGGTTATGAGTCGTGGAAGTTAGTTTCAACCCAATTATCAGTCTTTTTCTGTTCACTATCTACGAAACCTGTTTTCCTGCGCAAGACTCCAAAACACATCAAATCTTACTAAAAATCACTAAAGGACATGCTCAAATTCCAAGTTTTAAGCGTCGAAAGCGCCGCAAAACCATGGCACATCAGATATCCTTCCTAGTCAGCATAGTAAAGTGTGCTGCTATGGAAGAAAATCCCTGAAAAAACCATCTGTAGTAACCTTCTAGCCCAATAAAGATGCAGACCTCAGTAGCGGTAGTAGGTCTAGGCCTATCACAAACTACTGAAATCTTTTCCGGATCAACCCTAGTCCCATCCTTAGACACCACGTGCCCTAGGAATGCAACTGACTCAAGCCAAAACTCGCACTTTTAGAACTTGGCATAAAGCCGATGTTCTTTCAAAGTCTGGAGTATAATCCTAAAGTGCTGCTCATGCTCATATCTACTCTGCAAGTATACCAAGATGTCTTCTATGAAAACTATCACAAATGAGTCCAAATACGGGCCAAGCACGCTGTGCATCAAGTTTATAAAGGCTGCGGGGGCATTTGTCAACCCAAAAGATATCACAAGGAACTCATAATGGCCATAATGTGTCCTGAATGCTGTCTTAGGGATGTCCTCCGCCATTATCCTCAACTGATGGTAGCCGGACCTTAAATTAATCTTTGAAAACATGGCTGAACCCTGAATCTGATCAAACAAGTCATCAATCCTCGGCATCTGATACCTATTCTTCACTGTTACCCTATTCAGCTGCTGATAATCAATACACATCCGCATCAACCCATCTTTCTTCTTCACAAACAAAACTGGAGAACCCCAAGGCGACACACTTGGTCTATTAAACCCCTTAGCTAACAGATCCTTGAGCTGCTCCTTAAGCTCTCTCAACTCAGCAGGAGCCATACGGAAAAGAGAAATAAAAATGGGCCTAGTGCCCGGCTCTAACTCAATAGCAAAATCAATATCTCTCTCAGGTGGAAGGCCTGGAAGGTCGGTAGGGAAAACATCTAGGAAATCTCTAACTATAGGAATCGACTCAGGAGATGAAGGGTCGGCACAAGCATCTCGGACATATGCTAGAAATGCCAAACTCCCATGAGAAATCAACTTCCTAGCTCAGAGAAAATAATTAAATAGTGCGCAACTATTAGAACCCTGCCACATAACTTGGGATACACCAGGCACAATTATGGTAACGGTTGATAAACGCTCAAATTATTCTCTCCACTTAAGGAGGTCACGACAATCGCGTAGTCAAAACAAAATTTATAACCCACCGGATGTCGGGGTCGAACCCAAGAGACCTGATTTACCTCATTAGAGATTGTGCGAAGCGATTTCAAAATGAGAGTAGTTGTTCCACAAAACCAAAGCAGTAAAATGGGGGAATTGGGAACCTAACTCAATTCAAGTAAAAGCTGTAAAATCGAGATGGGTGTACCAAATAGAACTAGATGACTAGGGGTGTATTTCTGATGGGGTGTTTGCTATAGAATAGAGTGATCACTAATTCACTCAAATTCTCACCTAGTGACATGGGTAGCATTGGTCATAAGTGTTGAATGCTATCTCTCGATCAACATCCACATATCCGATGATTTCGATTAGAACATCATTCGGTGTGCTAAATAACCAACCAACATTTGCTTGGGGAGGTCGTACTATTTCTAGCTCGGACCCTTAAATGGGAGATTCCGTGATTGGAGCTATGTCTAGCCTCCAATCTAAGTGGATTCCCAAGTACCCACTAGCAATTTCACATCCACAATTACAAAATTCTCTCTTGAGCAACTAAGTAGCCAAGTAAGATAAATTCATGTTTGGAACCACAAGTAATTAGATTAAAACATGGTGAAATTACTAGACCCACATCAGATAAGCAATTATAATAGTGATTTAGCAACACCCACACCCATTAGCTACATACCCATCATCTATACACCCCTAGACAAGAGAAATTAGCAACTCATAGAAGGGGGAGAAGATATACCAGTTGGGTAAATCAAATTCCCATCTATTGTAGTTGATTCTCAAGTTCTAGAGTCAAATTAGCACACAATTTTGTTAACCAAAAGATTGGATTGAAAACCCTCTCTCAAAGGAGATGGAGAAAAGTGTTTACAAGCCAAGAATATCTCAAAGTTCTCTACTTTGAATTGTATATACAAAACAAGCCTCAAATTGCCTTTTATATGTTCCCAAAATGATCACATAAATTTTGGATAAAATTGCCATTCGGGTGGTGTGCGATGCGTCGTGCGGTTCGCACGTTGTAGTGTGCACGTCGCACACTGATTTCAACTTGACCAGTGACTTCAGTCGCTTAGGTAGGACTTGTGCGGAGGGTGATGCATTTTGCACCACGAGATGTGCACGTCGCATGGCGACCAAATGTTATAGCAGAATCTTCAGTCCTTTTTGCAGCTTTATGCAGAGTAGGAGCGACTGCACCTCTGCTTGTGCATGTCGCACAACCACCGCACCTCTCGGCAGATTCTCCAGCTTTTCTCAACTCTTCACACTTAGCTCCTTTTTTGGCTCTTTTTGGATCCATATCCTTGTTTTTCCTCTTCTTTCCAAAGCACCTGCATAGACATCAATAAAGGTCATAAGAACCTCTAAATCAATTCAAAACATAGCAATAATTCATGGATTTAGGCTCAATAAATTAGTAGGTTACCGACTTATCAAACCCCCAAACTTTAACTATTGCTTGTCCTCAAGCAAGATACTTACATGGCAAGGAATGAATTATGCTAAGGCTCAATTAAGGCATAAAAAACTATTCTACACTAAAAATTTAAGAAAAATAAACAAACAAAAGACTCAAATAAAAGACTCAACTACTATGCTCATCTCAATTTTATCCCCTACATGCTCAAAGTAATTGCTCATTTCTAATTTTTTTTTTCAAAATGGACATCGTATCTCTTTTAAAACTCAAGGGAATTTGCCATTCAAAACAATACATTTTAGCATCTCAAGTTATTGGCATGTACCATAAAGGTTTGCCTCGAGATTCGCCACACAACTTATCTTATTCATTCCCCTCAATTGAAATAGAGACTCTATGCTTCAATTCGAGTGCATCATGCCACTCACCACAAGAGAGAATCCCACTCACAATCATTCAATTCACAAAACATGAGATTATAAGAGAACCAAGAAAATTCTCACTCTCTCAAGGAAGTTCAAGTGCATGCGCATCGAACCATAGGCTTGCCCTTCATGTAAATCGCCACTAATGTAGGGTAGCCAAGCTTGGAATCACCAAGGACTTGCGAGTTGTAATGTTGTCTAGGGTTAAGGTGAGGATATCATTAGGTTCAAGTGACTACACGTCCCTAATGCTCTTTGTTTTGTCATTTCAACCGCCACTCACATTTTTCAATTTCCAAATTCACCTTGTTTCTCCCTCACACAACCCAAGATTTCTCCTTTTAACCTTATGATTATTCACACCTTATATCACCTTTACTTGGTAGTACCTATTTTTGCTTTTCAATTTGCTCATGTGGATTGATCTTTTGGAGCAATTTTCAATTATTGATTTAAGGTGCTACCTTACACATGAAGTGCATTCCTTTTCTTCTCCTCATTTGATCACATGCACCCCCAAACTTAGGCGTTTGCCTATGTTATCTTTTGTTCCCCCCCAAACTTAGGCTTTTAGCCTACATTCATTTACAAGCAATTAGGGAGGACGGGTGCCACGGTAGAGGTTTCTAAAAAGGTCAAGGTGTTACAAAGGTGTCAAAGAATGGTTACAAGCTCAAAGGGGTTCACTAGGATTTGATGTCATTAGGAGGTCATTTGAGTGAAATGACTATCAAAAAGGGCCTAAGGTCATTTTGCAAGCTTGGTTACACCTAGAATTTTTCCTTGAATCACATTCGGGGCAAGTTCTAGACTACACTTATGCACAAGAATCTAGGTAAAGCCTCACCGCACAAGGCATCATGCCACAAGACTTCATCCATTAGTCCCACAATTAATTGGGGCAAATGACTTTTGACAAGCTATTCCGAGTTCATTACACACTCGTTTGTGAGTCAATCAAGCCAAAGAGAGAGTGTGCAAGTCATGACATGAGAACGCTTTTCCTCAAAAATTTATTTCCCTTCTTCCTTTCCTTTTCAAAAGAAATTTACCAAGAAGATATTTTTCGGTGGGCCTATTTCGAGACAAGCATTTACGGACTCAATTCTAAACTAAACTTTGCATTTTCCCTTATGAAAGTCACCTCTCAATCTATCATAGGGAAACACCAACCCGGTTCGACACATAAAAACAAAATAAAAGAAAAAGAAAATAATCAAAACTTTTTCTCCTTGGCAAAGAACCGTGGTATTAAGAAAACCCTCGGAGTTTATTTCTACACTACTATGAACAAGGCGATAAAAGCACCTCCCCCCAACCGAAACTGAGCATTGTCCCCAATGAAGCACGAAAGAAGAGATGGTAAACTCCTTGAACTGAAGTGCAAAATGCACTACAGGTGATGCGGCCACACCTCCATCGCATCGGTTACGATTGGTAAGCCTATTTGCTGCTTTTGCGACTGATGTGCGACACGCACCCAAGATCGTGCGGTCCATACTGAAAATGCATGATGGAAACAATTCTGGGGGAAACTTCCAGTGTTCTGGAATGCAATGCAAAATGAGTGTGCGATGCGCACTTTAGGTCATGCGGTCGCACAACAATCGCATATAAATTGACCTGAACCACTAGGTATTCTGTTAAGCTCATGCATTCTGATATAAGATGTGCATCCTCCGTGGTGCGATCGCACAGAGCCTCGCATCATCTGACCATTGCTTCCATTCCAACTACAATGCTAACAAAAATAACATACACGATAAAAGCAGAAAATAAGGAGAAAATATGTAAGGAAAAGAGCTTGGGTTGCCTCCCAAGCAGTGCTTGGTTTAACGTCATGGCTCGACGGAGGTATCTTCAAATCAAGGTTCATCTAAGAAAATAACTTCTACACATGCAACTTCCCCCGTGATTCCTAAATACTTCCAATTCAATAGCTCCATTGGCAAAAACTTGAAGCACCTTGAAAGGGCACGACCATTTGGAGCTTAGTTTGCTCGGGAAGAGCCGAAGCCTCGAATTGAACAAGAGTACCCAATCTCCCGGATGAAACACTCGTCTTAAAATCTATTGGTCATGATAGTGTTTCATCCGGGCCTTGTAGATAGAGGTACTTTCTTACGCCCGCATTCGAAACTAATCCATTTCATTTATATCTTCAACCCTAGCACGAGCGACTCTCTCCCAATCTAGGTTCAGCATCTTCAAGGCCCACATAGCCTTGTGCTCCAATTCGACCGGGAGATGACAAGCTTTGCCAAAAACTAGTTGATAGAGGAACATTCCAATCGGGGTTTTGTATGATGTCCTGTATGCCTATAGTGCATCATCTAGCTTGCATGACCATCCGTTTGTTGAACATTCACTGACTTTGAAAGGATGGATTTAATCTCTCGGTTGGACACCTCAACTTGCCCGCTTGTTTGTGGATGATAAGGAGTGGCTACTTTGTGTTTAACACCATATTTTTCAAGTAATGCGCCGAACAGTTTGTTGCAAAAGTGTGATCCACCATCGCTAATAATGGCACGAGGTGTGCCAAATCTAGCAAAGATGTGTTTCTTAAGAAAATCCGTCACACTTCTCCCCTCATTATTTGGTAAGGCCACCACGTTGACCCATTTCGACACATAGTCTACAACCACTAAGATGTAGGTATTCCTATGTGAGATCGTGAAGGTCCTTATCAAATCGATACCCTATCTATCAAACAATTCTACCTACAGAATAGGGGTTAGTGGTAGTTCGTGATGGCGAGATATGCCTCCTCCGCGCTGACACTTGTCACACTTTTTCACCACATCATGAGCATTGTGGAATAACGTAGGCCAATAGAACCTGCTTTGCAATACCTTAGAAGCAGTGCGCATGCCACCATGGTGTCCTCAAAAAAGGGATGAATGGCATGCTCTAAGAATAAGTAACATTTCAATTTCGGGAACACATATCCTTATCATCCCATTGGCGCAAATATGGAACAAATTGGGATCGTCCCAATAGTATTTTCGCACCTCATGGAGAAATTTCTTTTTCTGATTAGAGTTCAGTCCCTCCGGGAGTAGATCATTTGCTAAGTAATTAGCAAAATCAGCAAACCAAGGTATCAAGTCATGAGATGCAGCCGAAATTTGCTCATCTAGGAGTGAGTCATTAATTTCAAGTTCTCCCACCAGTCTTCCTTCTTCTTCCAAACGGGATAGGTGGCCAGCCACCTGATTCTCACACCCTCTTCGATCCTTCACTTCAAAATCAAACTCTTGAAGAAGCAGCACCCACCAGATTAATCATGGTTTGGCATTCTTTTTATCCATCAAATATCTTATCACAACGTGATCAGTGTGCACCACCACCTTAGTGCCCAATAGATATGCCCAAAATTTCTTAAAAGCAAACACCATAGCCAGCAATTCCTGTTCTGTAACTGTGTAATTTGTTTATGCGGCATTCAAAGGTTTGCTTGCATAGTATATCGGGTGAAAGGCTTCTCTATTTGCTAACCAAACACTGCCTCTAAGGCTACGCCACTGGCGTCACACATAAGCTCAAAAGGCTTTGACCAATCCGGGGCAATGATAATCGAATTGGATGTGAGTTTTTCTTTCAAGGTGAGGAAAGACATCATGCATTTATCATCAAAGTTGAATGTTGCCTCCTTTTCTAAAAGCTTACACAAAGGATGAGCCACCTTTGAGAAGTCCTTGATGAATCGCCAATAAAATCCAGTGTGCCCCAGGAAACTCTGGATGCCCTTCACGGTTCTTAGAGGGGGTTGTTTTGATATAACTTCAATCTTTGCTTGATCAACCTCCAGCCCTTTTTCAGAAATTTTGTGTCCCAAAACTATCCCTTTTGTAACCATGAAGTGACACTTTTCCCAATTCAACACCAAATTTGTTTCCTCACACCTTTTAAGTACCTCCTCTAGGTGCTCTAAACAATCATTGAACTCATCCCCCACCACCAAGAAGTCATCCATGAAAATATCCATTGTGTCATCCACCATATCTGAGAATATCGACATCATACACCTTTGGAAGGTGGCCAGGGAATTACAAAGTCCAAAGGGCATTCTTTTGAAGGCGAAGGTGCCATACGGGCATGTGAAAGTGGTCTTTTCCTGGTCTTCAGGGGCAATTGAAATTTGATTTTACCCGGAATATCCATCTAGAAAACAATAGAAACCACGGCCCACCAACTGATCTAACATTTGATCCATGAACGAAAGAGGGAAATGGTCCTTTTCTGTCCACGAATTCAACTTTTTATAGTCCATGCACACTCTACAACCGGTCATGGGTCGAAGGGCGATCATCTCATCTTTCTCGTTTGGAACCACTGTAATTCCTCTCTTTTTTGGAACACATTGCACCTGGCTAACCCACGTGTTGTCCGAGATGGGAAAGACTACTCCTGCATCCAACCACTTGATGATTTCTTTCTTCACCACTTCTTGCAGAGGCGGGTTTAGTCTTCGTTGGTGCTCAATTAAAGGGATACTTTCCTCTTGGAGGTTTATTTTATGAGTGCATATTCCCGGAGGTATGACTTTAATATCTGCAATGGTCCACCCTATAACTCTGACATATTTCTTCAACACGCGAAGCAAGGCTTCCACTTGCGTGTCGCTTAACTTGTTGGAAATAATGATCAACAAGGTCTCGTTAGCACCCAAGTATGCATACCTCAAATGGGAGGGCAATGGTTTGAGCTCCAAGCTAGGGGGTTCAACGATGGACAGTTTTGATGGTGGGGTTTCCCTTTCCTTCAGATCGAGATCAAGTTTCTTTGGGGTATAAGAGTGGGATCCCATGCCTACCAATGCAAAAAAAACTTTATCGAATTCCTTAATACCCTCACCATCATTATTCAATAGCACTGCTTCTAAGGCTTCATCAATAAATCCCTCTCTCATGTACAAATCGACACTCTCCCTGATTTGTTTTAATTGCGAATGCCGTTTGGATATCACTAGGTTGCCTCATAGATCTACTCACATCGAATGTGACTTCCTCATCATTCAATGCAAACTTCAATTCTCCCGAGTTCATTTTGCTCAATGTGTGCCCTATTTTCAGAAAAGGATTCCCCAAGATGATGGGTATCTCGAAACGCCCCTTACAATCAATTATCACAAAATCTGCTGGGTACACCACTCGCCCCACATTAACCAAAATGTCACTACTGAATCCCGCAGGTTGCCGTATTGATCGGTTTGTCATGCCAAGCTCCAAGCATGTGCTAGTGGGCTGCCTCACTCCATTCGCTTGAAAGTGGCTAATGACATCAAGTTGACACTTAAGTTTTTGCCGCACACTATTCTAGCAGACTTGTGGACTCCTTTCGAATCACACACCATGTGTAGACCCGGCATTAACGCTTCATTGGAGAAATTTCCCGCAAGAGTAGCACTACTAAAGGGGGATAGTTGGACTACCTCTATCTCTTCTAAATTGCATGTGGTGCATCTTTTTCACGAATTTAGTACATTCGGGCATTTTGTCAAAGTTGGAGCTTGCAGGCGCGTTTATGGTGATTCTTTTCAATGAAGACTCAAAATCATTTGTCTTCTCCTCCATATTTTCATTCAAGACTCATTGAGGGAATGGAGGCGGAAAAGTGGGGAGTGGTTTAAGAATTTTAGTCTCCTTGCTCTCGTTTTGACAAATCTTGGGCATCCCATACCTTTGAGTTTGCCTTTTCTGAGGTATGCTTATCATTGGCATCTTATCGTCCTCATTCTCGGCTTGCCTAGATTGGAGTTGTGAATTCAGCCAATGCATTCTAGCCTCAAGTCTTTCAATGGCCACAAAATGTGCTTGAACGGTATGGGAAAGACCCCCAAGCTTATGACTCAATTCTACGACGATTCCATGGGTTGCCCCAACTTTATCTAGTACTTCCATAACCATATTCTCCATTTTAGAATCTTCATGTTGCCCGCTCCGACCTTGATTCCCATGATCGCGCCCACCCGAGCTCTGAGGGCTATCATGGAAACCCACCTTGTGGTCTGCAATAGAGTCCTCATCACTACCTTCACTCGAACTCACACCATTCTCTACAATCATCATACCCCCGATAGTACCAATGCCATTAATTGTTTCTAGCCGCTCGCTCGAAATGCTCTTTACCATGAATTCAAGGAGAGTGGAGGTGATTGATAGCTCTGTACTCCTTCGAGTTTCATTTTCTAACCAATCTTCAATCTCGTTAGCAGAGGTAGAACCCATTTCTCCCTCGGCTCCCAAAAATCCAACTTAAGATCCGGCAAGGTATCAAGGTCAAGAACAAATGGCTCGAATGAGAAGTATTTGCCTTTATATTCGAATGACATGTGCTTGCAAATTCACCACCACCAACAACAAAAAGTAAAAGAAAACAAGCACTCTCAAATTGACTTCAAAAAACAATCAAGAACTAGCTAATACTCAAGTCCCCGGCAACGACGCCATTTTTTGATAAATGCTCAAATCGTGCTCTCCCCTTAAGGAGGTCACGGCAATCACGTAGTCAAAACAAAATTTATTACCCAACGGATGTCTGGGTTGAACCCAAGGGACCTGATTTAGCTCATTAGAGATTGTGCAAAGCGATTTCAAAATGAGAGTAGTTATTCAACGAAACCAAAAGCAGTAAAATGGGGGAATTTGGAAAGTTGTCACTAGTAACTCAATTCAAGTAAAAGCTGAAAAATCAAGATGGGTGTACCAAATAGAACTAGATGACTAGGGGTGTATTTCCGATGGGGCGTTTACTATAGGATAGGGTGATCACTAATTCACTCAAATTCTCACCTAGTGACATGGGTAGCTTTGGTCATAAGTGTGGAATGCTATCTCTCGATCAACATCCACATATCCGATGATTTCGGTTAGAACATCATTCGGTGTGCTAAATAACCAACCAATATTTTCTTGGGGAGGTCATCTTATTTCTAGCTCAGACCCTTAAATGGGAGATTCTGCGATTGGAGCTATGTCTAGCCTCCAATCTAAGTGGATTCCCAAGTACCCACTAGCAATTTCATATCCACAACTATAAAATTCTCTCTCTCGAAACTAAGTAGCCAAGTAAGGTAAATTCATGTTTGCAACCACAAATTATTAGATTAAAACATGGTGAAATTACTAGACCCACATCAGATAAGCAATTATAAGAGTGATTTAGCAACACCCACACCCATTAGCTACACACCCATCATCTATACACCCCTAGACAAGAGAAATTAGCTACTCATAGAAGGGGGAGAAGATATACCAGCTTGGTAAATCATATTCCCATCCATTGTAGTTGATTCTCAAGTTCTAGAGTCAAATTAGCATACAATTTTGTTAACCAACAGATTGGATTGAAAACCCTCTCTCAAAGGAGATGAAGAAAAGTGTTTACAGGACAAAAATATCTCAAAGTTCTCTACTCTGAATTTTATATACAAAGCAAGCCTAAAATTGCCTTTTATATGTTCCCAAAATCGTCACATAAATTTAGGACAAAATTTCCCTCCGGTTGATGTGCAACGCGGCATGCGGTTCGCATGTCGCATACTGGTTTCAAGTTGACCAGTGACTTCAGTCGCTTAGGTAGGCCTTGTGCGGAGGGTGATGCATTTCGCACCATGAGATGTGCGCGTCGCATGGAGACAGCATGCTGTAGCAGAATCTTCAGTCCCTTTTGCAGCTTTATGCGGAGGAGGTGCGACCACACCTCGGCTTATGCGTGTCGCACAACCACTGCACCTCTTAGCAAATTCTCCAGCTTTTCTCAACTCTTCACACTTAGATCCTTTTTTGGCTCTTTTTGTGTCCATATCCTTGTTTCTCCTCTTCTTTCCAAAGCACCTGCATAGACATCAATAAAGGTCATAAGAACCTCTAAATCAATTCAAAACATAGTAATAATTCATGGATTTAGGCTCAATAAGTTGGTAGGTTACCGACTTATCAACAGTCTTGGCATAATAATCCAAAACCGCATGGTGAGGGGATAACCAGTCCATGACCAGTATCACATCAAAGTCTAACATATCAAGTATCATCAAATCAGCCCAAATCTCCAAAGCCCCAACAGATATCATGCAAGATCTCACAATCCGATTCACTACTAAAGAAACTCCCACTGGGGTTAAAACGGAAATAGGCACAGATAATGACTTACTAGCCAACCCCAAACAAGGCAGAAAGTAGGCAGATACATACGAACTAGTGGATCCAGGATCAAATAAAGCATAAGCTGGCTGACGACATACATAAATCGTACTTGTAATCATGAAATCCGAGGCCTCTGCCTATGATCTCCCGGAGACCACATAGAACTGACGACGACCTCCACCTGCCCGACCGCCATCCCTACCACCTGCCCTACCACGCAGGGCACCACCCCTAGTCTAACCACCTCTCCCTCTAGCTAGAGGCTGAAATGCTCTCTCAGGCTAAGCCGACCGAGATGTGGACTGAAACAAACATCACTGGGGGCACTCTCTAACAAAGTGACCACTGAACCTACACTCATAGAAAGCTGAGCCCCACTGAGAACAATATCTGACATAGTGACCACTAACACCGCACCTGTAGCAGGACCCTGATAGCCCACCCTGTTGAGATGAACCAGCTAAACATGAATGGCCACCATGGCCTGATGCCTCGGAAGCTTCACCCCTCAAAGACTAACCCTGCTAAAACTGAGAACTACCCGAAGCCTGGAGCAAAGCCTGAACCAGTCGACTAGACTGACCCTGGTGCTGATGTGGCTGATACCCTCGGCCCCACTGGCTTGAACCTCTACTACTATGATGAGAACCATTGTAGCTGCCCTGATGTCAAGGCCTCTTATCTCTGGGCCTGGAGTAATGATGATGTAAATCCTCTACAATACGAGCATAGTCTACAATAGCCTGGAATGACCGACCAATAGCAACCAATATCTCTACTGGTCTCTAAACTCTCTCCATATCCCCCAAACAAACCTACAAACACTGTCAGGCTCAGTAAGCATAATCATAGTCCCCCCTGATGTTGACTTTCTCATACGAACCATCCGCGGGAGAATAAACTAGAATAAGTGGGATTTCAGGAAACCATCAAGGATAAGATGCACGATATGGAGGCAATAAGAGAGTAGTATTTCATAAGATGCCACTGGAGCCTCCTAAAGATTGAGTATGAACGTCTCCGCCCTGATCCGCATGACTCTACTAGACATTGGCTCTTATACCGATGACACTGGTGAACCTAGAGCTCTGATACTAAGCTGTAATGACCCAATTTCTCAGTCATGATGGCACCTACGATCCCTCAGTAGGTGAACCAATCCCCGTAGCCTGAAACAGTTAGTAATGGGCTACTATCGGACAAATATGCAGAAGAACAATTTAATAAACAAATGTAAGTGAACAAGAGGAAGAGAATAGATAACAGGAATATGTATATACATATGAGAAAGCTAAACCAAACCCCAAACCTGGTATTATAGTATAGAGCTAGAACTCCTTATAAGAAGTACAAACGATCCAAAAAAAACAATATATACAGATGTCTCTGAATGGTAATAGAGTACATAAAGCAAATGATAAACTAAAGCTAATCTCCGGTCACCAAGAGCTCACCCTCAGTCTGAAGTAGTCCCCAAAAGATCTCCAAGCACGAATCACAATGATCTAGCGGTGATGGCCCACGCTAGGATCTGCACCAGAAGATGCAGAGTGTAGTATGAGCACTAATTGCAAAGCAACCAGTACCCAGTAGGTACCATAGGTCGACTGGGCATATATAAGATAAAAGAGCAATAATAAGCAGAATAAAAAATAATTAGTCACAAGAGGCAATGAATAAGTACACGAAAGCTAGCATAGAAGAAATACAAGTAGGAATAATACATATGGCTAGCTAAAAGAGTTTAGAAAGCAGGCGTTATACTGGTAACCTCAACAACTAGAGAAGGAGAGGAGGGAGCAATAAATATGCTCGAATACAAAGAACGATAACCCAACTAAGCATGTAATTTCAAGTCAAGAATTCAACAACTGGAAGCCCCAGGAATAATCTTAACAATATCCAAACTCATAAGAACCACAATAGGAACTAATAGTGTGAAATAGTATCAATAAGTCTACCTACAGTCCCACGGGCGCCCATACACCCAAGGAACACAACTAAGTGAAGACAAACCCTCCAGCATCCCATACTACCAGAGCGTACAATCAACGAACAATAAACAAAGGTGGTACCTCACACAAAATAATGATATGATGCACTAGGTGTGATATAAGTAACGTAAGTTACCTGCTTCTGGCATCCTATATGGCCCAGAAGACAGGATCCATGAAAGGTCCCACCTGTATACCCCTGCTACACCGTATACCCTCCCTTTGACACTCGCGACACATAGCCCTTGGTCCGGAATGGCAAGGTCCATGGCGGCCCAGGACAAATATACTAGATGGCCCGCAATCTTGAAAAATCCCCAAGTAAAGCTGCCAAGAGGGTATCTGGGTCTAAATCAGTAAATCAAATAGTTTTACTGCATAGCCCCACCAACCCTAATATTATCACGAAAGCTGTAGTAAAACAAGTCTAGCCCTCAGCCTTGCCGAGCCTAGTATTATCACGAAAGCTGTAGTCAAACAAGTCTAGCCCTCGGCGCCGCCAAGCCTAGTATTATCACGAAAGATGTAGTAAAATAAGTCTAGCCCTCAGCCCCGCCGAGCCTAGTATTAGTAGATATAGTGATAAAATATCCCTTTTTTATTTTTTCTTACCCCAAGAAGATCCGTTAAAATAATACTAAACCTCTTTGCAATCATGTTTACCAAAAATGGGCCTCACAGTCATATAGGTTTCAGAAATCATTCAATAGAAAGCCCAAAGCCAAAACCGTAGTAAAATAATGTAGAAACCCTCTCTATGCATGATAAATGGTGTACATAATCACAACAGTAACCCATGGCCCATAATCAACCTATCGGCCCTGCACAGGCTCCAATCATTCTACAACACAGATAACTAGTTCTATAATAGTAATAATGATGCTCGGGACTCACAGACAATTTGAATAACCCACCATCTATGTTCCAGAGTTGATACAAGGCCACACAGTACCACAAGGGTGATAATACCATCTATAACAAATACTACAAACATCGGAGGAAAGAAACAAATTGAAAATGAAGAAGCGGTCAAGGTCTGTGGTACCAAGCTAATAAACACAACCCAAGGATGCCTATTAATACAATTTTATCCTGTATATGCGAAGTCTAGAGGGGTTAGACCGTAACCTACCTGTCATCCGATGACAAGCTGCTAGAACGATGATGTCCTAGTCCGACCCGCTCTGTGAAGCTCTAAAATGAAATCAGACTCGAATTCGGACTTGAATTAATTGACGTAGATAATTAATTTCCTTTTGGTGACCGAATATAACGTCAAACATTTTTTCCCCATAATTCCACTTTATGCGTATATGAGAATATAGAAATTAGGTGCACGACTGACTTATGCTATATGTTTTGCTAAAGTTGTGTAAAATACAACAAAAGGGGTAAGTCAAATTATATGTGAAATGGATATATATAGTATTGTCCTTGCCGACAATTGATTAGATCCCAAAATAATCCTCTAATTTGATAAATCAATGTTACTATATATAAACACATATGCAGCCACTAATTCTAACATGAAATGCTCAATTATATTTTATAGAATTAGTAGAATATGACACCATATCATTTAAAAAGTTTGTTGCCAACTCCCTCCACTTCCACGTGGAAGTCGAGGTGAAATACCAAAAGGTATTTTTATCCCATTATATATATACTCGGGTATTGCGTAAGTTCGTAGTAAAATACATTTAATATTTTGAATATACCATAATAAATAGAAAATTATTTCTAAAAAACCCTACTATATTATAATAATAATTTTCAACATAAATATGTTTACTATCTCCATTAAAATTATTAATAATTTATAAAACTCTTATAAAACAAATACATACACAAATATATCATAGCAAAAGTATTTTTTTATAAACATTTAAAACATTTTTAGAGAAACAAAACTTTTTACCAAAATTCAACTTTCAAATCAAATATTTTTAAATACGCGCGATGTTAATAAAATTCTCAAATGAAAACACCCCATTCTCGGGAATGCTATGACACCACAAATCAGGATTGACCTTTCCACAAGGCTTGCTGAGGTCATACGATCGCAAATCACTATCACACGATTTCTATAACTCACCTCCTAAGACTCAGCTCTAAAACAGGGGAACGACCATAACGACCAACGAATGGTCAGGACACCGAACCACCGGTCCCAGCAAGTCATAAATGACTTAGGACCGCTACAGGCAAACTCTAACAGTACAATAAAAGCATAAACGGGAGAATGGACAAAAGAGTCATTACATATCCATTACTTCAGTTTGCATTTTCTTGCTCATAATCAGTTGGGAGTAGACTTAGTACCGAGCGGATAACGGGATGAAGGCTTAGCTGTCAGATTAGGCTGAGACCTTTAGTAGAAGTCCCCTAATCTCAGAACTATGGTGCCATCATAGGTATAAAGAGGGGTCAACTGTCAGATTAGGTTGCACACCTCTGTCCCTTGTGGGCATCAGTTTAGTGGATCCACGTCAGACTTGTTCGTACCCTTGGAAAGGTATGAACACCCTTCCACCCAGGGTTATATGATGGCCCCATAGTTAGCTCATCTTGGGGTATGTCGGTAATAATATCTCCCACAGTCATACTCAACATTGCATTGACCATGTATTCAATTATTTTAGTTCAGCTTAGCATGTTATGATATTCATGTTCAGTTACTTGGTTATTGCATTTCAGATACCTTGCAACTCATGTTTCATTCTATGTACTTCTATGTCATTATTCATGTTTACGACTTTGGTTATATATCTCGCATGCTCAGTAAATTCGAAGTACTGACACATATATATTTTTTTGCTACATCATTTCATAATGTATGTTCCGACACTCAGCATCTAGACTGCACTTAGCTCATTTTCCATTCCGCACCCAACCGCTTTATTGGTGAGTCCTCATTGCTTGAGGATGATAGTCATGCTTTCACTTTCAGTCTTTACTTTTCAGTTTTTAGATTATTAAAGTGAGCTGGGGGCATGTCCCAGCAACTCGCCAGTTAGAGGCTTTCATACATAGACTAGATTCAACTATTGAGTTGTTAGTGTTGTTTTTCAGAATTCATTGTACTCCTATATATATTTCATATTCAGACATGTTTTAGGTTCTTTCCCACTTCAGATATTAAATTGTTTTCATGTTTCCGCTCAGTGGATGCTTTATCAGAAATTATCTAGTTATGCCAGGCCATGGGTTAACTTAGGATCATTTGTGACACCAAGCATTGTGTTGCGTCTAGAGGGTAGCCTCAGGAAGTGACAAAATTGGTATCAGAGCATCAGGTTCAAGTGTCTTAGGGTGTCTAAAAGCCGCATCGAGTAGACTCTTCTTTATGGGTGTGAAGCGCGCCACACCTATGAGGGAGAAGCTATGAGTTGTCATTAGGAAAAACTTCCCTTCTTATTTTCCAGTTCGTGCTATAGAGTATGAACTATATTTAATCTCCTCTAACCCATGCTCTTCTTTTTACAGAAAATGCTTCCTAGAAGAGCCAACGCCAGGAATTAGCCAACACCAACAGCTCGAGCAGACCCTCTGAATGAGCAAGTCACTCATGCCGAATTCAGGACTAATTTTCAGGTGCTTGCTCAAGCCATGACCGCTCAGGTCAATCAACAGGTTGTGGCCCCAACTCTACCCCATACTAACACTTCTACAGCTAGAGTCCGGGACTTCACTCGGATGAACCCTCCGAAATTTTATGGGTGTAAATAAGAATAGGATCCATAAGAGTTTCTTGACGATATTCAGAAGGTAACATATATTATGGGTGTCACTCTAGTAGAGAGTGTAGATTTAGCCGCCTACCAGCTGAAGGGACTGGATTATACTTGGTATCAGTAGTGGAAAGAGTCCCGTTGTGCTAATTCAGGTCTAGTAGATTGGAACCACTTCAATATTGAATTTCTAGATAGGTTTTTCCCACTTGAGCTTAGGGAAGCCAAGGTCCAAGAGTTTATCAACTTGAAGAAAAATGATATGAGTGTGAAGTAGTACGTACTCAAGTTTACTAAGTTATCTAAGTATTCTTCGGCGATAGTAGCTGACTCCAGGGCCCGTATGAGTAAATTTGTATCTAGTATGTCCAATAATGTGGTCAAAGAGTGCAAGACTGCTACGCTGGTTATGGAGATAGATTTTTCCAGGTTGGTTACTTATGCTCAGCAGATCAAGGAGGAGAAAATCAAAGAGATAGGAGGAGACAGTACGAGAGCTAGAACATGTGACTTCAACTACTCTCAGCAGAGGTCAGAGGGTGGAAATCGATCTCAGTTCCATTAGAAATCTTCAGCTCCAACTCTGTCTTCTACTAGTGCCCCAGTGCCTAAGTTCAGACAGGATCAACGGGATAGAGCACCAGGCTCTAAGTCCCAAGGTACAGTTACTAGAAGGTGCACTCATCAAGTTTGCAAGAAGTGTGATAGAAACCACCAGAGTAAGTGTATGGCAGGTAGTGGAAATTGCTTTGGATGTGGCAAGCCAGGACACAGGATGAGAGATTGTCCAGCAACTTCTCAGAAGGGCAAGGATGTTCTCTCACAGAATTAGGCCAGTTTTACGGCAGCTCTAGCGGGTCGTCCCACTCAGCAGGGTGCCTTGTCTGGTACAGGTGGTGGTCAGTGCAAAAATAGGTTGTATTCCCTACAGACTCAACAGGACCAAGAGGATTCTCCCGATATAGTCATAGGTACGTTACAAGTCTTCTATTTAGATGCTTATGCATTGTTAGACCCATGGGCTACACTTTCTTTTATAACTCCTTATATAACAGTAAATTTTGATATCATATCAGAAATCTTCCCAGAACCCTTCTCAGTCTCTATTTCAGTTGGTGACCCAGTTATAGCTAGGCGGGTATACATGAATTTCCATGTCACAGTTTCCCAGAAAGTCATCTCAGCCGATCTTGTAGAGTTAGAAATGACTGACTTCAATATTATTCTAGGCATGGATTGGTTACATTCCTGTTATGCGTTAGTTGATTGCGGATCATTCAGTTAAAGTTTCCAAATGAGCCAGTCGTAGAATGGAAGGGTAGTACATCAGTGCCTGTAGGTCGATTTATCTCTTACCTTAAGTGTAGAAAAATGATTTCCAAAGGGTATATCTATCATCTTGTTTGGGTTAAGGATTCCAACTTTGAAACCCCAACTCTTGAGTTAGTACCAGTGGTGAATGAATTCCCAGAAGTGTTTCCAGAAGATCTTCTCGGAGTTCCTCCCGAAAGGGAAATCGACTTCGGAATAAATATCCTTCTAGATACCAAGCCTATTTCAATTCCTATATATAGAATGGTTCAAGCTGAGCTTAAAGAATTGAAGGAACAATTGAAATACCTTCTAGATAAGGGCTTCATTATACCCAACATCTATCCATGGGGTTCTCCAGTTCTCTTTGTGCGTAAAAAAGACGGTTCTCTCAAGATGTGCATTGACTACCGCCAGTTGAACAAAGTCATAAACAAGAATAAATATCCCATTCCCAGGATTGATGACTTATTCGACCAGCTTCAAGGTGCTAGTTGCTTCTCTAAGATAGACCTCCGATCCAGCTATCATCAGCTCAAAGTCAGAGATAGTGACATATCGAAGAAAACCGTCACGACTCGGTATTGTCAGTGTGAATTTATAGTTATGTCTTTTGTACTAACAATTGCTCCTGCATCTTTCATAAACTTAATGAACAGAGTGTTCAAACATTATTTGGACTTGTTCTTCATCATCTTTATTAATGATATCCTTATTTATTCTCGGAGTGAGGAGGATCATGCATATCATTTGAGAGTGGTGTTGCAGACTCTCAAGGATCGCCAGTTATTCTCCAAGTTTAGTAACTGTGAGTTTTGGTTGAAATCAGTTACTTTTATTGGTCATGTGGGTCTAGTGAAGGCATCCGAGTTGATTCTCAGAAGATTGAGGCAGTAAAGAACTGGCCCAGACCCACCTCTCCGACAAACATCAGAAGTTTCTTGGGTTTAGCCAGTTACTATAGGAGGTTTGTTGAAGGATTTTCATCCATAACTTCCTCATTGACCAAGTTTACTCAGAAGAAGGTCAAGTTTCAGTGGTCAGATGAGTGTGAGAAAAGCTTCCTAGAACTAAAGACCAGGTTGACTACAAATCCCATTTTAACTCTACCAGAGGGTTCGGATGGATACGTGGTCTATTGTGATGCATCTAGGGTCGGCCTTGGTTGTGTTTTGATGCAACAGGGTAAGGTCATAGCTTATGCTTTCAGACAACTTAAGATTCATGAGAAGAACTAGCCGACTCATGACCTTGAGCTTGCAGCTGTTGTGTTTGCCTTAAAGATTTTGAGACACTACTTGTATGGTGTTCATGTTGATGTATTCACAGATCATAAGAGCCTTCAGTATTTGTTCACCCAGAAAGAGTTGAATCTTCTTCAGAGAAGGTGGCTTGAGTTCCTCAAAGACTATGATATGAATGTGCTCTACCATCCAGGTAAGGCCAATGTAATGGCTGATGCCCTCAGCAGACTGTCCATGGGTAGTGTGTCACATATTGAGGAAGAGAGGAAGGAATTAGCCAGGGATGTTCATAGGCTTGCTCGCTTAGGAGTTTGCCTCATGAACACGACAGATGGTGGTGTGATAGTCCAGAATGGGTCAGAATCTTCATTGGTAACAGAGGTTAAAGAAAAACAGGACTGTGATCCCATATTGCTTCAGTTGAAAGGTAAAGTTCTTCAGCAGAGAGTAGAGGTTTTCTCCCAAGGGGGAGAGGGTGTGCTTCTCTACCAGGGTCATTTATGTATACCTAAGGTGGGTGAGTTGAGGCAGTAGATCCTTATAGAAGCCCAGAATTCTAGATATTCTATTCATCCTGGTGCCACTACGATATACCGTGATCTACAAGAAGTCTATTGGTTCAACAACATAAAAAGGGATATTGCAAATTTTGTAGCTAAGTGTCCCAACTGTCAGCAAGTGAAGGTAAAACATCAGAAACCAGGAGGTGTGACTCAAGATATTATAATTCCTACTTGGAAGTGGGAGGTGATTAACATGGATTTCATTACGGGTTTACCTCGTACTCGCAGGCAGCACGACTCCATTTGGGTGATAGTAGACAAAGTTACTAAGTCAGCTCACTTCTTGGCTGTCAAGACTAGAGATTCAACATAGGAATATGCCAAACTCTACATCAATAAGATAGTCAGGTTGCATGGGGTTCCCTTGTCTATCATCTCAGATAGGGGTCCTCAGTTTACATCTTATTTCTGGAGATCATTTTCAGAAAGGTCTTGGTACTCACGTGAATCTCAGTACATCATTTCATCTGTAGATGGATGGTCAGGCAAAGCATACTATTCAGACCTTAGAGGACATGTTGACAGCTTGCATGATCGATTTCAAGGCTAGTTGGGATGATCACCTACCTCTCATAGAGTTTTCCTGTAATAACAATTTCAACTCCAGTATTCAGATGGCCCCATATAAGGCATTCTATGGGCGTAGATGTAGATCTCCGGTTGGTTGGTTCGAAGTAGGTGAAGCAGCCTTGGTTGGGCTAGATTTAGTTCATGAGGCTATAAAGAAAGTTCTTCTCATCAGAGATAGGTTAAAGATAGCTCAGATTCATTAGAAGTCCTATGCTGTTGTGAGGAGAAAAGACTTAGAGTTTGAGGCTGAGGATTGGGTTTTCCTGAAGGTGTGACCCATGAAGGGTGTGATAAGGTTTTGAAAGAAAGGGAAGCTCCGTCCCAGATATGTAGGACCTTACAAAATCTTGAAATGGATTGGTAATGTGGCTTATGAGTTAGAGTTTCTAGCATAGCCAACAACGGTTCATCCTGTCTTTCACATTTCCTTCTTGAAGAAGTGTGTGGGTGATCCGGCATCGATTGTGACTTTAGAGAGTGTGGTTGTGAAGGATAGCCTCACCTATGAAGAGGTTCCAATTGAGATTCTTGACCATCAAGTTCGTAGGTTGAGAAATAAGGAAGTCGCTTCAGTAAAGGTTTTGTCGAGAAACCAGTCTGTAGAGGGAGCTACTTAGAAAGCAGAAGTAGCCATGATGACCAAGTACCCTCACCTCTTCCTCTCCGATTCAGTTTCATATTGAGGTAATAGTTCCTCTCCAGTTTCTCAGTTTAATCTCCTATACTTCAGTCTCAGTATCATGTCCCCTCAGTTATTCCTGCATTTCAGCATAATTTCATACTCATGGGACTCAGTTCAGTTACATATCAGTTTCTAGTACTCGTTTGGTAGGGATTGCAACTCTTTTCCTCCAAACTCAGCTTGTTTATCCTTCATTCGAGGATGAATGATCCCAATGGGGGAGATATTGTAACACCCCAGAACTTCCAGGCCTAGACTCAGCTCAGAAAACCAGGAAAAAATCATTTTTCCAACTGTCAGCTGGAATCAAGAATTGGATCCACAACCCTTGAAAGTTTCCACGACTCATGGACTGGACCCGTGGAATTCGATCAAAGACCTAAAGAATTATCTGAGAACCACAATTGGGTTCTATTGACCATGGAAGGATCCACGAGTCGTGAACCCAAGTCGTGGAACCAGACTTGAGGCCAGCCATTCCTCTGAGAATCACGATTGGGTTTTATGGACTGTGGAAGGATCCACGAGTCGTTAAACCAAGTCGTGGAACCAATTCCAGTAGCTCATACCAAGTACCTAGGATCTACGAGTGGGATCCAAAACCCGTGGAAGTTTCCACGACCCAGGAAACACGACCGGGTTCCACGAGCCATGGAAGTTTCCATGAGTCGTGGTTTCGATCCGTGGAACCTGAGTCGCAAATTTTAGCAATTTTCTTTTAATTTTCACAGGGGCATTCTAGACTTTTCCTACCCTTTCTAAGGCCTAAGCTACATCATTTTTCTGAGTCTAAGCCTAATTAATTAGTCAAAAACTACCTAAATCACCTATTCTCCTAAAATCATCAGACTTAGAAAGAAATAGGAGAAAAAAGGCGATAGTTTTCTCTCCAAAACAAGCAGAAGGTTCTTCAAGCTCAGCCCCAAGAATCCAAAAGATTTCTCCATCAGTTCTCCACCAGGTATGTGGGACTTCACTAGTGGGTTTCTTTCACCTTTTAGGTCCCTAGATTTCAGTCAGTTCTTCAGTTCCGCATGAAATATTCAAACCTAGGGTCCCTAAATCTTAGGGATTCATTGCAATTCAGATGCTACTGCTTATATGATGTTTAATTCCTATTTTCTTGGAGAATTAGTATAGTCATATGTACAGGACTCAGAAGCCCTAGCTTTTATTAATTTAGGTAGTCATAAATTATACTTGCTAGGCAGATAATTCAGACAATCATGCTTCAGAATTTGAATGTCATATCCTTCAGTATATGTATGTTTCATTCTCAGATGATTATCAATATTTGAGCTATCCATTACTTTGGTTTGCATTTTCTTACTCATAATCAGTTGGGAGTAGACTTAGTACCGAGCAAATAATGGGATGAAGGCTTAACTGTCAGATTAGGCTGAGACCTTTAGTTGCAGTCCCCCAATCTCAAAACTACGGTGCCTCCGTAGGTATAAAGAGGGGTCAACTATCAGATTAGGCTGCACATCTCTATCCCTTGTGGGCATCAATTTAGTGGATCCATGCTAGACTTGTTCATACCCTTGGCAAGGTATGAACACCCTTCCACCCAGGGTTACAGGATGGCCCCATAGTTATCTCAGCTTGGGGTATGTCGATAATAGTATCTCCTACAGTCGGACTCAGCATTGCATTGACCATGTATTCAGTTATTTCAGTTCAACTTAGCATGCTATGATATGCACGTTCAGTTACTTGGTATTGCATTACAGATACCTTCCAGCTCATGTTTCATGCTATGTACTTCCATGTCATTATTCATGGTTACGGCTTTGGTTATATATCCAGCATGCTCAGTACATTCAAAGTACTGACGCATACATTTGTGCTAAATAATTTCATGATGTAGGTTCAGGCGCTCAACATCCAGACCACGCTTAGCTCATTTTCTAGTCCGTACCCAACAACTTCATTGGTGATTCCTCATAGCTTGAGAACGATAGTCATGCTTTCACTTTCAGTCTTTACTTTTTCAGTTTTCAGATTATTAGAGTGAGCTGGGGGCATGTCCCAGCAACTCGCCAGTTAGAGGCTTTCTGACATAGATTATATTCAGCTATTGAGTTGTTAGTGTTGTTTTTTAGACTTCATTATAATCCTATATATATTTCATATTTAGACATGTTTTGGGTTCTTTCCCACTTAAGATATTAAATTATTTTCAGATTTTCGCACAGTGGATGCTTTATCAGAAATTGTGTAGTTATGCTAGGCCATTGGTTAGCTTGGGGTCACTTGTGACACCAAGCACCGTGTTGCATCTAGGGGGTAACCTCGGGATGTGACAGAGTCGAAGTGAGAAGCATAGAAAATATGTGCTATACATGTGGTATACATGCGGTTATTTTTTTTAAAAAAACTTTTTGGCAATGGTACATTTTTTTAAAACCCCTAAAATAAAAACCACCCGTAATCCATTTTTTGACCCGATCTGCAAGTAAAAAATATTCAAAAAAATATTAATTTCATGATATCTTTCTATTGGTCAATTTTAAATAAACCCCTAACTTATTAGAACTCAACTCATAATTCGGGATTCAAATAAATTCCATACTCGCCCCGTTTGATTGGGAATCTAAAAAAATATTAATTTTCTATTGATATGAAATTTTCTATCAGTTACCCAATTTTTTCTTTGTGTTTTTAAAATTAAAAGTGTCCATAGGCCTTTATTAGAAAATAGAAGTCTTTACAAACAGAGCCCATTCAAAACCGGAGCACGCCCAAAATGAAAGCAATAAACTACATGAGGAAGCTTCAGGGGTTCAAGATAAGAACCCTAGAAAATCGCTGCTGATGAATCTGATGAGCTAAGATGCCAGAGGTCGCCGAAGATAGAGGATCTTCCAATGAAAATGGTAAGTGATCATCCTTTAGCTCTTTTTTGAAGAAATTTTAGATCAACCATTGATGATAATGGGTCAAGAACTTAGAGACATATGATTGATGTTCCACCCGCCATGTCATCGAAGCTCAAATGGAGTTCCAATCGGCACGATAGTAGCATCAATTCATCAGTTCAATCTAACCTCTTTTACCCTTTACCGTCAAGAATTGATGCGAACCTTTCTTCTTGGATGAGCTTAGTGATGAAGCTTGTGTCTCATGGAGAGACTCGGAGGAACAAGGCTCTTCGATCCACTATCTTGCAAGGCCAGACAAAGGGGTGAATCAAAATTACTGTATCAGGTAGCACCTAAACTCAAGCCTTGAGCTTTTCTGTCATTATAAGAAGCACCTCTTCCCTAATCTAGTGTTGTCGATATGCTGAGGAGATTTTGGGATTTGCTTGTTGGAGTCCATGCTTGCTGCTATTGGCTTTTTCCAACTAGTTGGGGTCGAAGATATACTGAAGGTGCTACTCTTACCAGTGTTCATGTAAGCTGACTGTAGTATCTGTGAAGAGAACAAATCAATTAACATAAGAATCTATGTTGTTAATACTAACGAGTCCTGGATTCATACCATAATCAACACCTCAAAGCTCTTACCAGGTGCATGATATTGTAACTAACAGAAAATACTTCAGACATCACTACTATAATAGTTTTTTATTTCTTATTTTAATGCAAATGTAGTCATCAAGCCAAGGGTAAAAAGGTGAGTGTTAATCAAACAATAGACTGCCTAATTCTCAAATTAGGTGAATTAAGCTTGTCAAAGTTGAGAATACTCTTGCTTGTGGGTGGAACCTATTGGAATGCTGTAAATTCATAAGTACCTGCAAAATGAAAAACCAGGTTAGCAAAATAATTAGCAGGAGTATTTCCCTCCCTTAAGAAGTGTAGTACTCTTACTGTCAAACCATCCTTCAGCCTGTTGATGGAGTTGACCTCCATTATCACACTCCTAGGAACTTCCCAAACTCCATTTATGATATTTACCATGGCCAAGAAATATGATTCAATTACGATATTTGGGGTATTATTGTCCTAGCAGTATTGTAATCCTTACCTAATTGCTATAGCCTCTGCACTCAGACTAGTACAATCAACAATCATCAGACCCTTTGCACCCACCAAATCACCAATATCATTTCTAACACAGAATGTTGTAGTACTAGGCCATGGATTGCCTCTAGAGGCACCATCAGTGTTACATTTCCACCAACCAACAAGTGGGTGAGACCATGTAACCACTTTATATTCCAGCCTAGGTTTATAGACATCCAGTAAACCTACCATCAGTGGACAAGTATTTGGTATATCTGGGTACTTGAATTTTAGCCTGATAAGCTTTTGTGCTGTAATGTTTATTGATGTGCCGCCATTTTACGGCACTTTTGACTCCTTTTAACTAAGAACAATCGTACGTTTTCAAGCAACCATTGTCGTTTTTGATGTTTTTATGTTGTATTTTCAGGAAATGGAGACAAACACGGAAACAGAAGGAAATACGCAAAAAAGAGCATTCTGGATAAGAGTGACGGTTCAGGTGACGGTCCGTCAAGGGTGTGACGGTCCGTCACCCAAACTGTCACACCAAGGAAGCACCAAGGCAACACCACTGCCTAAGGATGACGGCTCAGGCGACGGTCCATCAAGCCAGTGATGGTCCGTCAGCCTGGCCGTCACACCTGGGCAGTCCGCGACGCGGAATCCGAGCGTTTTTGGGATTGGTTTCCTAGACTCCTATAAATACCCTATGTTAGGTTTATTTCATTATTATGCTTTGAACCAAGTTTTTCCAATAATTTTAAGAGAGTTTTTGAGCGAGTTTTGAGAGAGGAAACGCGCTACACACGGTTTCCTTCTCCTCAATCTTGTTCTTGATTCGTTCTTGGGATCGTTGGTTTCTTGTTCTTGGAATAATTAAAGATTGTTCTCACTACATTGTAAGGATCTCTTTTCTTTATTATGCATATGACTTTCTTTTATTCTTCTACAAGTATGAGTAACTAAACCTCCCACAACTAGGGTTGTGGGAGCCATGGCTAAGGTATCGAGATAGATTCCGGGTAGCGACGGGTTCAATATGTATGTTGTCACGTTGTTAATCATTCGTTATTTAACGTTTTCTAGTGGTTGCAAATATTAGAACATGCCTAGGTTTAATTTGCTTGAGTAAAGAGATTAAAACCGGGAAACTTGATTAACAACAAGGATTCGAGACTACTAACTCTCGTCTAATGATTAATGTTGTAACTAGATTAATCTACTTGATGTTTAGGATTGAAATCTAAAAAGCACATCTTTTCGAGGTCGAGAGAATAGAAAAGGAAATTTGTCTATTTGGTCGAGAGATGTTTAGACGATACCATAAATTCAATCACATCGTGACACGCATATAGAAAGAACTCGATTAAGCCTAGAATCGACATTGTTACTAACGCCATGGTAAACACTTCCCTAGTTCATTCTCCTACTATTATTTCACATATGTTTATTGTTTGTTTTGTTTACAAGTTGATTACACAAACCCCCCCTTTTTTTACCGAAAATTATTGACGATTAGTCACATACTTCACTAAAGACTTAATTCTCACCATATTCTCTGTGGGATTCGACCCCAACCTAGTTGGGTTCTATATTTGACTACGACCGCTTACGCTTCTTTAATTAGAGGTGTAGTTTGGGCGTTATCAAAAAGTGGCACCGTTGCCGGGGAATACGGTTGTTTGTTAAGTCCAGGTGTGTTTATTTGACTCTTAGTCATAATTTCCTGCTTTTACTTTTATTTGTTGTTTTTGTCTTATTATAGGGTACATAGTTGTGCATACGGTTGTTTATTAAGTCTGGGGTATCTTGATGAAGTCTGAGTAATCAAGACACCCGCGTCGTGCCGCGACGTTAAATCAGGCGCTGTATGGGAGGCAACCCATAAATTGTTGTTGTATTATAGTCTAATTAATTCGTGGGGAAACATATGAGTCACCACCGAGGGTTTTTGTTGCCGTGTTTCTTTTCCCTCCGGTGTGCTATCTAGTAGAACCGGCATGTTTAGGTTGTTATTTTAAATTTTTTAGTGTCTATAGTGATGAGCATGGCGTGTTTGTTGACTAAAACGAGGCCCCTTTAAAAATTTTCTGGTTTTGTGCTTATGTTGAAACGATTGACTGTCTGGATCCTTGAATGTCATTGTGTGGTTATGACTAGAATGAGTATGCTTAAGCCGAGCAGTTGTTTGATAGTTAGTAGCGATATAGTTTCTTGGTGCCAAGTGCGTGTGAGATGATTGTTATAAATTCTTACTTTGTGCATGCATCTAGAACTTGCCCGGTCTATTTTGTTAAGTTCAAAGTTTGGTTGCTTAGGAAAGGATCACCGGCCCTTTTTGTGTGCAGTCCACTTAACCTATAAGACCGTCCAAATGCAAATACTCCCTTTGATCCCTGTTTGAGCCATAATTGACCTTGTTCTTTCAATAACCTGTCACCGTTCCTGTTTAACTTTGAATCCCTATTTTGGCCCTGGTCCTTCCATGGACATTGTGCACCTCAACTCAGGCAATCAGCCTAAGTTGAGGGTGGTTACTATAGAGGTAAACCCTGTTTTGGCCCTGGTCCTTCCATGGACATTGTGCACCTCAACCCAGGCAAGCAGCCTAAGTTGAGGGTGGCTACTATAGAGGTGAATAGCAAGAAGAAGAGGATAGTGAAAATTGGTTGTGAATAGAATGAAAAGCCAGGTGTGTGCCTAAGAAAAGAAAAAAAAAGAGATGAAAAAGATCGAAAAAGAAATAAAAAGAATTGTCAAAATAAAGAGGCCGCATCTGTAGCTAGAAACAAGGAAATAAAAAGGGTGAATAAGGATGGAAAAAGTAAAGTTATGTGGTAATAAGACATCGGTAGTTCCAAGGAGGGCTTAGTCACTAACCCCTAAATGTATCATACCTGCACCTGAAGCCTCATTACAAGCCAAAACAAGTCCTGTAGTGATCCTGAGCGGCTTTCTGAAGAACTGAAATAGAATAGTAAGGGCAAGCCTATGGTATCGCATGTGCATTGTTTGAAATCATTTGTGAGTGTGAGCGCTTACCTAGTCCCAAATCTTGTGTGTGGGATTTTTTTGTGGTGAGGGCACCAAGATGTCTGTATTGTCTATTGATTGTTAGGATAGCTGCGCGTGTGTATGTAGAATGTTCTATCATATCGGAATGACATGTTTGGATCCTTGCAAGTGAGTGTTTCATACATTCGTGTGCTACGAGGGAGCTTGATTTAATTGAACAAGATGGTGAATGACCATGAGTTGCTAGAGACACGAGTTTGTTTTCTTAGTTGAGTCGTCGTATTGTTTTTTGTTTATGTCATGTTGCTTGAGGACAAGCGAACGTTTTAAGTTGAGGGTGTTGATGTGCCGCCATTTTACGGCACTTTCGACTCTTTTTAACTAAGAACAATCGTACGTTTTCAAGCAACCATCGTCGTTTTTGATGTTTTTATGTTATATTTGTAGGAAATGGAGACAAACATGGAAACGGAAGGAAATACGCAAAAAAGAGCATTCTGGATAAGAGTGACGGTTCAGGTGACGGTCCGTCAAGGGTGTGACGGTCCGTCACCCAAACCGTCACACCAAGGCAGCACCACTGCCTAAGGATGACGGCTCAGGCGACGGTCCGTCAAGCCAGTGACGGTCCGTCAGCCTGGCCGTCACACCTGGGCAGTCCGCGACGCGGAATCCGAGCGTTTTTGGGATTGGTTTCCTAGACTCCTATAAATACCCTATGTTAGGTTTATTTCATTATTATGCTTTGAACCAAGTTTTTCCAATAATTTTAGGAGAGTTTTTGAGCGAGTTTTGAGAGGGGAAACGCGCTACACACGGTTTTCTTCTCCTCAATCTTGTTCTTGATTCGTTCTTGGGATCTTTGGTTTCTTGTTCTTGGAATAATTAAAGATTGTTCTCAATACATTGTAAGGATCTCTTTTCTTTATTATGCATATGACTTTCTTTTATTCTTCTACAAGCATGAGTAACTAAACCTCCCACAACTAGGTTTGTGGGAGCCATGGCTAAGGTAGCGATATAGATTCCGGGTAGCGACGGGTTCAATATGTATGTTGTCACGTTGTTAATCATTCGTTATTTAATGTTTTCTAGTGGTTGCAAACATTAGAACATGCCTAGGTTTAATTTGCTTGAGTAAAGAGATTAAAATCGGGAAACTTGATTAACAACAAGGATTCGAGACTACTAACTCTCGTCTAATGATTAATGCTGTAACTAGATTAATCTACTTGATGTTTAGGATTGAAATCTAAAAAACACATCTTTTCGAGGTCGAGAGAATAGAAAAGGAAATTTGTCTATTTGGTTGAGAAACGTTTAAACGATACCATTACTTCAATCACATCGTGACACGCATATAAAAAGAACCCGATTAAGCTTAGGATCGACATCGTTACCAACGCCATGGTAAACACTTCCCTAGTTCATTCTCCTATTGATTAATCATTCATACGTTAATTGTTTGTTTTGTTTACGCATTGTTTACACAAAAACCCCCCTTTTATTTACTGGAAACGATTGACCATTAGTCATCTACTTCACTAAAGACTTAATCCTCACCATATTCCCTGTGGGATTCGACCCCAACCTAGTTGGGTTCTATATTTGACTACGACCGCTTACGCTTCGTTAATTTGAGGTGTAGTTTGGGCGTTATCACTATGCTTAGCGGACTACTGTGAGCCACTTGGCTCAACCAAGTGCAGAAGGATTCAGGGATTTGGCAGATGTCCAGTGGGTCAAATGGGTTAGGGAAGAAGTGCTTCCCCGCATGGAGATCACAACACCGATGTATAACCAAATTGTTCCAGACTCCATCAATTATTTGATAACAAAGATAGAGGAGGATTTAGGGGAGTTAGGGGTGGAGGATCAGGAAGAAGATCCAGAAAAGGATCCGGAAGAAGATCCAGAGGAGGATCTAGAGGAAGAAATGGGGGAAGACCTGGAAGAGGATCCGAAAGAAGACCCTGAGGAAGAGACGGAAGAAGACCCCGAGGAGGCTTCTGAAATCGGCTCCAACTTTTATGATCCTAACGGTGGAGGGATGATAGAGACAGACTCAAATCCCAGGTATCATCATTCCACTGGATCTCCAGAGTATCATCCAGCACCACAGGATGATAGTGATGACGGTCCTACGTGGCCCTAGGTTATCCTTTCCCATTGTACCCCTTTCATATTCCTTAAAGGTGCCTCATGGCCCATCCTTTTGTACGCCCTAGTGGCCATCCCATGTCTTTCATTTTCAGGCTCCCATCAGCCTATCTATTGTAAGCTTTCGAAGCTACCTTTTGTTTAATGAAAAATCATGTTTATCTCAAATCCTAAATATGTTCAAAATGGATCATTTATTATCAAATTGTATGCAGCGTAGGCCTACCTCTGGCAAAGCGAGGCTCCATATTAGGACACGTTTTTGTGTGAATATCGCCAACTTGGCGTATATATTTGTTATATATTCCAACATTTCCCAAACTAACATAGTTTCCTTTTTCTTTTCTTTTCTTTTCTTTATGATTATTATCAATCCCCAAAGAAAGTTGATTTGTGTCGATTTGCAAACTGGCGGAATCAAAATGCAATCTCTGATCTAAAGGAAAAATGAGCGAAGAATCTAACAACGCCTTGATGGTACCGGTAGATGGCGTCGAAAGTTCCCGAAAACTGATAGACACTCAAAACGATGAACAAATGGCCAACATGGCACAAGAAATTGAGATCCTGAAAGAAGAACTGCGCCAATTGCGGGATTTGACTAAGCTTACAGCTGCTACCTTCCCCGCTCAATTCTAATTTCCAAATGCTGAGTTACGGCCAGTCACTCCCGCCAACTTAGCAAACTCGCCTAAGCAAACACCACTTGTTCCCACTTATGCTCAAGATCTACTTGCTCATCTGCCCGCTGTTAGGGCTGCGCCTAATCTTTCCTTGCCTACTCAGAACTTCACTATTCCAATTCACCCAACAATGCAGCACATACATGAGGCAAATGTCACTTGTGAGATACCTGTGCCGCCGGTATATGCTACTGAAGCTCCTACTTTTGCAACATCCATGGCTGTCAAAGTACCATATGAGGTGGATCGGTACATAGGATTGGAGAGGGATGTCCGGTCAAATGAAGAGAGGTCGATAGCAGCTCAACTTGAAAGTTTGAAAAGGTCTTTTAAAAACATGCAAGTCACTAGGGGAACCGAGAGTCTGGACTATGATGACCTATGCATCCACCCAGACATCGATATGCCGGTCGGGTACAAACCACCAAAGTTTGATGTATTTGATGGGAAGGGTGATCCTCACGCACACCTAAGAGCCTATTGTGACAAGCTGGTCAGCGTAAGAAGGAATGAGAAGTTGAGGATGAAACTGTTCATTCGAAGTCTGGCGGGAGAAGCTCTGACTTGGTACACTCGCCAAGACCCTCACAAATGGCGTGATTGGCAAGAAATGGCCAAAGATTTAATGAGTCGCTTCAGATTTAATACCGAAATCACTCCAGACAGATTCTCACTTGCCAACATACAAAAGAAGCCATCTGAATCATTTCAAGAATATTCATGGTGATGGAGGACTGAGGCTGCTCGGATCCAACCCCCACTGGATGAAAATGAACTCTCTAAGTAATTTATCTGAGCTCAGGAAGGCGTCTACTTTGACAAGATGATGTCAATGATGGGCCAAAAGTTCACAGACTTGGTCAAGGTGGGAGACTTTATTGAGGAAGGTATTAAGTCCGGAAAAATTCAGTCTATGGTCACATTGCAAGCCGCAAGTAAGGCCATACAGTCAGGTTACATTGGTGGTATCAAGAAGAAGAAGAAAGACATCTCAGCTGTCACACCTTACTACCAGCACGGAGGATCATCCCACCGATACCCTAACAACTCCCAAATTATCGCACATGTTCCAGTATATAGTACCCAGCCACACTATAATACACCTCGAGCTCCAGCACACCAAAATCCACCAAAGCTGTATGCCTCTGTCCAAGCTCCAGTTTACCAAAATAGACCAGCATATGCACCAAGACCACGTCCTAATCTTGAAGCCATAAATACCCGCACCTACACTCCTATTGCCGAGCCTTTGGCTTAATTGTTTGAAAGGTTGAGGGTAGCAGGTTTATTGCAGCCGGTTAGGGGAAGAATCCCTGATCCCATACCACGAAGCTTTGATGGAAACAAGCGACGTGCATACCACTTGGGAATCCAAGGACATGACATGGAGGAGTGTTTTGGCTTGAAGAACCAGATCGAGTCTCTTATCAGAAAAGGAGTAATCAAATGCACCGCTACTCCTCCGAATGTGAACAACAACCCTCTACCAGATCATGAGAATCGAGGAGTCAACATGATTACCCTGGATGAAGAGTATGACCTGGAAGGAGCTATCGTTCTTGTATGGAACACAGAAGAAGTTGCTGCCACATCTCCAGCGCAACCTTTTATCACAGTTCAGTTGAGAGAGCCTTTGACTGTTCAAACCTACCTGCCGAGAGTTGTGGTAACCACTATAGCCACTGGAAAACCTGACTATGACACTAAAGCAGTCCCATGGGACTATCGGACGGAAGCCAAGGGCAAGATGATAGATGTTGCTGTGGCTCACGGAATGACCAGGTCGGGAAGGTGTTATGCCCCGGAGGATCTAAATCGAGGGGTTCCTGGGAAAGAACAAAATCCAAAGAAGAATGTTAATGATGCAGAAGCCACAGAATTTTGGAAGAAGATGCAGTCTAAAGATTACTCAATCGAGGAACAACTAATGAAGACACCAGCCCACATTTCCATTATGTCCTTGATAATGAGTTCTGAAGCTCATAGGAACGCTTTGGTACAAGTTCTGAGCGGAGTTAGCATACCAAAAGAAACTACAAGTGACACATTGGCTGCATCAATTGGAAGAATGGTGGAAGTGAACAAAATCTCTTTCCATGATGATAAATTACAAGCAGAAGGGGTTGGCCACAACAAAGCACTTCACATCGCGGTCAAGTGTTGTGATAAGATCGTTACTAGAGTTTTGATCGATGGTGGTTCTGGGTGCAACATCTTCCCTTTCACCACGTTGATAGATTTAGGTGTGAATATGGGAGATATAAGAGAAAGTCGTGTGAAGGTGAGAGCTTTTGATGGCGCACAGAGAAGCGTCATTGGAGAAATCTATCTCACATTGCAAGTAGGTCCAGCTGAATTCCCCATCTTATTTCAAGTGATGGATGTGTCGTCCAACTACAACTTGTTACTAGGAAGGCCATGGGTCCATATGGCAAGAGCAGTTCCCTCCACGGTCCATCAGTGTGTGAAGTTCGAGTGGGGTCGCACCGAAGTTACCATTCACGGGGAGCTCAGTCACCCCATCTATTCCGTGAATTATGTTCCAGTCACCGAAGAATTGGATGGAGCCGCTTTCCATGCTTTGGAAATCATGCAAGCTGTAAGAATTGATAAGAAAGTAGGGCCTGCAGAGGTGGAGATGTCGAGAGCAGCGAAGATGGTTGCGTCAGAGATGTTGAAATATGGGTATCAACCAAAGACAGGGCTCGGACCTAAGGCCGACGGTATAATTGAACCAATCCAGCTGAAACATCATAAGGGTACCGTCGGGCTTGCATATAAGCCTACTTCGGGAGGAGCCCACAACATAAAGTTTGGTGAGATAGTGTTCGTGATAGGAAAAGTTCCAATCCCAAATGAAGCAGTTGATGAAGATGTCATTGAGTGAATAGGAAATCTATTTGTGGCTGTGATCGATGATGGAATGGAGATAGGTATCACTAAGCTGACCATCCGTGATGCCGAACCTGGAGAAGTCTTGCAGAATTGGACCATCAGCCCATCTTTGTTTCGACAGGAGTCCTAGTAGTGTGGAAATATAGTTTTATTACAAAAATGTTTTTGCATGATCAATTGCAGCTTGAATCATGCCTAAGCCCTTTTGCTACTCGCCTCTTCTAAAAGCTAGAATGCTTTTCAAATAAAAAGTCTTTATTTTCTTAAAATTTTTCTTTCTATTGTTTGAAATAACTATTTATTTTTTACTCACCTTTCATACTTTTCAACTCTAATATTAGTAAAAATCATCGTACAATGGTTATGACATGTAACGAATCCATTGAGCAAAGTACGAGCCATGAGCAGGATTATGAAGAATACGATGAAAGCATGATGCCTGAAAATCTACCTCAGGAGATCGAACAACTTGAAAGTCAGAAAAAGCCCAACATGGATGAAACCGAGGTTGTCAACTTGGGAAATGAAGAAATGGTGAAAGAAACACGAGTCAGCATACACTTGGAAGATGAAAGAAAGCGAGAATTGATTGAATTGATCAAGCAATATGTTGATGTGTTTGCTTGGTCCTACGATGACATACCGGGATTAAGCCCCGATATCGTCTCACACAAGCTACCGATTGATCCTTCTTGCCCTCCTGTAAAGCAAAAGACTAGGAAATTCAAGCCTGATTTGAGTTTAAGAATCAAGGAGAAGGTAACTAAGCAGATCCAGGCAAATGTTGTGAGGGTTACTAATTACCCCACATGGTCGGCCAATATCATGCCACTGCTAAAAAAGGATGGGAAAATTAGGATATGTGTAGACTATTGATACGCCCAAATTACACTTCAATTAAGAAGCGTAAGCGGTCGCTATCAAATATAGAACCCAACTAAGGTTGGGGTCGATCCCACAGGGAATAAGGTGCAAATTAAGTCGTTAGTGAATTAGATGACTAATATTCAATAGTTTCCGGTAAATGGGGGGTTTGTGTGATCAATATTTGAATAATGCAAATAATAATTTACGAGTTTCAACGAGTAATAATCAATATGAGAGGTGAACTAGGGATGTGTTCACCATGGCTTCGTAAACAATCATGAGTTGGGGTTCGATCGGGTTCTTTCTATATGTATATCACGATGTGATTGAATTAATGGTATCGTCTAAACGTTTCTCAACCAAATAGACGAATTTCCTTTTCAATTCTCTCGAACTTGAAAAGGTGAACTTTCCTATTTCAATCCTAAACATCAAGTAGATTAATCTAGTTACAGCATTAATCATAAGACGAGAGTTGGTAGTCTCGAATCCTCGTAGTTAATCAAATTTCCCGGTTTTAATCTCTTTGTTCAAGCAAATCAAACCTAGGTATGTTCTAGTGTTTGCAACCATTAGAAAACGTAAATAACGAATGATTAACAATGTGACAATATATAAATTGAACCCTACTCTACCCGGAATCTATATTGTTACTTTTGCCATGGCTCACACAACCCTAGTTGTGGGAAAATAGCTACTCATGCTATTAAAGAAATAGAAGAAAATCATATTAATAATAAGAGAAGGATTCTTACAAATAGTATGAAATTTACTTCAATTATCCAAGAACAAGCAGCCAAAAATCCCAAAAGTAATCGAAGAAGAAGAACGAAACGTGTATGTTGTATTTTTCCTCTCAAAAAGTCGCTCGAAATTGTCTCTAGAAATATTGGGTAATGAATAATAAAATAACCCTAACACAGGGTATTTATAGTAGTCCAGGAAATAAAGTCCAAAAATAGAATTTTCGGAATCCCGCGTCGCGTTGACGGGTCGCCTGACGGGCCGTCAAGCATGTGACTGGCCGTCACTTGGGCCGTCACAGCTAAACAGTGAGTTTCGAGGAAAATTCTCAGATAAGTCGTCCAGCAGGTGACTACTTATAGCTTTATATGCATTTTATGACAAATTTTCAGGTAAGTCGTCACCTGCTCGACGACTTACATGTATATAGGGTAAAAATGCATTTTGAGGAGTGCGTTTAATCTTGGTGGCTTGGGTGACGGTCCGTCAGGTCAGTGACGGGCCGTCAGACGGGCCGTCACTCCTAGGCAGTGCTCGATGATTTGCTGTCTCGTCCTGGCGGCCTGGCTGACGGTCAGTCATGCCAGCCGTCAAGCGTAACCAGTTGAGGTTTTTGAACATTTTTTCTTCCGTTTCTATCTCTAGCTCCATTCCCTGCAAATATAACAATAAACATCAAAAACCACAAAAGTTGCTTGAAAACTCGCGAGTATTCTTAGTTAAAGGCGTCAAATATGTCGTAGAATCCCGGCACATCAACACCCTCAACTTAAAACGTTCGCTTGTCCTCAAGCAACATGACAACAAAAACAAAATAACGACTCAACTAAGAATACAAACACATATCTTTAGCAAATCATGGCCACTTAACAGTCTATTAAATTTAAATCAAGCCCCCCCGGTAGTACACAAATGTATGAAACGCTAACTTGCAAGGATCCAAATATGTCATTCTGATATGATAGAATATTCTACATAAACACACAACAGCTATCCCAACAGTCAATAGATGATACAGAAATCTAGGTGCCCTCACTACAAAGAAGTCCCACACACAAGATTTGGGACTCACACTCACAAACGATTTCAAACAATGCACATGCGATGCCATAAGCTTGCCCTTGCTATTCTATTTCATTTTTCAGAAAGCCTCTCAGGATCACTACAGGACTTGTTTTGGCTTGTAATGAGGCTTCGGGTGCAGGTAGGAGACGTTTGGGGAATAGTGACTAAACCCTCCTTGGAATCACCGACCTACTATTTCCACTTAACTTTACTTCGTCCATCCTTATTCACCTTTTTATTCCCTTCTTTCTAGCTACAGGTGCGGCCTCTTTCTTTTGACAATTCTTTTTTTCTTTTTTTTTTCTCATCTCTTTTTCGTTTCTTTTTCTTTCTTTTCTTAGGCACACACCCAAAATTTTCATTCTATCCACAACCAATCTTATCCATCCTATTTTTCTTATCATTTACCTCTATAGTAGCCACCCTCAACTTAGGTTGATTACCTGAGTTGAGGTGCACGATGTCCAAGGAAGGACCAGGGCCAAAATAGGGATTCAAAGTTAAAAAGAAACGGTGACAGGTTATTGAAAGAATAGGGTCAATTATGGCTCAAACAGGGATCAAAGGGATTATTTGCATTTGGACGGTCTTATAGGCTAAGTGGACTGCACACAAAAAGGGCCTGTGATCCTTTCCTAAGCAACCAACTTCAAGCTTAACAAAATAGACCGGGCAAGTTCTAGATGCATGCACAGAGTAAGAGTTTATAACAATAAGCTCACACACACTTGGCACCAAGAAACCATACCACTACCAACTATCAAAACATCAGCTCGGCTTAAGCATAATTATTACAATCACAACCACACAATGACATTCAAGGATCCAGAACAGTCAATCGTTTCAAACATAAATACAAAATCAACTTTTTCAGAGGGGGATCCTTTTAGTTCAACTTTCAAAAAGCCATGCTTGCTATAGACATCACAACACAACCAAAATTTAAACGACAACCTAAACATGTCGGTTCTACTAGATAGCACACCGGACAGAAAAGAAACACGGCAACAAAAACCCTCGGTGGTGAAAGACTCACAGGTATCCCAACACCCTCAACTTAGACTCATGCATTGTCTCCAATGCATACATGTGAAAGCTAAAACAGTGAGAGAAAGGAATACATGTGAAGCTCTTAGGCCTCAGAATGTGGTACGATGTTGGAGACCATCGGGGTCTCCAAGGTAGGTGCAGTCTCTGGAACAGGTGCAAACAACATCATCACCCAATGCAACATCTACCTCAATATCATCAACGTTCAAGTGTTGTTGGCCTGCTTGTGCATTCATGTTTTGCCTTAGCGTTCTTGCGAGCTCGGGGTCGTAGAGTAATATTGGTTCACCCGAGCGTCGGGTACTTGGCATGCACAACTCTGTACCCTGTAACAAACAAAAATAACAAATAAAAGTAAAAGCAGGAAAGTATGACTAAGAGTCAAATAAACACACTGGACTTAATAAACAACCGTATTCCCCGGCAACGGTGCCAAAATTTGATAACGCCCAAATTACACTTCAATTAAGAAGCGTAAGCGGTCGCTGTCAAATATAAAACCCAACTAAGGTTGGGGTCGATCCCACAGGGAATAAGGTGCAAATTAAGTCATTAGTGAATTAGATGACTAATAATCAATAGTTTTTGGTAAATGGGGGGGGGGGGGTTGTGTGATCAATATTTGAACAATGCAAATAATAATTTACGAGTTTCAACGAGTAATAATCAATATGAGAGGCGAACTAGGGATGTGTTCACCATGGCTTCGTAAACAATCACGAGTTGGGGTTCGATCGGGTTCTTTCTATATGTATATCACGATGTGATTGAATTAATGGTATCGTCTAAACGTTTCTCAACCAAATAGACGAATTTCCTTTTCAATTCTCTCGAACTTGAAAAGGTGAACTTTCCTATTTCAATCCTAAACATCAAGTAGATTAATCTAGTTACAACATTAATCATAAGACGAGAGTTGGTAGTCTCGAATCCTCGTAGTTAATCAAATTTCCTGGTTTTAATCTCTTTGTTCAAGCAAATCAAACCTAGGTATGTTCTAATGTTTGCAACCATTAGAAAACGTAAATAACGAATGATTAACAACGTGACAACATATAAATTGAACCCTACTCTACCCGGAATCTATATTGTTACTTTTGCCATGGCTCCCACAACCCTAGTTATGGGAAATTAGCTACTCATGCTATTAAAGAAATAAAAGAAAATCATATTAATAATAAGAGAAGAATTCTTACAAATAGTATGAAATTTACTTCAATTATCCAAGAACAAGCAGCCAAAATCCCAAAAGTAATCGAAGAAGAAGAACGAAACGTGTATGTCGTATTTTTCCTCTCAAAAAATCGCTCAAAATAGTCTCTAGAAATATTGGGTAATGAATAATAAAATAACCCTAACACAGGGTATTTATAGTAGTCCAGGAAATAAAGTCCAAAAATAGAATTTTTGGAATCTCGCGTCGCGTTGACGGGTCGCCTGACGGGCCGTCAAGCATGTGACTGGCCGTCACTTGGGCCGTCACAGCTAAACAGTGAGTTTCCAGGAATATTCTCAGGTAAGTCGTCCAGCAGGTGATGACTTACAGCTTTATATGCATTTTATGACAAATTTTCAGGTAAGTCGACACCTGCTCGACGACTTACATGTATATAGGGTAAAAATGCATTTTGAGGAGTGCGTTTTATCTTGGTGGCTTGGGTGACGGTCCGTCAGGTCAGTGATGGGCCGTCAGACGGGCCGTCACTCCTAGGCAGTGCTCGATGACTTGCTGTCTCATCCTGGCGGCCTGGCTGATGGCCAGTCACAGGTGTGACGGTCAGTCATGCCAGCCGTCAAGCGTAACCAGTTGAGGTTTTTGAACATTTTTTCTTCCGTTTCTATCTCTAGCTCCATTCCCTGCAAATATAACAATAAAACATCAAAAACCACAAAAGTTGCTTGAAAACTCGCGAGTATTCTTAGTTAAAGGCGTCAAATATGCCGTAGAATCCCAGCACATCAACTATCGGGATCTTAATAAAGCTAGTCCCAAGGATGATATTCCTCTCCCAAACATTCATATACTCATCGACAATTATGCAAAGCATGAGTTGCAATTGTTTGTCGATTGCTTTGCAGGATATCACCAAATCCTGATGAATGAAGATGATGCGGAGAAAACAACATTTATCACTCCATGGGGAGTGTATTGCTATATAGTGATGCCATTTGGACTCAAAAATGCTGGCGCAACCTATATGAGGGCCATGACTACCCTCTTCCATGATATGATTCACAAGGAGATTGAAATGTACGTAGATGATGTTGTTATCAAGTCCAAAAGGAGTTCAGACCACCTAGAGAATTTACAGAAGTTTTTTGAGAGGTTGCGGAGATACAATTTGAAATTGAATCCAGCGAAGTGCGCATTCAGAGATCCTTCCGGAAAGCTACTGGGGTTCATTGTCAGCAGGAAAGGCATAGAATTGGATCCATCAAAAATCAAGGCGATTCAAGAGTTACCTCCCCCCAGGACCAAGAAGGATGTGATGAGCTTCTTGGGGAGACTCAATTACATCAGTCGTTTCATAGCTCATTCCACTGTAATCTATGAACCCATATTCAAGTTACTAAAGAAGGATTACGCCACAGAATGGACGGAGGAATGCCAAAGAGCTTTTGATAGAATCAAGGAGTACTTGTCCAACCCACTAGTATTGGTTCCACCAGAGCCTGGAAAGCCATTGCTACTGTATCTATCTGTCATGGATGGAGCATTTTGATGTGTGTTAGGACAACACGATGACACGGGAAAGAAAGAGCAAGCTATTTACTACTTGAGCAAGAAGTTTACACTATACGAGGCAAGATATACCTTGTTAGAACGAACGTGTTGCACTTTGACTTGGATTGTGCAAAAGTTGAGGCATTACCTATTGGTGTACCACATACTTGATCTCAAGAATGGATCCACTCAAGTACATCTTTTAGAAACCAATGCCTACAGGGAAACTAGCAAAGTGGCAGATTTTGCTGAGTGAGTTCGATATTGTGTACGTGACACAGAAGGCCGTCAAAGGACAAGCTTTGGCCGATCACCTCGCAGAAAATCCGGTGGATAAAGATTATGAACTGCTCATGACCTACTTCCTCGATGAAGAAGTATTTTTTGCAGGAGAGGACATCTCAGAGTCATATGATGGATGGAGATTGTTCTTCGATGGAGCATCAAATTTCAAAGGAGTCGGAATTGGAGCAGTCTTGGTTTCAAAAACGGGTCAGCACTACCCAATCTCATCCAAGATTAGATTTCCTTGCACAAACAACATGGCAGAATATGAAGCATGTATTCTCGGACATAAGATGGCTGTGGATATGAACATCAAAGAGCTTTTGGTAATAGGTGATTCTGACCTATTAGTTCATCAGGTACAAGGAGAATGGTCCACCAAGAATGTCAAGATCCTTCCTTATCTGGAATGTGTAAAGGAGCTGAGCAAAAGGTTTACGAAGATTGAGTTTAAACATGTCCCCCGGGCTCAAAACGAGTTTGTTGATGCTTTGGCTACTCTTTCCTCAATGATCCAACACCCGAATAAAAATTATATCGACCCTATTAAAGTGGAGATACGTGACCAGCACGCATACTGTTTTCACATAGATGAAGAGTTTGATAGAAAGCCATGGTACCATGGCATTAGAAGGTTGCTCGAAGCAGGAGAATATCCAGAAAATTCCAGTAGCAAGCAGAAGCGGACTTTAAGGAGAATGGCCAATCATTTCTTCCTTAACGGAGAAATCCTGTATAGGAGAACCCCGGATTTAGGATTACTAAGGTGTGTCGATGCAACAGAAGCGACAAGACTGTTAGAGGAAGTTCACGCAGGGACATGAGGACCCTACATGAATGGATTCACTTTGGCAAAGAAGATTTTGAGAGCTGGATACTTTTGGATGACTATAGAGAGGGATAGCATCCGGTATGTACAAAAACGTTATCAGTGTCAAGTTCATGGCGACTTCATACGAGTTCCGCCAAACGAGCTCAATGTGATGGGGTCCCCATGGCCATTTGCTGCTTGGGGCATGGACGTAATTGGACCCATCGAGCCTCCCGCATCAAATGGACGCCATTTCATCCTGGTAGCTATCGACTATTTCACAAAATGGGTTGAAGCTTCAACGCACAAGGCAGTAACTAAGAAGGTGGTAGCAGATTTCGTCCGAAATAACATAGTTTGTCAGTTTGGAATTCCAGAATCAATCATAACAGACAACGGGGCCAATCTTAATAGTGATCTCATGAGAGAGACTTGTGAAAGGTTTAAGATCTCTCACCGGAACTCCACAGCATATCGATCACAAATGAATGGAGCAGTTGAGGCCGCGAACAAGAATATCAAGAGGATCCTAAGGAAAATAGTATATAGTAACAGAGAATGGCATGAGAAGCTACCATATGCTTTGCTCGGCTATCGCACCACAATCAGAACATCCACTGGTGCAACCCCCTATATGTTGGTCTACGGTTCGGAAGCAGTGATACCCGTAGAAATGGAAATACCTTCCCTAAGAATCATCCAAGAAGTTGGTCTGGAAGACGCGGAATGGGTTTGTAGCAGGATTGAACAGTTGATGCTCATTGATGAGAAGAGACTGGATGCAGTATGTCACGGTCAACTCTATCAAAGCAGAATGATCAAAGCGTTCAACAAGAAAGTCAAGCCTCGACGATTCACACTAGGGCAATTAGTATTGAAGAAAATATTCCCTCACCAAGATGAAGCTAAGGGGAAATTTGCGCCAAACTGGCATGGTCCTTACATGGTTCACCGAGTGCTCTCAGGCGGAGCAGTAATCCTCGCAGAAATGAATGGCATCATGAGCACGAAGCCGATCAATTCAGACGCTATTAAGAAGTATTACATTTGAAGACAGTGGGACTAGTTGATATTTCCTTGTACTTTTTGCATTTTCTCTAATGTAACAAGAACTATGTATTAGCCTGACTTCCCACGGGGGGATACGTAGGCAACCCACATCGGGTCCGGTCTCCCTTAGAAAAACCAAAAAATATCATCTTTCATGTATTCAGAACTACGATTGAACTGACTTCCCTCGGTGGGATACGTAGGCAATCCTCATCGGATTCGGTCATTTCATCTTTTCCATTTCCCCTATTGTACTTGAACTACGTCAGGACCTGATTCCGTTTGGATACGTAGGTATCCTGAGTCAGGCTTGGTCAATGCATTTCATATTTTCCATTTCCCCTATTGTACTTGAACTACGTCATGACCTGATTCTGTTTGGATACGTAGGCAGCCTGAGTCAGGCTCGGTCAATGCATCTCATATTTTTCATTATCCCTAATGTACTTGAACTACGTTCTGACCTGATTCCGTTTGGATACGTAGGCAGCCTGAGTCAGGCTCGGTCAATGCAATACATATTTTAATCCTTCCTTCATATCCTGAACTACGTACAGACCTGATTCCCATTTGGGGATACGTAGGCAACCTAAAAGGTTCGGTCATACCCATAGGAAAAACCTTCCCCCCTTTTTATTTTTTACATACCTTCAGAGTAATCACAACATCTACAAAGAGATAGAGGAGCGTCACCAAAAGCCGGAGCTACGAGAAGACTACATTTCGACGTCCTCAACTAATGGAAAAGCTCGATTGGATTTCAGAACATGTCATAATCTAAAAAATGATGAACAATTACTATATATATGCACCTAGTATGTACAAAATATGTACCTACTGAGTCTCCGAAATAGGAAATCGCGAGCAACCAAAGAGGTTTTGAAGGGATCCAATGACCGAGTCTCTGGAATAAGAAATCGCAAGCAACCAAGGAGGTTTTGAAGGAATCCAACAGAAAGGCCAGGGTCCACAAGTCGACACAAATCAACACCCCTCCCAAAACTAAGAACTTTTCTTTGAGCCCAGGAAAACAGGAATCAAGAAGGGTGATGTCAAGTCAAACTCATGAACGTGATTGGAGAAATCTTTTGGCTATCACGACACCATAAGCCAAAATATTCTTTCCCTACTCTGTTTTAAAAATACTTTATCCCGATTCTTACAATTCTTAAAAGGTTTTCATTTATGTCTTTGCAGGTACGTCCGAGATTCGGATCAAGTATAGAAGATAGAGGGCCCTCATAGGATAGTTTATTTCTTTCAAATAAACTCCGCCAATCAGAACCCGCCATCTGACTTCGTCAAATAACTCCGCCAATCGGAGATTGCCATATAATTGCGTCGAATAAACTCCGCCAATCGGAGAATGCTGACTAACTTCATTAAAATCCACCAATTGGAGGCCGTACTTAAGCAAACAAAATGACGCTCTGACGATTGGAGGTTGTACATAAGCAAACAAAATGACGCTCTGACGATTGGAGCTTGTACATAAGCAAACAAGACGATACTCCATCGACCGGAGCTTGTACATAAGCAATCAAAGTGACGCTCCACCAATTGGAGCATGTACATAAGCAAGCAAAATGACACTCTGCCAAATCAGAGAAATGTATATTAGCAAGCAAAACATGCTCCGCCAATCGGAGACTGCATCATAGCAAACATCATCATAGCATGCATGCTAGCAACATCCTCATTTTCACGACTGATTCGCCAGATGAAGACTTTACTTTCCAAGTATTGCCCCGCCAGTCGAGAGGCTTTAGTTTACAAGATTGCCCCGCCAGTCGAGAGGCTTTACTTTCAAGTGTTGCCCCGCCAGTCGAGAGGATTTACTTTCAAGTGTTTCCCCATCAGTTGAAAGGCTTTACTTCACAAGTTGCTTTGACTACGTCACATTCATTCCGCATAACGGAGACGTCGACAATCGTTTGAATATCTACACTCTAGTCTTTACATTACAATTTAATTTATAATTTTGAACTGCGACAGGTACTTTGTGATCTTTTTACCTGTTTTGCAGGACAACGCATTACAACGTGGAACTACCCTCTAAGTAGCAAACTGGGACAAGCTAGCGGAATGTCAAGCATCCCTAGCTACGTCAAGAATTTCTCCTCAGAACTCGACTCAACTCAATTCGAATTTACTTCTATATTCCATAACTTTTCTTACATCCCAGTGTCATCGTGACTCGACACTGGGGCAATTTTTGAAGGTCCGTGATCTTTTCCCTACCAAAATCCTCAGTAGAAATTATTGCGGAGCGTTTCTCATTCTAAGGTTTCTTTTAGAACTACATTCGGCCTGATTCCCATATCTAGGGATATGTAGGTAAGTTTGATTTAAGCACGGCCGTATCCACTCCATTCATGCTAAAATACTCTCAAACACCACCAAAAGATATCAGTGTTACCATAACTCGACACTGGGGCAAATTTTGAAGTCGATCAAAATTTGCAAAGATTCAATTCTCTCAAACTACATATGGCCTGACTTCTCGTGAAACCCGAGATATGTAGGCAGCTCGAAAGCCTGAGCTCGGCCATAACTTCCCAAATCTCATGTCACTCTTTGCTCAAAAAATGTTTTGTTGGTCGGTCAAAATTAGGATGTGTCAATATTTCTTTGTCCATGCCTTCTCTACTCTCATCCACGGCCAAAGAAATTGAGCAATTGTTGACACCCAATTTTTATCCTCTATATTATTTTAATAAATAATATAGTTATGAAAATAAATAATATATTTATGAAAATAAATATTTTGAAATTACCTTAGTAATTTGCCACTCATTTTTAAGAAAACTATCTCATATATATATATATTATTTTCTATAAATTCAAATATTTTATAAATCTACAAATATTTAATTCATGTTTTGAGTCGTTCAAAATTATTTTACGTCAAATAAAGTATTTTTAAGGAAATAAACCAATTTTTGGTTAGTTTTAATTTTTTACTCTTGCAAATAAATATTTTTTTTATAATTTAGGAAGCTTAATTATTAAAATAATTACTAATTGACCTTATTTTATTTTTTTATATTTTTAAACCAATTTTTATAAATTAATTTTACAAATTAACTATTTTCAAATTAACGAATTGTGGCTATTTTGTTAAGAATTGGCTACAATTGGAATTTTTAAAATAGTCAATTTGAGCAAAATAATGTGGAAATCCAAGACCCCTTTAATTAGCCAATCCATGTGTGCCACGTATGCATCACATGGATTTGTGTTTCTTTACTTTCAATCGTGGCCCTCCAATTTAATCCAATGGTCACAATTTTTAAGCCTTTTATCTCATTTAATATATATATATATATATATATGTTTTGTTTTATATATATATATATTATTTTTATTTATTTTTTCTTTTATTCTTTTAATTCTTATTCCGCTTTAATCTTAACCGTCCGATCAATTGATCGGACAGATCAAAATTAGTCAGCATTTTCAAGACCCCAAAAACGTTTCTCTCTCTCTCCTCAAACCCCCCAAAACGCGTTTTCCTTTTTCCTTTTCCCCAAAACGCGTGCTTTCTCCTTTCTCTCTCAACAGACGATTCCAACGACTCCTTCTTCATCATCTTCCCAAAACACACCTCCAAATCCCCTCTTTCTTCTCCTCTCTTCTCTCTTACACAAAAATGGCACAAAACTCCACCCAACACGTTGCTATCTCTGCCGAGAATCTCTATTTTCAGCCATCCCAACTCGTGACTTCGGGATGGCCAGAAATCAGTCCCAAATCAGTGCAAAAGTTATTTTTTTTAAAGATGGGATTCAAAATTTGAATCCTTCCCCCCCTCTTTGTCACGTTTTTATTAATTTCTTAGGTTCAAATTCGGATTTTCAAGTCCGGATTTCTCCTATAAATGGAGGATTTCTTTTCACCCCAAGAGGGATCCGAAAAAATCAGTGAAAAACATTCAACATTGATCCAAGAATATAGTAAAAAATCGAAGAACATCGGTCGAAAATCCAAGGATTTTGTTGAAAAGATCCAACAAAATCATTCAAGAGTTTCAAGCTTTTGAGTTCGAGTTTTGGCCAGAGAACTTGACGTTGAGCCTCCTTTTTGCTGCCCAACACAAGGTAAAAATCCTTCTTTAAGCTTAGTTTTTTTTTTTTTTTTTTTGTAAAATATATTTTTCGTAAAAGAAGAGTATATATCTCGTTTGGTTTGTTGTTTGGCCGTGGGTGGCTGTTTATCCGTATATATAAAAATCGTTCTTTTCCTTTGTTGTTTAGACGAGCAAAAGTTAGTAGTGAAGTTAGTCAACTAAATCAGTAACTTAGCTTCAATCTTCGCATCATGTTTATTATCGTTTCTTTGGATGTTGGCTGATTTTCGTTCGAGTTTGTAGAGTATGTAGTTATCCCGCCTTGCCTTGTTCTCAACTACGTATGGCTGCCCAGGCATGAAAATATAGGATATGTATGAGAATTTTTTTTTCTTTTTTATTTAGGAAGACTGATTTAATAGTAAAGTTGGTGGATTAATTTGTTAATATGTTTGTTATCATTTTCTTTGGTGGTTGGTTGATTTTGTGTAAACCAAAAAAGGTATGTGTATGCTATATTTGCGTTTCTTGTAGTTTAAATTCTTAAGGCAAAGTTTTCAATAAGTTTATCACTTTTTTTAGTCTCGAGAAAATGTTTGTTTAAGATAGGAATGTACATATTATGATTATATTTTCGGCGTTTGTTAATATTGTGGTCTTGCTTGCGTTCTAGCCTCTCTTTAAACACCCTAATCCTAGTAAAAAGTGGTTAAATTAGTGTGTAACCAAAAACAGAGGGCTGCCCGTATTTTCGTCATTTTGGTTTTAACTCGGGATGAATTTCGGGAATACTAACTTAAGGAATTTATCATAAGCTAATGTAGTAGTTTTGGTCCCTTTTTTATCTTCCCGTCACTAGTGTTGCCTTACTTTTTGAAGCAAATTGTTCATTGCTACTTATTTAATTGAGGTGAATGAAAAATAATAAGGATTTATATAGCTACTTGTTGTGTACTTTGTCTTCCAATAATCGACTAGTATTGAATGTGTTTGTTTTGCCTAAGATCGTTTGCTTATAAAAATGAAGTAAAATATAGTGACATGTTGTCTTCATATATCCTTGTGGGGTTACCAAAATAACATGGTTTGTTTTTCTTATCACTTTATTATTTGCTTGGCATATTTCTCTTCAATCTACATTTTTGTAAATTTTGTTATTTGATTAAGTTATTAATCCTTATCATCTTTTCTTTGTTACATGAAACAACCGGAGAGCTGGAGTTCTCATTTGAAACTCAACCTCGGCCCAAATATGTTTTTAGGTCGAACAGCTATTAGAAACTATCGCGGTGCTCGGAGTCATTCATTAGGATTTTAGTTCCTCCAAAGGAACTTGGCGTACCAAGTCCTTTATTTTTATATGCTTTTCTTAGTACTTGAATTGTTTAACTAACCTCGTATTATTTGTATACGCATTTTGTGTGATTTGGATTAATGTTTATTTTTGGCTCACAACTTTGTTTGGTTATTTTATTTTGTTTGAAATTTTGAAAGTGAGTTTCCTTCACCCTTTAATCCAGGCAAATGTTTCGGATTTCCTTTTTAAGTACTTTAAAATAGTGAGTAAATATTTTCAGAAATAATAATAATAATAAATAGAGAAGATTTTTTAAAAGGATTAATGAATGTAGACTTTGCTTCAAGAAAGAACCTGTTTAAATAACCCGCGGTAGATTTTCAAAATACTAATTAGTGATTTAATTTATTTCAAACCAATATTAGTCATTCTTAGGCCATAAACTATAAAGTTCTTTATCTAATTTAGGCAAGCCTTCTTTATATTTATTAATAACTCATTTATTCTCTTATTCTAACCCAGATATTTTACAAATATTTTGTTATACTCTACTATATATATTTTGAGATTTTCAGATTTTTAAAGCCTCAAAATGCAAGGTATATATGTCATATGCTATCTACTACAAGGTATATTTATATTTTTTATTTATTTCTTCCCTACTTAAATTATACATTATTTTATCGCAATTACATTTACATACATAATACTTTCTTTCACATTGACGCATATTTCGTTCTTTACAAATAAAAGTCTTCTTTTATGTGAAATAAATAATTTTTATTCTCTACTCAAGTCTTTAAATTATTCTTATATCAAATATATTTATGAAATAAATATAACTTTTACATTTTTCTCTATTATCGGTATACTTATTTCCTATATTTTTTTACTTACCCAAATCTTATAAATAATAAATTTTCACATGATGTCTCGTATTTTAAATATGCATACGTTTATCTTTAGTTTTTCTAATAAATATGTAGCAAAATTTTCACATATTCCCAAAAATACATCTATTTTTACTTTAAAAAATAAGTATACTTGTATAAACAATATCTTCAATTTTTATATGGCTTTTAAATCATAAAGTTCTATATATTTTAATTATAGCTATGATAAACATGTTGCTATTAAATTTTTCATACGTTTCTGTATATATACATTTTAAAACCATAAATATATTATATTCTTTGTATATTGTAGTAGCATGTGTCATATACCTCGAATTTTCTTTAAATTAATAAAATGTTTTTATCACCTTTTTAGCAAATAATGAACAATAATTTTTTCCAAATATTTTTTCTAAATTGAGTTTAAGGACTATCTTCGGATAGGCTCTGAGGGGTGCCTAGCACCTTCCCCTCGAGTAACCAAAACTCTTACTCAGAATCTCAAATGTTTTCAAAAGACCAAAACAGAGTTTTACAAAAAATGGTTTCCTAAGTTTTCCTAAAATTTGGGTGGCGACTCTAAAAAATAAATTTTCAAAAACCAGAGAGTCACACCGACCATAAGTTGTGCACTATTTCGGCCGGTTCGAAATAGGGCGCGACAGTTCCCATGGTTCCTAACCAAGTCCCGACTGTCCTGAAACCGAAGCTTCCCTACAGTCACAGTTCCCAACCCCTTTCTCTTACCATCTATACCAATGATAAGTCTATACCCGAATGTAAATGCAAACCATTCCAATTGGTCCTACCACAATTTATTACTAAAGCAAATCACAAACCTTTAAGTCAGAATAAATTTACTGAAGTCACGATAAGGAGTTATCACAAAAGAAAATTTCCTTACCGAAATCCCCGCTATCAAGCAATGATAGCCCCTTTTCTCCTTGGTTTCCAACCAAGTCCCGACTGTCCTGAAATCGAAGCTTCCCTACAGTCAAAAATCCTTTTTCCCTCACTATCTTAACCAATGATAAGTCCTTTCTCGAAAGTAATATTAAATTTTACTGTGCACACATAGCATTTTATCACCAACCAAATCATACCAATTCAATTTATGACGACCTTTAGACCCACTATTTCACAGTAAGGCAACCAATCACATACCAATCAAGAAATCATACAAGCACTGTAACACACAAACAATTTGGTTTCAGACTACAACGAAATCAAGTCACCTAATTTACTCTCTATTCATCCCATGGATGACCATTAGCCGATCATCCATGTCTTACCATAAATCCCGCTATTAAGCGATAATAGCCTTTATCCCTGGTACTTATTCACATACCAACCACTTGAAACCTGAGTTCCCACAAGTATATATATCATTTTCCCTTATCATTTTTTACCAATGATAAGACCCTGCCCCGCATTTAGCATACTGTTCTCCACTTGAATTACAAAATAAGAACTCCTTCAATTATTAACACATAATCAGATTAAGACTCCTTGCCAACCACAAATTTCAAAGTAACTCAAGTAACTACACACCACACAATCGCGGTCATTCAAATTATGCAATGCATGCAATCACGAGTCTCAAGCTCTAACACTCAATCAAACCAGTTTCATCACCTTTCATTCGCTTCATGGATGACCGTTAGCTGGCTCATCCATCCTTTACATAGCCTCCCAGGCCAGATACCAATTGGAACCTTCCCGGTTCTAATTTCCCTTGCTTGTTTGTCGTACCCGGAATCCAATGACATCCTTCACCTTGTTGAGATACCAATTGGAATCGAGAAATACCAATTGGACTCAACCCATACAAGCAAGTAACGAAACCGCACGAAAAGGAATGAAAGAGGTGAAGTGTTTCCTAGAATGCTTTGTAGCTTCCCTAGGATTAGATGTGGACGTCTACACACCAATCCGCGGGACTCTATTCGACATTTTGCTCTTGTACTAGGAGACCGGTAACCTAGGCTCAGATACCATTTGTCATGACCCAACCTACCGGGCCGTGCAGGCGCCTACTCTAATCACCTAGATAGACGAACCCTTACCACCCATCCAACAAGTAACATGCGGAATTAAAGTAAACCTTTAAATTAAGCCACCTTTATACATAATTGAAATCCTTTCCTTTACAAATCCTGTTCAGAAATAGGCTACATAAGAAATTGCGGAAAAACCTTTACAATATTTAAACCCTTCCCTAGGATCTAGTCTAAACAGGTACAAGAGCTTCTACAAGATGACACAAAGAGATAAAAGACCCAACTTCCGCCATGGAATCGAAGACAAAAGTTGTTGGAGACCCTTATCACCGTGAACCTATGAAACATCACCAACCTGCAACCAGACTATACCAAAATGGTATAGCAAGAATAGAGTCAGTACAAACACACGTACTGTTAGGCATCATCGGTCGACCTGAATCCATTCCTACCATCATATAAGAAAAATAGGGAAAAACATGAAATAAATATTATAGCTGCCTCCTTCACCTTTAACCTTGACCCTGACATCTAGGACTTCCCAAGTCACCTTGTCACGTAGACTTCCCAAGTCACCTTGACACATAGACTTCCCAAGTCACATTTAACCTTTACCCCAGTCAACTACCTTGACTAAATATTCAGACTTGACCCGGCTAGCTGCCCAACCAAACCGCTATTATACCCAAGTATTACCTACCATTTTCCAGACTTTCCCGGACCTCTAGGACAACTTTACCACATGGTTATATTAACCAATAACCATGCCCAGACTCTTCGCCTTCCTCTATATTTACCAACCACATGCAACTACTAACCTAGCAACCATTGACATATTCAATGACAACAACAAAGTTATATCTAAATTCTTTTCTCATCCTAAAACCCGGACCCTCCAAGGACCCTCTAGCCACACCTAAGTGTTCAACAGGCTACCCGGTCTACCCCAAGACCCATTCTTATGCTTATTACACAATTAATCCTTGATCGTCATTAGTACACTTAATGACAATAAAACATGAACTCATAACCTCTTTTACATAGTTCGGACCCACCCGGATCCCCCCTAACACATCTAAGTGTTAACATGACAACCCAGTCTACACCAAGACTAAACTCATAACATGATGTAACAACCCGGCCTACACCAAGACCACACTAATAACATAATATAACAACCCGGCCTACACTAAGACCAAACTCATAACATGACATAACAACCCGGCCTACACCAAGACCAAACTAATAACATGATATAATAACCCGGCCTACACCAAGACCAAACTCATAACATGACATAACAACCCGGCCTACACCAAGACCAAACTAATAACATGATATAACAACCCATCCTACACCAAGACCACACTCATAAGATGACATACCAACCCGGCCTACACCAAGACCAACACAGCAGTTATACAACAGTTCCCGGCCACTCAAGGACCACCAAATAATAGCACTTTTCAATAAATAATTCGGTCCACTCACGGAACCAATATCAGGTATTACATTCATTAAAACAACCCGGTCCACACACGAACCAATAACAATCAATGTAATACAAAGTCAACATGCAATATACAATAAAGTGAACTCGTACCACGCATGGTACCCAAATAGTAACCTATACCAGGCGTGGTACCCGAGCCAACTAATTAGTAACATGTACCAGGTGTGGCACCCGTGCCAACCAAATAGTAAACCCGTACCAGGCGTGGTACTCGTGCCAACCAAATAGTAACTTGTACCAAGCGTGGTAGTCGAGCCAACCAAATGTCAATAACCACAGTTAATAGATGAATGCACACAACTTGTAAAACCAACAAGTAAACACCGTTCAACACAGACTGTAGACAGGAACCTAGACATTCCACACAACTTTCCTAAGCAATGTAAAGCATACAATCACTTAGACATGAGTACATGAATATACAACATTCACGGAAAATCATAAGTCATTACCTACCCTTTCCGGGTACAACTACGAACCATCAATTCCTGTCTGAACACTATTCCCCGGTTCACCCTTTTAATTTTAACATGTAACTAACGATTTCCCTTTTAGATAAACACACAAGCATGCGACACGCTTCCCTTTTTTTTAACCTTAGCCAGACCGCCGCTAAGCCTCAAGCAATAACCATTCCTGAAACCCCACCTAGAAGCTTCCTATTCCCGTTTCCCGTGCTCTCAAGCACTCCCTCGGTTCCCCGAACCTTCCCGACATGCTAGTCCCTCAACCCATTATTTTATGTCAATAATATAATTAAGATAACCACATAATACCATTCACAAACCCACCATTTACTCCATACATCCTAGAAACAACACAACAATTCCCGAATCCGCTAGACTCCATGCCCGGAGGCCTAAAACATGGATTCTCCATTTCTACTATACAAAGTACGAAAAGTAAACAGGTCTAACTACTCATAAAACCTATCCTACCTGGACGCCAAGCAGCTGCAACCATGCATTTCTGGCTCCGTGAAGGCATTCCTAGCGGTTCTGCAGGCCCGAATCCATGGTTTCGCATCCCTTTTACCGAAATTCCTCCTCCCCATGGCTCCCAAGCCTTGGAGCAGCCTAGGAGGGTTTTTGGAATAACTCTCGTCTGTTTTTGGAGTTGAAGAGAAGAGAATAAAATTAAAACCCATTTCTGGGTTTTCTGGTCCCGTTGCTCTGCTATAGCGGTCCCCGCTCCGCTATAGCGGTCCCGCTATAGTGGACAACTCCCGCTATAGCGGTTTTAAGTGGTGTTGACCGCCTTGACCATTGCTATACCGGTATTTTCCACTGCTATAGCGGAGGCCGCTACCGCGAACGGTTGCGCTCGTCACAGACAGAATGTTCGGAAATCTCCAAAATTTGCCCATTTTACAATGCACCTGTTTCCCTCGACGATCTGAAATAACTCCTTCACGTCAATCGCGATTCTGGGAGTTCTACTTACCCGAATTTGATTCCGAAAAGTCCTCCGGACTCCTTTATGTCTTGGCTACTTGGAAAACTAGCTCAAAACATGACACCTAACCCAATCCTTACCCGGATTGTCCTAGACCATACCTCATTCCAAAACTGACCGAGACTAGCTTAGCCCATAATTTTCAACTCCAAACTCAAAAGTTTTCTAACCCAAAACTCGGCACTAATAGTTTACCCGTAACGACGAACCCGGTCGTTATAAATTTCTTGTTTGAAAAGGTGTTTGGAATGAAATTCTCTGGTGTTTTTCCCTTATGGGTGTTAATTGGCTTGAGGATTTTGAAGTTACCTTATAAGGTGCTAAGGAGGCAGTTGTTGAACCTGGTGCTGATTTATCTGACTTTGGTCCCCCCTCTCTCCGTGTGTGTCTTGAGTACCAAATCTTGGCTCATATGATAGAAACTAATTTAGTTCCAAGGAAGAGCTCTCTCAGCACCATCTCAAACAAAGATGTCTTTGTTATCTACTATCTACTGAAAAAATATCGAATCAATTGAGCCTCCTGATTTCGTGAATATATGATGGAAAGTGCAAAGGATACAAATGTCACTGTTAGTCTACCCTAATGTCTGCTCATATCCTGCATCTTAGTCAATTCTATGATTGATCTATCCGACTACCAGCCTATTAAGATCTCAACCACTTGTGACTCCAGAACCTTCTCCAGCATGGGATACACCTTGATAGATGATAAATGGTGCAAGAAAGATGCCTCTAGGACTAAAGTTGATCCTCCCAAGGCTAACATAATTTTAGCTGATTCAATCACCTTCTGCTCAAGGAATCATAGGACATCAAAGCTCGCTTGCAGGCTCTGGAAAGTGGGATGTAGATGCTACAGGAGATCGTTGGTAAGTCTCTCCAGGTAGAAAAGGAAATAAGCACTGACGTAGGCAAGCTATGAATTGCCACGGGTGATTTGAAACAGGAAGGAGTCTCGTATGTCAACAAACTGATTAAGCAAGTCAACTCCATCAAGAAGGAAGCTGACTCCTCTCACAACCAGCTAGCTATCACAGTGCAGACCTCTTACTCCAACTTTTACAAAAATGTGGAGCGCTCCTATGACACCTTCTGCAGGAACATGCACAACACTCTCAAATATTTCCTTGAAAAACATTGAATCTGTCCTTTGAATCCCTTTTTTGAAACTTCTTTTTATTATCATCAAATAATTTATTTTGGCTCTGTATTAAGGGTTCTTTATACCCTTTTGATATTTTCTGCTACTCCTGTTTTTATTTAACTGCTTATTATTAACTATCTGTGTTATTTATCTGCTCTGCCTATATGTTTTAGATGTCTGTATGTTCTTGTACTGTTCTTTTTTATTATTTCAAAGGGGAAAAAGATACACACAAAATTTCAGGATTCAATAAGCACTAAGTAAGGGGGAGCACAAAGGAAGGGGGAGTCCAACAAGCAAACAGAGAAGTATACTATTATTGATTTGTGTGTTAATTGTCATTAATTAAAAAGGGGGAGATTGTTAGCCTCCTTAAGTAACTAATTTTGATCGTGACAATTAATCCAAACTTTGATGTTGCAGGAAAAAAGAACAAAGAAGCAGCATATGTTAAAATCAACTTCAAAGAACAAATAAAGTTTTGTACTCTAGAAAGTTTACAATTGTTACTTAAAGAAAAAGATAGAGCCAGTACTAATTATACAGGTAGAGACTGTGTATCTGATAAAAGACATTCTGTCTTAGACGAGGAAAAACATTCTATAACTCAAGTTCCTCATAGAAAGCTCTAAAGAAAATCCTTGAAACCCAAGAAGACCGGACTAGACACCACTCTGGTGATCCGAACCAGTATAAAAATATCTATCTCATTTTATTTTCTGCTATTGCTTTACTTATTTTATTTACTGAACTAACATGCAGGAAAGTCGACTCCTTCATGCTGACAGTCGACTAGGTTAAAATTTCAATTTACCTCCCCCCCCTCTTGACTTTCAAAGAAGAATAAAAATTCATCCCATTATTTTATGATAGTGTAAAATAATATTAAGCAAAGACAAAAAATATAATTTAGATTACATGAGCGAAAAGAAATCAATGAAGATGAAACTCAAGAATTGAGTCTTCCTTACTTAATGCCGCAATAGAGTCCTCACCCCTACCTTTAGAAGGCTTGATATGAAAATGACCAACTCTACAAACTTAAATTAATTATCGAATAAGAGGAATTTAAATCATAAGAGAGGAAAAATATTTAATAACATATAGCTTGTTGCCCAAGATCTTTGAAATACCTTGTAGCTTACTAGTTACTACTCAAGAGTCAAGATCCTAGAACTAATTTAGTTTTAATCGGAGTAGTATAATAAGTTTCAATGTTAAGACTTTGAATGTTAATTATGTTGCCGCTTTCAATCACGCCAGGTCCTCAGCAAAAAAATTAATATTTTATTATTTTTAAACTTAATATATAAAGAGAAAAGACATCCAAACACTCCTAAACTTATCCGCAAAACTTACTTTAGCCCTTTAACTACACGGACATTTATTTACCCCCCTTAACAACTTTCAAGTAAATTAAATATCACCCTAATGCTGACGTGGATAAAAACTTAAATATAAAAGAAATAAAAGCGCGTTTAAAAGCTTAAAAATGAAAATATGGGCCCATCTTCATTATTATTTTTTTTTTAAAAAAAAATTAATAAGTAAACCCACTTTTAATTTTCAACCACTTTTACTGTTTCTTTGTCTTCTTCGTCCGCCCCACCACCACCCTCTACCCCTTCCTCCCTTTCTTCTTCTTTGATTTCACCATTTTTAACCATGTTTTAATTTTTTTTCCTTTACCAATTAACAAAAGTTTCTTTTAAAACAATATTAAAGAAAGAGACCTATTACAATACCCAAATCAGTTTACCATGAGAATAAATTACAGATCCAAAAGAGATTATAATGTCAATTTCAAAAGATATTTCTTGCGAGGATACCACTGATGAAGCAATGATGGTAATTGGGAGATGAGAGTGGAAGAGAAAGATGATAGATTTATGGTGAAAAAAATACTAACTAACTTTGTTTTGTTCATTATGGAAAATAGATCTCCAATACAAATAAAATTTTTAACACAAATATTTTGGTGGTGATAATCTATTTCCCCTTTCTTTTACCTCTATTCATTCACCGGAAAGAACAAGAAGAACAAAAAATCCTAATTTTCAAAAAAATTGAATCAAATTGTTCTCTGTATATTCAGAAAGGAGCGGGAGAGGGGGCAGTGTTAAGTTGGAGAAGAAGAAATTAAAGGGGGTGGGGGAGGCGGTGGTATCGAGGTGTTGGAGAAGGGGGGGGGGGGTTGGAGAAGAAGAAATTAAAGAGGGTGGGGCATGAATTTTTTATTTTTATTTTTATGTTATTATATAATATTCATATTAGTGACGCGACTCTGATGTGGCGATGATGTGGAGCTGACTTGGCAGTGACGTGGCGCGTGTGTAATACACTCTCCATTGTGAGACTGATATAATATTTTTAGGGTAATATTAAATCACTTAAAAATTGTTAAAGGGGGTAAATAAATGCCCGTGAAGTTAAAGGGCTAAAGTAAGTTTTGCGGACAAGTTTAGGGGTGTTTTGATGTCTTTTCTCATATATAAAATATATTTACACATGTAATATTCGGTACGATTTGATATTTTTTGATTGATTTTTATAAAATAAAAAATATATCTAATTATTCGGTACGATTATAAACTTATATAAAAATCGTCGATTTTATTAAAAAAAATCCAAAAATCGATTCGGTATACTTCGATTCGATCGATTATGTCAATTTTTTAAAAATCATTTGACACCCCTAGTATATATTCATGACTTATGCTTATTCTTGAACTTTCCAAAACCATGAAGGTAAAATCTATTACTCTTGAACTTTCTTGTTGCGCTCATTTGATCTTTTGTGATTATGATGATGCTATTAGAAATGTGTAATAATATCTTTGAGAGTTCTTGGGTGTGATTTGGGGGTATCCTTTCCTTTTGACCCCGATGATGATCAATACTTTATTTTATATATATGAAATTATCCGTTACATTTTCTCATTTGAAAGGTAAGAAAATAATTTGTGCACTTAATATATAATTACGAAGAGAATTGATTTTGTAGGTTATTTACAATTTTCTTTTTCTGTTTTAGTTTTATGTTCCTTTTTTTTTTTGATGATCGTGGTTTCCGGGCCAGCTTTCGCGCACCTCGACTAAATCCACGGGATACCTGCCACCTCCCACCAGCAACAGATACCAGGTAACTCTGTCCACCAAGGCTAGAATAGATGAGAAGTATCACCTAATATTTTTTGTCTCTACTGAGATTTGAACCTGAGACCTCATGCCTCTATATTTTTTATTTATTTTTATACATAAAAATCTAAAACGATTTGCAGAGTAATATGGTTTGAATAAGGTAGGAAATCAACTTGCCTAGCTGGTAGGCGTAATTACGGTTTCAAAAATTCAAAGGTAGGAGGATGGAAACATCTAACACGGTTGTCCTAAGTCTTTAAGTATAGTATTATTAGTACTTTCTTTCCATCCATCTATGATCTATCTGTATCCACAAAAATAATAAAAATTGGAGGGAGAATATTGGAAGCGTGGAATGCTGAGATCTTGTGGTGTTGAATCAAGAATCAAGACGAAAGTTTAGGAGACAACTGGTAGTAGTGTATATGGGGGGTAATGGTACATTCGTCGATGGAGTTCTTCGCTGGTTTCATCGTCGTCACACTAATGAGGATGCCATCTTGACTCATCCACACAATATACAAACACAAGAGGAATTTACCATTACCCAAGACTTTGACATTACCGGTCTAAAGCTCATCAAAGTACCCAAACGCTTTAATTTTCCCATCCCTTCTTCCATGGATCCTCTCAAAAAGGTCTCTTCTTTTTACCTACGGAGTCGTGGACCCCCTTTTTGTTTCTTCTGGATTTGACTTTTTTTAATTTCAATTTAGAATACCATCATTAACTGCTTAATTTGATGCGGATGATCTGTCTTTGATGTTTGTATAAATAGATGTTAATTGAAGCATGGAGCCTGTTTGGGTAGAGTTATATAAAAGATTGAAATTTTGTTGACAATATATTAAATCTGGATCCCTTGTTTATATTCTAATCTGCAACCATCTTATTTAAAGTCTTGGACCTTTCTTCTGGTTGAGAATGAAATTTCAGCTTAATTCGTTCTGATATTTCAGTCTATATGTTAGGGAGATGAACTTTTTATGTTAATTGTCCCTAGAGACTTGGATTTATGTTAAGTTTTAATGGCAAGTATCAGATGGAATTTGGTCAATGGGGAAGTCATGTCAAAGCAGGAGTTTCCTTGATTGCTTAGATTTTCGTGTTCATTGTGTGTGTGCATTTTCTAGCACATGAAGTTACGTCTAATCGTCCCTTATTATATTTAACCTTCATGTCAATGTACATGGGTAAGAGGAGGGGGGAATGCTACTATTTTAGCTTTCAGATGTATGATATTTGTTTTGAATGGGATATTCTTATTCAGAATGCATTGGAGACGGAATTCTTTACTGAATATGGAGAGGCAAGTAGATACCAAGTTCAGGAAGTAATTGGCAAAGGCAGCTATGGAGTTGTGGGGTCTGCTGTCGATACCCATACTGGTGAAAGAGTTGCAATAAAAAAAATTAATGATGTCTTTGACCATGTTTCTGATGCCACAAGAATCTTGAGAGAAATCAAGCTTCTTCGGCTACTTAGGCATCCGGATATTGTAGAAATAAAGCACATTATGTTGCCTCCTTCTCGAAGAGAGTTTAAAGATATTTATGTTGTTTTTGAATTGATGGAATCAGATCTCCATCAGGTAATTAAGGCCAATAATGATCTTACACATGAGCATTATCAGTTTTTCCTCTACCAACTTCTGCGTGGACTAAAATACATTCATACAGGTTGGTTCTTTCTGTAGTTCAAAATGTGCCTTTTTGCTACCTCTAACTATAGAAATTAAAAATTACCTCTGTGATAATCAAACCTGCCGTTTTTTCCCCTTTACCAGCAAATATTTTCCACCGGGATTTAAAGCCGAAAAATATCCTTGCTAATGCTGACTGTAAGTTGAAGATATGTGATTTTGGGCTTGCTCGTGTATCATTCAATGATGTGCCATCAGCTATTTTTTGGACTGTAAGTTCAAATTTAAAGGGTTCCTTTCTCCCGTTGTTTTTATACATGTTTTCCGTCTGGTATTTTTGATACATGTATCTTTTTGAATGTATTAAAGGATTATGTTGCAACACGATGGTATCGTGCTCCTGAGCTATGTGGCTCCTTTTTCTCGAAGGTAAGAATTTTTCATCACTTTCACAGTTTTTTTGTTCATTCTGCAGGTGTATATGCAACAACTACAATGTCACTGACTTGAGTTTTAACTCTCTTTTTTTCTGATTGTGTAAGCAACAACTGCAATGGCACTTAGTTTCTGAGTTTAATTGTTCATTCTGTTCCATATATTCAACAACTGCAATGCACAGATATTAAGTATAGTTAATAACACTTAGTTTTAATGTATTATGTTCAAGATTGTTTCCCATTATTTTGTTACTTCTCCAGTCTTTTGCACTTAGCGTCGATGTATTATGATCAAATTTGTTCCTCATTATTTTGTTACTCCTCTCCTCAAGTCTTTTGCTTTCCTTTGAGATTCATAGATTATGTCTTTCTATTTCCTTGGGGAGGGAAAAACACTAGCAAAAATATTTATTTTTCACAATAAATGGTTTGTGGCTGACGCTGCATGTACTTATATGCCGTTGCAGCCTTTAACAATGCCTACAATCTAGATTCATTTGATTACAACTGGAAAATGCACTGAGTAAAAAATTAACTGCAGCAAAAACCAAAAGGATAAAAAAATGTAGAACAAAGGGGAGAGTCTAAGTAGTAATACATAAAAGTCACATTATTATGAGATCTATAACTTTGTTGTTTCGCTAATCTGTTCTTTATTCTTGTTAGGAGAAGATGTTACCTGTTTATCATATTATCCTATGCTAGGCTGCTAGCTATGTTGAATTATAGGTTCATTAGAGGTTGAAGTATAGTTGATAAGCTATGGAGTTGCTTGTTGGAAAAAGAAAATTTGAATTCAAGAACTTGGGTAGTAGCGTAATTTCCTTGAATTGGATCAATGATGAGAATATCCCTCTTACAGCATATGGTCCACCTTCTGTAATGAGTATCAATCTCTTGAATCTAGTGTACTGCTCATCAATACTGTGGGGTACCTGCTGTATAGCCTGTTCTCCTCGATGGTTCAGCAACAGTGAAACATTTTGCTGACTGTTTGTCATAGGTAGATACAGAATTTAAAGGCAGTGGGTCTTGTACTGCACTGGCTCTGAAGTTCCACCATTAGCCACAAGGTTAAGAGACACCACAAGGAAGACTAAAGTGATGATCATAAAAGAGCAAAGAATATGCAGCGACAAATATTTTACTGTGAAGATTACCAAGTCAATGAGGCTGTAGGAAAAATTGGGCGCATTTTGCTAATATTCAAGTAACTGCCCAAGGAAATTGGATTTTTCAACATTTCACAAGTCTAGAAAAGGTGAAGATTTTAAAAAGTAATAATGATATCATTTCAGAGCCAGCTAATAGGTTGTCATATGGGTTTTTAGTTTTAGCACAAAGCACACCACACTTTTACTGGCTTTGAGCATGAATGTGTCACCCTCAGTTAACCTTCTGAGAACTTCTTTTCCAAGTTTAGTTTGAGTCTGCTTCCAGCATTGGTGTCAACAGAGGAAACAGATGAGATGCTAAGAAGCTACTTCTCTTGCTTTTTACACTGAAACATGGCTTTACAGTTTACACGATTTAAGGACGAGGATTTGTTCCTTGCCAAATTTGATGAAAGAATTATAATGTGGAAAAATGTGGTTTCACTATGAAACAACTTTATCCTACATGTGAAAACTTTATTTGTGTTGTTGACACATCTTCATAGACTCATCTACATGCGACATATACTGTCTCTGAGAGTTTTCTATTTGCAGTATACTCCTGCTATTGATATTTGGAGCATCGGATGCATATTTGCAGAGTTGCTTTCTGGAAAACCATTATTTCCTGGAAAGAATGTGGTGCATCAATTAGACCTAATCACAGATTTGCTTGGGACACCTCCTCCAGAAACAGTTGCAAAGGTCAGTTCTCATAATATATGCTTATCTTTCTCAGAATGTTCTTTAATAATGTGTTATTCTTTAGCATCATCCTATTGTGCATGCTTTTTGTGCCAAAGTATGTGTCTAATACTGCAAGTAGATATATTTGAGAATAGAAGATTAGGGTAATACATTTAGAAAACCCCCTATACTTGTCCCGTTTTTTCAACCGAATACTCTAACTTTGTGGGGGTCCTATGGCCCTCCTATATTTGTTTGAAGTGGTATAAATACTAGCTTTTGCGACCAACACCAGTTTTATGAATGGCAGTGTAGTGACGCCACGTAAATTTTCTTTTCTTTTCAATTTTTATTCCACCACCAATCTGAAAAAACCACCACTTTCATTTTATCTCTTCACACCATCGATCCACCATCAAACAAGCATTGTTGAAAATTAAAATCACCTCCAAATTTGTGGTGTTGTCGGGTTTCATTGGTTGAAGGCGGGAGGAGCTGCGGTGTTCCCTGAGGGTTGTTTCTGTGGTAAAAAAAAAGTTGAAAAGCGAGACATCTATGGCGTGAAAGCTGATGAAGGTGATGCTATTTTCTGGTAGAGTGGAGGTGAATTAAAGGAGGCATTCATGGGTATTTCTGGTAATGATGGAGCTCGCCGGTGATTATTTTTGCTGGTTTCTACCGCCCGTAACCGATGCGTTCTTCCTGGTGGTCCTCCGGCAGCTTGAAAGATCTGCGGTCACAAAGATGTAATGGTGATACCTCTTGAAGGTGGCATGAGGCGTAGTGGTGAATGAAAGATGAGTGCAATGGCTTGTGAATTGTAGTGTTAAAAATGCATTTCTAAACTCTTAAAAAAGACATCTCTAGGTTGAATTGCAGTGAACTCTTAAAACTTGAATAGGGAAGAATGAAGGTGGCAAAGAGAATTAGAAAGCTTGGGTTTCTGGTGGCTGGTGAAGGAGGTGTGGTGGTGGAAGTGGTAGAGAAGGTGTTAGGGAGAAGAAAAAAGAAAGAGAAAAAAGTAAAGAAAACAGAAAGAGTAAAAATAAAGTGTACAGTTGAAAAAATGGGACAGGTATAGGGTGGTATTTATGTGTTATCTTTAGAAGATAAGGTAGGAAAAAATGTTAATGAGAAGTTCCATGGTGTCACATTTTACATGCCACTTTATTTTTCTCTTATTTTATGAATTTGTTTCATTCAAAACTGGCAGATTAGAAATGAAAAGGCAAGAAGATACCTGAGTAGCATGCGGAAGAAACAACCGGTTCCATTTGCAAAAAAGTTTCCAAATGCAGATCCTTTGGCATTGCGCCTACTTGAACGACTGCTTGCGTTTGACCCTAAAGACCGGCCATCAGCAGAAGAGGTAGTGATTGAAAACAAATCCAATGTTATTTCAACTACTAAACGAAATTCTCAAGTCCAATTGGCTTAACACTAATATTGCCTTTTCTCAGGGATTGGAGGATCCTTATTTCCGTGGTTTATCAAATGCTGATCGTGAACCATCTAGACCACCAATATCAAAGCTTGAGTTTGAATTTGAGAAGAGGAAACTGGCAAAAGATGATGTTAGAGAACTCATATATCGCGAGGTGCGGCTTTCTTTAGTATTAATGGCTACCTTGTTAGTGAAATGGATCAAAGGAATGACTATACACTTGTCTTGAACAACCAGATTTTAGAATATCATCCTCAGATGCTTCAGGAGTATCTTTGTGGTGGAGATCAGACTAGTGGCTTTATGTACCCAAGGTTTGCTGCTAATAGAAGCTAGTTCTAATAATTTATGCTCTTTCTTTACTATAATAGTTGACCTGCCTCTTTCTCATGCATTGAAAGCCGGTGTTCGTAGTTTTTTACTGGAGCGTAGTTGCTACTCTTTCATAGATGGAAGAACATCACAAAAAATACAAATTCAGACCGGACCAGACTCTTCTTTGTTTGAGCTGCTCGAACATAGAATAGTAGAAGATCCAGCACAACTTTTCTTCCCTTCAAAAGTAAAAATTGACAATCATTTTCAGATGATTGGTTATGTTTTTTTTCGTGGGATATACTTTTGATTTTGCATGTTTATATGGTAAAGTCTATTAGTGGGTCCATCTACTCCATTTGGAGCTCACTCCTTTCATGGGGATAAATTAGGTTTAGGCGATTTCCACTCACCCACAAGTGTACGTGGTCGTCCAAGTAATAGGAACTGGTTAGTACGGATATCGTACCCAAGAGACTTGTGACTTAGCAAATATTTCACCTTATTCATACACAACTAAAATAAACAAGTATGACAGTAACAAGAGTGTGGTTTTGCATTGATTGAGTAATTAAAATAAATTGACAGAATAACATGCAAGCAAATAATAATTGTGTTGATTCCAAGTTTAGAGAGAATTCCAGGGTTACAGCTTTATTACGCAATCCTAAGTAGTAATCACTTGAATCGACTTGTTCGTTCACCTAGTTGTTGATTCCGGGGTTGATATTACAACTATGGTTTCTCGAGCCTCTAGTTGCCTATTCAAAATAGCATCACAACTACATCGCTGAGCGGGGATGTGACATCTTATTTTAAAAGCATTTATATTTCTTCCCGTATGAACCAAGCAAGGCGTTCTAGGTATATCTCTATCCTAGTCGCTAACCTACCCTTTACGTTACAAAAGAGAGGTCTTGCTCCTTATATTCCTCGGTCTACCTTGTTGATTCTTCTCTCGAGTTCACAACAAGGTTATATGTTTATCTTAATGGCGGCCAAGCATCAAAATACTAAAACAGGAATATAAGAACAACTAACAATGGCAAACGAACAATCAATCCAAATTCAATACTAAATAGTCATGGGTTTGTAGCCGTAGCCCCAGAACAAGGGTTCTTAGCCACTCATACTACAACGACAACAAAGATAATATTGTTTTCATCCAAAGTATGACTAAGAAAAGGAAGAAGAAAAGAAACCTAATGGTGAACTCTATTCTTGCCTCTTTCTCTCAAAAAATATATGACGGGACCCTTCAAAAAACGTACAAGGTTCTATTTATAGGGTTTGGGAAATAACCCCTTTTCCTTCTTGAAATCGGACTAGAGAAAAGCCAAAAAATCTGTCGGTATGGCCCCTGGCGCGCCGCGCCTCTATCGCGCCCGGATGGGCTGCCAGTTGTTTAGGCGTTGGCGCGCTGCGCCACGGATGCACCCGACTGGGTACTCCTTTGGCGCGCCGCGCCTGGAAGGCGCCAGGCAAGCGCTGCGGTTGTTTGAGGCCTAGGGCGCCGCGCCAGGTGTGCGCCTGGCTTCCCCCGACCTATTTTTACTTCCTTGTTTGCTCCCGAGCATTCCGCTACATCACTTCCATGCTTTACTCTTCCGTTTCGTCTTTCCATGGTCATTTCCCGCGTCATATCACCTGCAAATATCTAATCATGTGTCTTAGTACAACATGTAGCAATTCCAATCAACAATATATAGTGAGTAATGTTCTTAAAACATAAGGTAAACATGGGTAAAATACGATAAACGGGCATATAAATATGCCCAACATCACCACCCCACACTTAAACCTTTGTTCGTCCTCGAGCAACTCACTATCATCCATCCTCAGGTTCACCATAAACACCTAAGGAACTTTCCATCCACACTTGTGAGCAACTAAACACTCTTAATCATGCTGTTGTAGTTCATTAAGCAAGCAACATTCAAAAACCATTTTTAGCTCTAAGACCTTTCACTTGAAACAACACACCCTCTATAACCGACTCTTTATTACAATATCGGGCCAAAATATCTATGTGTGAACAATGCAAGTAATAACACTACCAAATACATGTCATGTGTGCCCTCACAATTTTGTATAGCCCCCGTTTTCAATCACACACTTTCCTTTCAATGGGGGGCATTTTGAATCATTTAAGCGCTCACTCTCTCAAAAGATGTTTCAAACATATCACAACATGCCATAGACTTGCCCTTAGTGTATAGTAAATTCAACAAAGCAATCACATTCATGGAATCAAAAGGACTTTCATTTGGTTGTAATGTCGGCTTCGGGACGGGTAGGATACTTTTAGGTACAAAGTGACTCTTTTCCCTATTGCACATGACACTACATTTTCACTCTTTTCTTCACCCTTCTTTTAAATTTCTTTTATGTTCACGCTCTCTTGTACTACCACTCTTCTGATATCCTTTGCCCTTGATATAACACGTACTTGTTGCTAGCATAACCCTCATTCATTTTTTTTTTTTTTTTAACGAATTCTTTGGGTACCTAACAACAAGCACGTTACAAGCTTTGCACGGGCTCTACATCTCTGATAGTTACTACACTCACCTTCACTTCAATCTACCCTTCTCCTTTTGTTTCACACCTTTTTAAATGTCATAGTGCACTGGGGAGTTTCATTAGGATCAAATTCATGGGGTATCAACAAAGTGGATAGGCTCATTATGCGGCTCAACAAAGAAATAGGCTTTAAGGCTCAAGGGGGCTTCACTAATGGTAATGTCAAGGTAGGCACAAACAATCATCAAAGAAATAAACAAAATGGGTCTTTCAAGAAAATGCCTTAATCATGTTCCATAAAATTCATGCTTGTACAATTTACTCACACACGGGGCAAGTTCTAGATGCTATTCTATGCAAGAAACCAAACAAAAACTCACACAAACATGACACCATGATACATGTATAAGAATATCACACTTGCATGCTCATACACAAACATATTGAGTGCACTTACACGATTAAGCCCGTTGTCTACACCTTTTGAGTCTAGTTAAAGAGCCTATGTGTCTCTTGTGAAGTTCTCACTCACTTGCTTGAATTCACATGAACTACCCATGAAGTCTAGCCAAAGCTCCAAGTGGGATTTCTATGTTCCAAAGGACAGGCTTCTATTCCTACAATCTTATGACTACTTTTCCCTTAAGACGGTCGTCATCCATCCATCATAGGGACAAGTCATTACTACTACGACGAATCCTAAAAAAAAAACTATCCTAAAAAATCTACCCGGTTAAAAGGGACTATCCTCAGGAAAAGAACCGAAAACAAAAGCCGAGGAACCCAACCTAAAAAAAAATCAACACAAATAGACTTAACTACCAGCTAAAACCAGTCACACGACGCCTCATCACCCTCAAGATATAGCAATGAAAAACAATAGGAAGTACTTCTCCACCGACTCTCCACCCCACACTTAAAACATGGCACTGTCCCCAGTGCTTAAAATAAATACAAGGGTACAGAGTGAGAAGGAATTCCCTGGGCCTCTAGGTGTCTTCATCATCATCATCAGGAACGAATTCCTGATCCTGGTCGGCTGTCTCATCATCTACCGCCATCTGTGCGGTACCAGCATCATCTCCCTCATCGTCCTCATCATCATGAGTGTCGTGTACTGTAGGCTCATCATCATCTAAGGGCTCATAAAAAGCTGGACCCACCCTACAGATGTACATCGCACTCTCAGTCATTGGGTATCTATCATTCAACACCAACATTTCTTCCTCGGTCGCAGGCCGACCACCAATCCTCAACTGCAAATCTGACATGCCATACATCCTCCCTATCCAACTCTCATCACGAGCCTGTCTGTCAGCATTAGAAAGTATGGGCCCGTGTGTAGGATCTTGGGGCTTTGTCTTGGTTACATCAACCAGTTGACTCACCAGGTATGGGACTTGGGGAGGGACCAGATCATGAATTTCTTCCTCGATCTCCTGCTGCCTTAAGAACTGGGTCACCAATCCTCCGTAACAAAAGCGCCATCTCTTGCTGTTGCGGAACTTCATCATATTATGCCTTAATATCGAAGCCACATTGATTGGCATGCCCTTCATGAGCATGTATACCAGCACTACTCTGTCTTTGGTCACCTTAGTGGTGTGCTTGCACGGTAGGAGAGTGCTACACACAATTTTTAACCAAACTCTGGCCTCCTGGTTGAAATAGGCATAATGCAGGGTGGAATGTCTCCCTGTGTCTGTACTGCGTGCCCAACGAGCCGTGGAATTTACCCCACAAAGTGTGTGGCGGATGTCTCTATATGGGGGCTCTTCTCTCATATCCAGGTAAGGTGCTCCATCAACATGTGGTGTCCCTAAGAACTCATTTAGGACCCGTGTGGTAAATCAGACATTCTTCCCTCGAACTGTTACCTTTTGGCTTTCTCCTTCACCTGTCTGCCAGTTGGCGTAGAATTCCCTCACCAAAGTGAGGTTGCACTCTCCGGGATCCTGGAAGATATATTGGGCACCCAATCTGTAGACCATTTCATGAATTTGGGGGAATGCCCTTTGCAATCGTGCCTCATCAACATGCTCGTTTGGTTGATACTTTGCTTCTTCCTGGGACTCAAACCAGTCTTTCCCCCTCATAATTACTGCTCTCGTTCCAAACTGTAGCGGGGGTGCCCGCGGATTTGAGGGGGATGCCGTTCCGGATGATTCCCCTTTCCGGGACCTTTTTCCCCCGGTGCCTTCAGTAGCCGGTTTCTTTCCTCTTGGCGGCATTGTACCTACAACACATAAATCACACAAATCAGCCCAGTACAATGAGAGCTAGCTAAATGAGTGTTTTTCATAGGATCATGACAACCCCACACTTATTTCGCTAGCAATGGTGTCTATAAGTTGAGTAACATGAGGTACTCAGTCTTCCCTCTTTCAACACAAGTTAAGTTTCGTCAACCTAAGACACCACATCCACCAAAACATTTACACAAGTACATTCCATAAAATTCTCAAGGATTCTCTACCCTTTTTTCAAGATTAAGCACTATTTAAAGTCACCACTTCATTCCATGTACTACACATTCATCACAATTTTTCTTGAAGTTTTTAAGGTGACCCCTCTCTTTCTACTACTTATTATGCTTTCATAAACCAAGACCCAACACAATAAGAGACGAAATTCGAAATCCACCAACATTAGTGAAACTATGAAAAATAATCTTCTTTTGTGGGTGTATTTTAAGCTTTCAAGCTTGCATCAGTGGTGGAAAAATGTCAAATTCTTCCAACAAGAGAGACAAAGTTTACACCTACCAATCTTGAACATGAAAAGCATAATGAAGAAGTAGAAAGCATTAGAAAGTAAAGGGAGGAATTACCTTGAGAAAGTATGAACTTTGTTTGAGCTTGAGGAAGACAACAATGGAGGAAGGGAGAAAATTTTTGGGAGAGAGGGGAAGGGGGTGGCGCTCCAAGGCTCTTGAAAGAAGAGGAATTAGGAAATTAGGGGTTTAAAGATGGTATATATTGAGAATTTCGGGTCTTGGGTCGGTTGACCCTTGACCTGCCCCGTTTTTTCACTTACCTTGGACGCCGGATGCATGCTGGCGCGGTGCGCCCGAAAAGCGCGCAGTAGTTGCACACTTGGCGCGGTGCGCCTCTGTCGCGCCCCATCTGGGTATTAGCGTGGGGCGGCGCGCCCTTAAGGCGCCAGACTCGTCCCGCGGAAGTTTAGCACGTGGCGCGGTGCGCCTGGGTCGCGCCAATCTGGGATTTAGCCTGGCGCGACGCTCCTGTGTCATGCCGATCTGGGATCCTCGTGCTCGGTAGGACGAGCCAGACCCGACGCTCGGTAGTTCATGCCTTGGGGCGGCGCGCCAAGCTCCGCCAGACCCCTGGGACTCAAATTTTGTGTTACTTACCTCTCCCCGTGCGTCCGTAGCTGGCGTATTCCTTTTCTTCCTGCAAAATCAACAAACTATTAGAAAAAATGGTGGGTTGCCTCCCACCTAGCGCCTTAGTTTTGGTCGTGGAACGACTCATATTTTTGTATTTTTAATAATTTTGTCTTAAACTATTACAATACATTCGTGGGTTGCCTCCCACGTAGCGCTTGATTTAACGTTGCGGCACGACGCAACCTCAAAGATCATTCATCCGACAGGGTGATTGAGGTTCTCTCCCTGTCCACATCTTCAGACCAAAAGTGCTTCACCCTTTGACCGTTCACCAAGAATGTAACCGTGTTGCCGCTCTTCCGGAGTTCAACTGCGCCATGCGGAGTCATCCGCACTACCTCAAATGGTCCAGACCACTTAGACTTTAGCTTTCCCGGGAAAAGCTTCATCCTTGAGTTGAATAGGAGGACTTGTTGGCCAGGTTCAAATGAGCGCGAAAGGATATGCTTGTCATGCCACCTCTTCGTCTTCTCCTCGTAAAGCTTGGCATTCTCATACACTTGCAACCTAAACTCATCAAGTTCGTTAAGCTGCATTTGCCTCTTCCGCCCAGCCAGTTCGTCATCCAGATTAAGCTTCTTTATAGCCCAATAGGCTTGGTGTTCCAACTCGACTGGCAGATGACAAGCCTTACCATATACAAGCCGATACGGAGAAGCTCCAATGGGTGTTTTGTAGGCAGTTCTGTACGCCCATAGTGCATCATCAAGCTTCTCAGCCCAATCCTTTCTCTGTGCATTCACGGTCTTCTCCAGAATCTGCTTCACTTCCCGATTAGATACCTCAACCTGCCCGCTCGTTTGGGGATGATATGCAGTAGCTACCTTGTGACGCACCCCGTACTTTGTTAACAGTTTGCTGAACCAATTATTGATGAAATGCGTCCCACCATCACTGATTATAGCTCGCGGAGTACCGAATCTTCTGAATATGTTCTTCTTGACAAACTTCAGTACTACCTTTGCATCATTGGTTGGAAGGGCGACTGCTTATACCCACTTGGACACATAATCCACCGCAACAAGTATATACTTATTGCCGAAGGAAGGTGGGAAGGGCCCCATGAAGTCAATTCCCCATACATCAAAAATCTCCACCTCAAGGATATTCTGCAAAGGCATCTCATGCCTTCTTGAGATAGCTCCAGTCCTCTGGCATTGATCACAACTCTTGACGAAAGTTGCTGCATCTTTGAATATAGTGGGCCAATAGAAGCCCGACTGTAACACTTTATGTGCGGTGCGCTCTCCTCCGTGATGTCCCCCATAAGGAGAAGAATGACAACTCTCTAAGATCTCCCTCACTTGACTTTCCGGAATGCATCTTCTAATTATTTGATCCGGACCTTGCTTGAACAAATAAGGCTCATCCCATAGATAGAATCGAGAGTCGTGATACAGCTTCTTCTTCTGTTGTGTAGTGGCTTCCGGGGGATACACCCTACTCACGACTAAATTGACAAGATCATACCATGGAAGCTCGGCAATACTAAGGGCTAGGAGTTGTTCGTAAGGAAACTCCTCCCTTATATGTCCTTCATTTGGCACATGAGACCAATCTTCAAGTCTACACAAATGGTCGGCCACTTGGTTCTCTGTGCCCTTTCTGTCCTTTATCTCCAAGTCGAACTCTTGCAACACCAAAATCCACCGAATAAGTCTTGGCTTCGCATCCTTCTTGCTGAATAAGTACCGGATAGCAGCATGATCCGTGTATACAATCACTTTCGTTCCCACAAGATAGGAGCGAAACTTGTCAAAAGCAAAGACTAGTGCCAACATCTCTTTCTCAGTGACTGTGTAATTTTTCTGAGCTGAATCAAGAGTCTTACTCGCATAGTAGATAGAATGAAATACCTTGTCGACTCTCTGCCCTAGCACAGCTTCACCCGCAACATCACTCACATCACACATAAGCTCGAAGGGCAACTCCCAATTCGGAGCAATCAATATAGGAGCTTCAATCAGGCGCTTCTTCAGATTTTCAAACGCCTTCACACAGTCATCACTGAATTCATACTTCACCTCTTTCTCAAGCAACTTGCACATTGGCCTGGATATCTTGGAGAAGTCCTTGATGAAGCGTCTGTAGAAGCCTGCATGTCCAAGAAAACATTGCAAAGCCTGCATGTCCAAGAAAACTACGAACCCCTCTGAAATGTAGCCGGCGCATTGCAAAGCCCAAAGGGCAACGCTTGAAAGCATATGTGCCATAAGGACAAGTAAACGTTGTCTTCTCTTGATCCTCAGGTGCTATGGCTATTTGATTGTAGCCAGAATATCCATCTAGAAAGCAAAAGTACTCCTGGCCGGCTAACCGATCCAACATCTGATCAATGAATGGGATGGGATAGTGGTCTTTCCGGGTGGCCTCATTCAATTTTCGGTAGTCTATGCAAATTCTCCACCCAGTGACTGTACGTGTCGAAATCAGCTCATCCTTCTCATTCTTTATCACAGTCATCCCCCCTTTCTTGGGGACACATTGCACAGGGCTGACCCACTTGCTATCTGAGATGGGAAAAACAATACCTGCGTCTAGCCACTTGATCACCTCCTTTCTCACTACCTCCTTCATAGGAGGATTCAGTCTCCTCTGATGCTGTGCCATGAGCTTGTACCCCTCCTCCATATATATCTTGTGCATGCAAAATGATGGATTGATCCCATGAATATCAGACATCTGCCACCCAATTGCTCTCTTCCTTCTTCGCAACACTGCTAGTGCCTCCTTGACCTGTACTTCATTCAACCCGGCTGCTAAGATTACCGGAAGCGTATCATCTTCCCCCAAATATGCATACTTCAGATGAGGGGGGAGTGGTTTCATCTCTAGCTTTGGGGCTTCTTCAATAGACAGCTTGGGAGGGGATCCCAATGGTCTATTAAGAGGCTCGAACGCGAAATTGCTAGACAATGCACAAGCTGCCTCCAAGCATTGAATCATCTCATGTGCTGCTCCATCTCCATACAAGTCTGTCCCTGTGAGGGCTCTCTCCAATGGATCTGAGGAAGTGATGAGGGGTACCCTTGAGTCTATTTCCACCACAGTAATAGCTGATAAGTCTTCATACAGTGCAGGCAACTTCATTGCCTTATACACATTGAAGACTTCCACCTTGTCATGTGCTCTCATGGTGAGCTGCCCTGCTGCAACATCAATCAATGCTCTCCCTGTAGCCAATAACGGACGTCCCAAAATAAATGAAACTTCGGAGTCTGGTTCAAAGTCCAAGATCACAAAATCCATCGGAAAGATCAACAAACAATCTGCACCAATACATCCTCTATAATGCCCTCAGGTCTAGCCAACGATCTGTCTGCCAGTTGCAAAACAATTGTAGTGGGGCGAGGACTACCCAACCCCATCTTTTTGAAGACTGAAGATGGCATAAGGTTAATACTTGCCCCAAGATCGCATAGTGCTCGAGCTATAACTTTCTGGCCAATAGTGATCTCAATAATGAAACTTCCCGGATCTTTCAACTTAGTTGGCAACCTGTTCTGAATCTGAGAAGTGCATACCTCTGTAAGAGCGACTGTGGCATATTCGGTCAGCCTGTTCTTGTTTGCCACAATGTCCTTGATATATTTCGCATACTTCGGGACTCCCTGAAGAACATCTATGAGTGGGAGATTAATGTGTACCTGCCTCAAGAGGTCAAGAAATTTCTTGAATCCAGCCTCCTCTCTCTGTTTGATCAACTTCTGTGGGAATGGTGGAGGAGGCTTCACAATAACTTCGTCTTCTTTTACCTCAATCTCAGCCCCAGCTTTAGCCTTTTCGGTTTCAACCTCAACTACCTTAGGATCTGCTTGCTTCGGTGCCAACTCTTTCAGCTCCAACCCACTTCTAGTAGTGACTGCGTTCACCTGCTTGGGATTTGGGTCAGTATCACCTGGAAGACTACCCTGTGGTCTAGTACTTTGTGCTCCAGCTAGCTGCCCCATTTGTTTTTCTAAATTCCGGATGGCAGTTGAGTGATCCTTGGCAGTTGCTTCATACTTAGCTTGGCTCTCCATGATAGACTTCAGCATGTCTTCTATGTTGCTAGGCATGGCTGCAGGCTTGTTGTTTCCAGCAAACTGTTGATTCTGTCCTTGTGGCCTGAATTGATTCTGGCCTTGGTTGTTCCCATATGACAAATTATTTCGCAGATTTGCATTGTATGCATTCCCATAATTCTGATTTCCACCTCTCTAAGCATAACCCACAAAGTTCACAGAATCTGGATTTGCTGCACAATCTTTCGATAGATGGTCAGCTCCACAGGTATCACAAAACTGAATAGTTGCTGGCTGAACTGCATTAACTTGCGCCTGATTATTCCCAAGAGCCAATTTGTTTAGGACAGTAGCTATGTTGCTCATCTAATTAGCCATAGACTCCACCTTGGCAAATAAAGTCGTGTTGGAGTCTACCTCAAGCATTCCGACAACCTTCTTAGGTGTGGCTCTGCTAACATTACCGTTCCATTCTGAATTGCTCTTTGCCATCCTCTCCAGACGAGTATACAACTGGTCATATGTCTTCTCAAGTGCTTGCCCGTCTGCTGCACAATATAGTAGGATCTTCGGGTTAGGCTCAAGTCCCTCAATGAATGTATGGACTACCACCTCATTTGTCTGCTGATGATGAGGACATGCCATAAGGAGAGCCTTAAATCGCTCCCAAGCTGTATAGAGATTTTCACCATCTTTCTGCCTGAAGCTCAGAATCTCGCTCCTCAGCCTGGATGTCTTCCCGAAGGGAAAGAAACGCGTCAAGAATTTCCGGGCCAAATCATCCCATGAAGTGATGGAGTTCGGTGGCTCCGCTTTCAACCATCTCCTCGCTTCCCCAAGTAGTGAAAACGGAAACAATGTCAGCCTCACGTAGTCCACTGCTACCCCTGTTGGTACGAACGTATCACAGATTTCCAGAAAATTCTGGATGTGTGTCTGCGGGTCCTCATGTGATAAGCCCGTGAACTGGCCCTTGGTGTGCAAGAGTTGCATCATACTCTGTTTGAGCTCAAAACGACCGCCCGGTTCGGGTTTCCGGATGCTGTTGGTAACATTGGTCAAGAGTGGGATTGCCACATCGCGCACTGGCCTTGGTGCTGCCATTTCTGCGATAACAACTTCGGGTTGTTCAACTAACGGGATTGTCTCCTCTTCAGCCACCTCGTGAAACTTAATAGGATAAAGAGCTGCTGCCCTTCTCCGCTGATGAAATAGTCTTTCAGGTTCAGAGTGTGGCTCTACCAAATCTTTCTTTCTTTCCAGTTTGTTGACAGCTCAAAGTTTGTACCTGCAGATTTTATCAAACACTAAGATCAAGTTGTCAATACTTGAATAATAAAGCCGTACAAGAAAAGTTAGAAATTTGCTAATTTCTAAGTCCCCGGCAACAACACCAAAAACTTGTTAGGCGATTTGCACTCACACGCAAGTGTACGTGGTCGTCCAAGTAATAGGAACTGGTTAGTCCGGATATCGTACCCAAGAGACTTGTGACTTAGCAAATATTCAACCTTATTTGTACACAGCTAAAATAAACAAGTATGACAGTAACAAGAGTGTGGTTTTTGTAGTGATTGATTAATTAAAATAAATTGATAGAATAACATGCAAGCAAATAATAATTGTGTTGATTCCAAGTTTAGAGAGAATTCCAGGGTTACAGCTTTATTACGCAATCCTAAGTAGTAATCACTTGAATCGACTTGTTCGTTCACCTTGTTGTTGATTCCGGGGTTGATATTACAACTATGGTTTCTCGAGCCTCTAGTTGCCTATTCAAAATAGCATCACAACTACATCGTTGAGCGGGGATGTGACATCTTATTTTAAAAACATTTATATTTCTTCCCGTATGAACCAAGCAAGGCGTTCTAGGTATATCTCTATCCTAGTCGCTAACCTACCCTTTACGTTACAAAAGAGAGGTCTTGCTCCTTCTATTCCTCGGTCTACCTTGTTGATTCTTCTCTCGAGTTCACAACAAGGTTATATGTTTATCTTAATGGCGGCCAAGCATCAAAATACTAAAACAGGAATATAAGAACAACTAACAATGACAAACGAACTATCAATCCAAATTCAATACTAAATAGTCATGCGTTTGTAGCCGTAGCCCCAGAACAAGGGTTCTTAGCCACTCATACTACAACGACAACAAAGATAATATTGTTTTCATCCAAAGTATGACTAAGAAAAGGAAGAAGAAAAGAAACCTAATGGTGAACTCTATTCTTGCCTCTTGCTCTCAAAAAAATATGACAGGACCCTTCAAAAAACGTACAAGGTTCTATTTATAGGGTTTGGGAAATAACCCCTTTTCCTTCTTGAAATCGAACTAGAGAAAAGCCAAAAAATCTGTCAGGATGGCCCCTGGCGCGCCGCGCCTCTATCGCGCCCGGATAGACTGCCAGAACTGTTTAGGCGTTGGCGCGCTGCGCCACGGATGCGCCCGACTGGGTACTCCTTTGGCGCGCCGCGCCTGGAAGGCGCCAGGCAAGCGCTGCGGTTGTTTGAGGCCTGGGGCACCGCGCCAGGTGTGTGCCTGGCTTCCCCCGGCCTATTTTTACTTCCTTGTTTGCTCCCGAGCATTCCGCTACATCACTTCCATGCTTTACTCTTCCGTTTCGTCTTTCCATGGTCATTTCCTGCGTCATTTCACCTGCAAATATCTAATCATGTGTCTTAGTACAACATATAGCAATTCCAATCAACACACGCAATATATAGTGAGTAATGTTCTTAAAACATAAGGTAAACATGGGTAAAATACGATAAACGGGCATATAAATATGCCCAACATCAGTGGGTCCATCTACTCCATTTGGAGCTCACTCCTTTCATGGGGATAAATTAGGTTCTGGGTGTTAACTGTTGATGTTGCCTTCTGCCGTTCTGCTTCTTCTATCTCACTATTTACGGTTCTGAGTACTTATTTTCTAGAAAGGAACCATCATTAATCTGTCAGTAAAACTTATTCATTTCCTGATGATAGCAAACCATGGGCATCATCTAGTCAGTGATAAATTATCAACATTTCATGGTGGATTGCGGAAAATATTGAACGAGTTATCATCATTTTTTTTTGAAACTGGTAACTGACGAGTTATCATCATTTTGTTTAATTCTAAGTTTGGGTGTCTTATCAAATAAAAAAAATACTGTGTTTGGCTGTGTTAGAAGTTGTTCGCCTCCCACCCTCCCACAGATACAGACACAGTAATGAATCTTCTTGAAATCAAAGGAATTACATTTTCAGCAACAATAGGGTAACTGCAGACTTTTAAGATGAGGGTAACAAAAGAATTCATATTAGTTTTACACACACTTCGATAGTTCGATTAATCCACTGGGATCCACTATCTTCAACTAGCACAAGTATCATGTAACTTTGCCCATCAAGGTTTATGCAGATGAGAAGAATTCACCTAGTGTCACTTTTGCTGGAATTGAACCTTGCAAATTCACCTGGTTCACAAGGTTTTCACTCTGATTAGTGATTGTCTGATCCTTGGTCTTGTGTTGGATCTAATTGATCATCCTTCTGTGCAAAGACATGAGTTCTTTTTATCTTCTTTTCTCTGTCACATACAGTTGATTGTAGTCTTCTAGACTCCCCACTTCATATAATTAGGCTAATGTATTGTGCCAAATAAGTTTTTCTATTTCTTGAAGAATCATTTTGTATGGCTATTCAAGAAATACTGATCATGGTCTTTCTTCTATGTTAATTTAGTGGTGTTGATCGATTCAAGCGACAATTTGCACATCTTGAGGAGCATGCTGGTAAAGGTGAACGTAGCACTCCGCTTCAGAGGCAGCATGCATCCCTGCCTAGGTGCGTGGTCGAATCTATGGTTCTTTTCGTCAGATCGGTAAAAATGTTTTTTCAGAATCTGCAGATTAAGGAATTACTTTCTCTGTATTTAAGCTATCCACCTTTAAAAAACTCAGATTTGAAAAGTAGTTACTCAAAAAAAAAAAAAGAATCAAATGAAAACAAGGTTTTTTAAAAATACATTGCTTTACATATGGGTGTGGATTATAGAGTTGCTTGCGTTATTTTGTGCAGTGACTTACCAGTTAGCTCTTGTTGAGTCTTTTTTGGTCACTGGGGACCTTGGATTTGTGAACGTGCTATTTTAAATCGATTATCATCCTGTTTGATTTCAGGATGATGTTGTACTTATTAAACTCTTTAGTTTGTCACATATACTTAATACAAAATTCAAGTATTTCAATAGATTGATAGCTTGGCGTGGTACTTTAAAAGCTGAATTATGTTTGTTTGGTTAAACACATTCAGTTAACATATGAACTTGTTTTCTTTTTGGAATACCTCTGCTGCAGAGAGCGAGTTCCTGCACCAAAAGATGACACGTCTTCCCAAAATAATGATTGTGAAAAGAGAACTGTTTCAACAACTCTTCAGAGTCCACCAGCGCAGTCTGAGGGATCAGAGAACTACAGTGCTCGTAGCTTGCTGAAGAGTGCTAGCATCAGTGCTTCTAAGTGTGTTGAAGTTAAAAGAAGAAACACAGAGGTAATCTTTTTGTTCTTTTCTTGTTGCTCACATTTTGGTGATTACAGTGAATCTGATGTTGTTCTTTTTCTTGTTATGTATTTCAAGCATTATCTTCTTTGTAGCTCTTTGAGCACTAGGGAATCACATTTGTTCTTTATAACACCAATATTCTGGATAATTTTGTGTTTATTACTTTAATTAATTTCTGTTTCCCCTTGCCTCCTGGTCTGCTTGTTGGTATGATAGGTGTAGATTCTGTATCAGCTTCAGTGAGTTTTAGAGCTTATTTTCATAGTCCTGATAGTTTTTGTGGTTGCAATCTTATCTCCATTGACTTTATGCTGATACAAGTCATTTAATATTGTCACGTTCACTTGGATATTCTCGACATCATGGACAAATATATAATGATGCAGATAGTAGCACTCAATAAAGCAAGTGATGGGAGTATCTTGTTTTAAAAACCAATTGAATGCCAGTTCTTGCAATTTTTCATATTCCTTCACTCATCTGACAGGACTTTTTCTTATTGATTAATGTTTTCATAGGAAGAGCCAATTGAAGAACAAAATGAGGAAGTTGATGGTTTGTCTCAAGAAGTTGCTGCTCTTCATGCTTAATTTTCTGCAGGACCTCTTATTATAGAGTACATTTTGATGATGTACTCCACCATGTAACAACTTGTCCTGCAAATCAACATTTTGAAGTTCCACTCCTCCATTTCAGTTAGAAGCTAACTGTAGGTTGTCAGTTCCTATTTGTGTTATAAAATATTACTCAGAATAGTAGGAGACAAAAAAACCAGCTATTTGTGGATCGGAAACCAAATTTTCTCATTAGATGTGAAGGTTATTTGTGACTAGTTCAAATTTGTAACGATTTGATAAACAGTACTCCGTACCTAACGTATAGCCTTTCTGGTTACAAAATATACATGGATGCAAACTGATCTCTGGTCAACTAGTACTATGCCGCGATCCCAAGCAAATTGCAATCCATTATATGAATCTTCATTGACCATGTCACTCCATTAGACTCATGTTTATTGTCATGTATTGATATTGGAATGATCAGGTCTTTTCTTTTGATCACTATTTCCAGCTTCTACAGGTAGCGGCACATCACTGTTTAATGGATCTAGAAAATGTCACCTTTTCACCACGCAACAGTAATGGATACTTTGTCACATATGGGCATGGGAGGCAAAGCTAACATGTAAGCAACTCTACCAACCCTCTAAAGAATCTCAAATGACCCAATATATCTGGGGCTAAGCTTGCCCCACCTCCCAAATCTCATCACGCCCTTCATGGGCGATACATGGAGGAACACCAAGTCACCAACACTAAATTCCAAGGCACGGAGTCTACAATCAGTGTAACTCTTCTGCTTGCTCTGAGCTGCTCGAAGTCTGTCCTGAATCACTCATACTCGGTCTAAGGAATCCCAAAATAAATCTGTACTCTGTGGCCTAGACTCACACCCATCGAATCAACCAACCGGGGATCTGTAATGCCTACCATACAATGCCTCGAAAGGTGCCATGCCAATGTTAGAATGGAAGCTATTATTATATGCAAACTCATCCAAAGGCACAAACTGATCCCAAGAACCTCCAAAGTCAAGAACACATGCCCGAAGCATGTCCTCTAGGACCTGAATAGTCCTCTCGGACTGGCCATCTGTCTGAGAGTGGAATGCAGTACTAAGCTGAACCTCTGTACCTAAATCTCGCTGAATAGCTCTCCATAACTGAGATGTGAACTGAATGCCGCGGTCTGAAATGATAGAAGCTGGGACCCCGTGCCGAACAACCTCAACCTCTCTGCACTGTAAGTAGTCTGAACTGGCAAGAAGTGTGCTGACTTAGTCAGCCTATCAACAATCACCCAAATGGAGTCAAATCCCCAAGAAGTACATGGCAACTCAACTACGAAATCCATAGTAATCCCTTCCCATTTCCACTTAGAAATGGGAAGTCGCTGCATCAAACCACCAGGTCTTATGTGCTCGAACTTCACCTGCTGACAGTTCAAACACCGAGATACAAACTCTGCTACGTCCCGCTTCATACCACTCCACCAGTAAAGTTGCCTCAAATCTTTGTACATCTTGGCTGCGCCAGGATGGATGGAATACCTAGAACAATATGTCTCACGGAGAATCAACTAGAGTAGAACGAACCTCAACACTGGCAAGCACTCTGCTAGGATCCGACTAGTCAAGCCTAACCAATAAGTTAGCCAAGGACTTGATGTCCAAGGCCAACGGTCGCTCAGAAACTGTAAGTGAAGCTAGGTTGCCCATACTCACCGCCTTCCGACTCAAGACATCCGCTACCATGTTTGTCTTGCCCGGATGGTATAAAATTGTGAAATCGTAGTCCTTCAGTAGCTCAATCCATCTCCTCTGCCTCGAGTTCAGCTCCCGCTGACTCGTAATGTACTGAAGGCTACGATGATCGGTGAATATCTCACAGTGAACTCTATATAAGTAGTGCCTCCAGATCTTAAGTGCGAAGACTACCGCCACCAACTCTAAGTCATGAGTGAGGTAGTTGCGCTCGTGAACCTTCAACTTTCTCGACGCATATGCTATCACTCGACCCTGCTGCATCAACACACAACCAAGACCAACCCTGAAAGCATCACAATACATGGAGAAGCTCTGACCCTCAACTGGCAAAGTCAAAACTGGAGCTGAAGTCAATAGGGCCTTAAGCCTCTGAAAGCTATCCTCGCACTGATCCGACCACTGAAATGGGACATCCTTCCTAGTCAGCATAGTCAAGAGTGTTTCCATGGAAGAAAATCCCTGAATGAGCCGTCTGTACTAACCTGCTAACCTAACAAAGCTGCGGACCTCAGTAGCAGTAGTAGGTCTAGGCCAATCATAAACCGCTGAAATCTTTCTCGGATCAGCCCTAATCCCATCCTTAGATACCATGTGCCCTAGGAATGCAACTGACTCAAGCCAAAACTCGCACTTTGAGAACATGGCATAAAGCCGATGATCTCTCAAAGTCTGGAGTATAATCCTCAAGTGCTGCTCATGCTCATCCCTACTCCGCGAGTATACCAAGATGTCGTCTATGAAAACTATCACAAATGAGTCCAAATACGGGCCAAACACCCTGTGCATCAAGTTCATAAATGCTGCGGGGGCATTAGTCAACCCAAAAGACATCACCAGGAACTCATAATGGCCATAATGTGTCCTGAATGCTGTCTTAGGGATGTCCTCCGCCCTAATCCTCAACTGATGGTAGCCGGACCTCAAATCTATCTTCAAAAACACAATCGAACCCTGAAGCTGATCAAACAAATCATCTATGCGCGACATCGGATACCCATTCCTCACAGTCACCCTATTCAACTGTCGATAATCAATACACCTCCACATCGACTCATCTTTCTTCTTCACAAACAGAACAGGAGCACCCAAAGGCGATACACTCAGCCTAATAAAACCCTTATCAAACAAGTCCTGGAGCTACCCCTTAAGCTCTCTCAACTCAGCAGGAGCCATACAGTAAGGAGAAATAGAAATGGGCCTGGTGCCCGGCTCTAACTCAATAGCGAAATCAATATCTCTCTCAGCTGGAAGGCCTGGCAGGTTGGTAGGAAACATATCTAGGAAGTCTCTAACCAGAGGAACAGACTCAGGAGATGAAGGGTCAGCAATAGCATCTCAGACATATGCTAGATAAGATAAACACACATGGGAAATCAACTTCCTAGCTCGAAGACAAGAGATGACCCCAGATGGTGCATGGCTAACAGAACCCTGCCACACAACTGGGGATACACCGGGCACGGCTATGGAAATGGTCTTGGCATAACAATCCAAAACCGCACTGTGAGAGGATAACCAGTCCATGCCCAGTATCACATCAAAATCTAACATATCAAGTATCATCCAATCACCCCAAGTCTACAAATCAACAACAAATATCACCCAGGATCTGACAATCCGATCCACTACTAAAGAATCTCCTACTGGGGCCGAAATAGAAATAGGAACAGATAATGGCTCACTAGCCAACCCCAAACAAGACAGAGAGTAGGAATCTACATATGAACAAGTGGATCCAGGATCAAATAAAGCCATAGCAGACTGATGGCACACAAAAATCGTACTTGTAATCACAACATCCGAGGCCTCTACCTCCTGTCTCCCAGGGATCAAATAGAACTGACAACGACCTCCACCTGCCCGACCGCCATCCTTACCACCTGCTCTTCCACGCGAAGCACCACCTCTACCCTGACCACCACCCCTTCTAGTCGGAGGCTGAACTGCTCGTAAAGGCTCGGCCGACTGAACTATACCCTACTGGGGGCAATCTCTAGCAAAATGATCAATCACACCATAATTAAAACAAGCCCCTGACGACCTACTCGATCGGGATGAACCAGCAGATCTCGTATGGCCACCATGGCCTGATGCCCCAAAAGCTGTACCCCTCGAAGACTGACCGCTATAGCCCTGATGGCTGCTCTGACCCTTCTTGAACTGGGTACTACCAGAAGTCTGAAGTGAAGCCTGAACCGGTCGGCTAGAATGACTCTGGTGCTGCTGTGGCTGATAACCCCGGCCTCACTGGCCTGAACCTCTACCACCATGCCTGGAACCACTGTAGCCACCCTGATGTCGAGGCCTCTTATCTCTGGCCCCCTGATCATGTTGCTGTAAGTCCTCCACAGTACGAGCATAGTTTGTGATAGCCTGAAATAACCGACCACTGGTAACCAATATCTCAGCTGCCTGCCTAATCTCTAGCCTCAAACCCCATACAAATCTGCGAATCCTATCTGCCTCGGTAGGAATGATCATAACTCCAAATGGTGCTAGCTGATGAAAATGGGTCTCATACTCTGAGACAGTCGTAGAATCCTGCATAAGCTGAGTAAATTACTCCCTATGATGTTCACGATCACTCTGAGGCAGGAACTTGGCCATAAAGACCTCATGGAACTCACACTAGGTCAAAAGAGGCGATGTAGAAGATCTGCAAGAAACCTGTGCCCTCCACCATAACTTAGCTGGACCCTCCAGCTGATATGTAATATACCCAACTCCGTGAGTCTCCAACAAAACCAAATGGTGCAGCATCTCCTCACATGTAGTTATAAAATCATGCGGGTCCTGTCTAGAAGTACCAGCAAACCTCAGAGGTGCTAATCTCAAAAACCTACCCAACGCCTTCTGCTCTGACTCTGTCATAGCTGGGAGAGGAGTTTCTCCCTGAGCGGATGTCTGTGCTACCTCAGAAGGCCGCTCTCCAATCATACCCAAAAGCTGTAATAGTAAACCCCGAATATCTGAAGACTGAGCTGGGGCTGAAGCTGGCATAAAAGGGATGCTGGAGCTGGTACTGGAGCTGGTGGTACCTGGGCTACCCCCTGATCCACATGCTGCTTGGGCTCTACCTCAACTCTAGTAGCTCTAGCAGGTGCCGCTGCTCGGGGGCATTCTCGACCCCTAGCTGGAGTCGGAGGCTCATCTCCGCCTGATGCCGACGCTCTCGTATGAACCATCTGTGGAAGAATGAAGTAGAACAAATGAGATTTCTAGAAGCTTCAAAGGTCCTACGCATGATACAGAAGCAATGAAAGGGCCGTATTTCCTAAGATGTCACTGTAGCCTCCCAAAGATTGAGTACAGACGTCTTCGCCTCGATCCGCAGGACTCTACTAGACATTGTCTCCTATACCGGTGAACCTAGGCTCTGATACCAAGCTGTCACAACCTAATTTCTCAGTCATGATGGCACTACAACCCCCCAGTAGGCGAACCAATCTCTGTAGCCCGGAACGGTTAGTAATGGGCTACTAGCTAATAGTTAAGCAGAAGAAATGATATAATCGAGTGAAAGCAAATGAACAAGATAAAAAGATAGATAACAGGAATATATACACATGTGCGGAAGCTAAACCAAACCCCAAAACCTGGTATCATAGTATAGAGACAGAACTACATATAAGGATTACAACGATCCAAGCTAATATATATACAGATGTCTCCGAATGGTAATAGAGTACATAAAGCTAAAGATAAACTAAAGCTAAGCTCCGATCGCCAAGAGCTCACTCTCAGTCTGAAGTAGTCCCCAACATATCTCCAAGCATGAATCACAGTGATCTAGCGATGATGGCCCACACTAGGATCTGCACCAGAAGGTCCATGGAGGTCTCGGACCCCATACTAAAACTCAGTAAACATGTCATCCGGAAGCAAGTCCGGGTTTAATATAGAGACCCAGTCTCGAATATGCATGCCCAGACCCTGTCCATGACTAAAGTAGTGAACAAATGTCTCAAAAACCCCTCCAAGGGTTCCCGGGCATAATCGGGTCTAAAACAGTAGAAAGTCATCTCAGGTGCTCTATCCGACCGAGACAAAAATCACCCCAAATCAGTAGAAAACCCAACTAGCACCCCGGCCCTGCCGAGTCTAGCATTAATAGAGAAAGTAGTGATAGAAATCATAACATAACCTCCTCTTACCCCAAGAAGATCACAAGTTAAGTCAAACTATTTCCAATTTATTTCCATTGAAAATGGGCTCCCGGGGCCATGCAAAGTTTAGAAAGACAATACCAGTAGGCCCGAAGCCAAAACCATAGTAAAACGTGGGTAAATCCTCTTTATATGCATGGAAATGATATGATCAAACATAAATAGCCGCCCAGCAGCTCACAATCAACTTATCGGCCCTGCACAGGTTCCAAAGCTACTCATCAAGCATAACCGCCTAGAAGGATATTTCTATGTCCGGGACTCGCGAAAATTCCCAATAACCCACCTTCTATATTTCAGAGTCAACAAGGCCTCACAGGATCACAAGGGTGAATAAAACGTATCAAGCAAGTACTACAAACATCGGGGGAAGGAAAGTACGTCGGACATGAATAAAGCGGTCAAGGTCTATGGTACCAACCTAATAACCCAACCCAAGGATGCCCATTAGTACAATTTTATCCTATATATGCAATGTCTAAAGGAGTTAGACCGGTAGAGTAACCTAGTTGTCGTCCGATGACAAGCTACTAGAACGATGATGTCCAAGCCCGAAATGCTCCGAGAAGCTCCAAAACAAACATCAAACTCGAACTCGGGCTTGAATAACTTGACATAATATCAAACGAGCACATATATGATAAGAACCACAACTGTCATGACACGGAGATTTAAACTCTGTGTTCTATCAAGCGATATTTCTGCAGGTTAAGGAACTCACGAAGTGCAACTTAAGGAACCAAGGTTCCATTTCATATGCCGATATAGCACTAAGGGCATAATAGAGAAGCAGAGTGACGAGATTTATATATTAAAAATCAAGAATCCATATATAATCCTATGGAAATAAAACATTCTTTAACAATTGGTAAGAAGCATGATCTTGAGCATAGTTGCTTGAATTTCGTGAGAAAAATAAGTTAATGGGAAGATCTGATGCCTTCCATTAACATATGCATATATCAACTTAAATAAGGATAAGAAACTCACTACTATAATTAATTAATAATATAAAGTGATAAGTTGTAAACTAAGGTGGCAAGCATTTAATGTACTCTACTATTGCACTATCCCTCCACTTCCACGTGGAAGTGGAGGTGTGAGAACCTTATTTTCCTTATCCGAGTATATATGCACTCGGGTATTGCATAGGTTCATGATAAAATAAATACAACTTTTTGAATATATCATAATAAATAGAAAATCATTTCAAATAAAATCTACTATATTATAATAATAATTTTTAAATTAATTAAGTTTACTATCTCCATTAAAATATTAATAACTTATAAAACTCTTATAAAATAGATACATACACAAATATATCATAGTAAAAATATTTTTTTCCATAAATACTTAAAATATTTTTGAAAAGTAAAACTTTTTACCAAATTCAACTTTCAAATCCAATTTTTTCAAAATACGCGCGTTGTTAATAAAATGCTCAAATTTAGGCTCGTAAGCCTTTGATATGGATGAAGGTTAAGGTCATACGCCACCTTGAATTAGGATTGACCTTCCCACAAGGTCAGTTGAGGTCATACGATTGCAAAATACTGTCGCACGATTACGATACTCAGCTCCTACAACTCAGCTCTAAAATAGGGAATTGGCCACAAAGAACAAAGGAACGGCCAGGGCACCAAACTACCGGTTCCAACAAGCCATAAATGACTTGAGGCCGCTACAAGAAGGCTCTAACAGTACCAAAAAGGCGCAAACGCAAAAATGACCGGATGGGTCATTACAGTTGGTGTCCCTTTGTAGAAGTTCTTGCAGTTACAGTTTCTACATATGCTAGGGAAGAGGATAGAGGCCTCAGATAGTGCCAACTCTAAACAAGCCTTAAGATGATCATTGTACTAGGCTTGAATGTCGTGATGAAATACATGTGGGCCTTTGCTTTGAGCGACTAGTGACACATTGATTAGAGTTCAAGGATAGTTGATTTTGTGATAAGAAGGAATATCATTCTTGGGAGATAACTCTAGATGCAAGAGATTTAGTCGAGATAGGCTTGAACATGGTGAAAACAGGTATTTAGACTCATACCTTAGCATCGATATGTGCACTGATGAGAATTTTAGTTGCAAATGGTAAGCATGGTATTCAGAGAAGTTGGTGTAGTTATAAAGGGTGTTCCTACGCTTAAAAGATGTCAACTGTATTGTTTAAGGTGGGAAAATAGTCTTGTTCTTACTCCCTGCCTAGGGTGCTCATACCTTATGTCCAGTAGCTTCAGATAGAAAGATAGTAGACTCCTCATATCAGACTATTTCAAACCTGCCAGTAATCATTCCTAAGGCCAGAAGGCCCTACGCTCAGTTCAATTCATGCTAGTAAGTTCAGTTTAGAAGAGAATAGTTTTCTCGTATGGTTATTCCTCTCAGTTTTATGTTCCTTTCAGTTACTATGATTTCTAAGAATGCGTTCGTTCTTTATTAGTTTCAGCTAAGTACCTACTCTCACTCCAGACTAGTTAGCATGTTGGACATTGAGTTTCATGTCCTATCAGTGTTCTTATGCTCTCAGTATGCATACATGCCTCATGAACCCAACTCAGTTCATATTTTAGTCATAATTCAGTTACCATTTCAGTACTCCAGCTTTTAGAACTCAGTTGGTGGGATTACAGCTCTTTTCCCACAACCTCAGCCTAGTTAGTCTTTATTCGAGGACGAATGATCCCAAGGGGGAGATATTGTAACACCCCAAAAATTTTAAGCTAAGGCCTGAACCATTTACATGAGTGTAATGATAAATTCCCTAGTGTGGGAAGTGTTTTGGATGCAAATCATGTTCATAAGAAACTCCTAGAAGCAAGTTAAGTTGAAAGCACCCCAACTAAAGAAGTTTTCATGTAAGACTAAACTAGGGTCAACTTCAAATGATCATAACTCCTAGAATATAAAGAGTTAGGTGTTCTAGTACCCTCCAAATTAAAGGTCTTTGAGTCTTCTTCTTTCCAACGCCATTAACCGCACATTAATACAAGTCTGGAGTTAAAAGTTATCAGTATTTTACTAAAATGTGTCTTTCTGTCAAATTGACAGACAGAACAACGAGAGAAATCCACGGCTCGTGGATCAAACCACGGACCGTGGATTGAACTCGTGAAAATCAGTCCTGCAATTGATTTTTCACCTGAAAACCATGAGGAGGTTCCATGGGTCATGGAATGATCCATGGGTCATGAAACCAACTCGTGAAAATCAGTCTAGAGGCCATAAACTTCACCCAGAAACCACGAACCCTTTTCACAAACCGTGATCCATTCTACGGGTCGTGGTTCATGCTCTTGGAATCTAGCGATGAGTTTTTTCAGCAGTTTTTAATTTAGTATTCCAGGGGTATTTTAGACTATTCTTTCTTCTTTTAGCTTCGACTATAAATAGGTTTAGGCTTATTTTATTAAGTAAAATACCTCCCAACATATCAGTTTTCCTCATTCAATCTCTCAAGTCAGTTTCAAAAGAGAAAAGAGCGTTCTTCTCCAAATTTCAGACCTAGGGGTTTCTCCATCAAGCTCCAAACTTTAAGTTCTCTTCAAGGATTATCATCAACCAGGTATGTGGGATTCCAATGAGGGTTTCCTTTCACCCTCATGCCCAAAGTTTTAAATTTTAGTATGATCTCACAAGTTATGATTCTAGGGTTCTTACCCAAACATGTGTTTCACTATGAATTTGATTTCTTGATGATTCTACATAACTACTAGCCTTGTTAGAATGTTTTTTGCATTAATTCCTACAAATAGATTCCAAAACCCAAGATATTTAGGAGAAGCATGTTTTAGCCTGATTTTACAATATTTTCTCAGAATTTAGCTCTGTTTTTAGAATTTAGTTCATCTTGTTAGCATTCAGTCTAAACAAGTTTAAGTTTCTTCATGATGATTTTAACTATGGATTTTGCTTCCAGACAAGTATTCATGATTCCCAATCACTTCAGTCCAGTTGTTTTACATACAAAAGAACTATGTATGATTTAGCAGGCTTCAGCCTACCTTTAATATGATCTACAAAATATATTTTAAATATGAACAGTTTTGACATTCAGATATGTCACATGATACAAACCGTTCTCATGCATTATTAGTTAGGTACTCAGTCAGTCAAAATTACATGATTAGAATGCTTAATTCTCAGCAATAGTTGGCATTCTCAGATTATATCAATATTTTGAGCGATCCAATATTTCAGTTACATTCATAGCTTTATATTCAGTTGGGAGTAGACTTAGCACCGAGTGAACAAATGTATGAAGGCTCACCAGTAAGTTTAGGCTGAAACCTTTAGTAGCATTCCCTAAGTCCCAGAACTACGACACCACCGCAGGTTCTAAAAGGGTCACCTGTCAGATTAGGCTTGACACCCTTGTCCCTTGTGAACATCATTTTAGTGGATCCACATCAGATTTGTTTGTACCCTTAGCAAGGTATGAACACCCTTCCAATCAGGATTACAGGTTGTCCCCACAGTTAGCTCATCTTGGGGTATGTCGGTTAACAGTAGCTCTCACAGTCCATATTCATTATCGCATGAACTTATATTAAGTTATTCAGTTCAGTTCAGTTCATTATACAGTTGCATGTTTATATACTTGGTCATTGCATCAGCTTATACCTTTCATCTTGCATTTAATACACTATATCAGTATTTTCAGCATGCTCAGTAGAAGAAACCCCCCTAAGGATTTACTTTAAACATGACTTTTAGCATAACTCACGATTTTCAGCTCAGTTGCACTTTTTCATGATTTACAGACATACTTTATCTTTTTAGTGCATGGAATCCCAAGTAAGAGTTCTACTTATTTTTAAATATCATGATCTCAAAGTTACAGTCTAGCAACATGATTTACATTCTCTTTAGTAAAAGTGTTTATGTTCTACAGTTTTGACTTATGCATTTCAGATGTTATACTTAGTCCAGTTTTTAGCCATGCTTTCAGTATATATGTTTTCTCATGATTTCAAAGTTAGTGCATTATCTCACATGCTCAGTACATTTAAAGTACTGATCGCATACCTTCCTTATGCTGTATCATTTTATGATGTAGGTTTCAGTGCTAGTTCCCAGAATCATGGTCAGACAGATCGCAGCTTCTAGTCAGCAGGGATTGAGTTCTCCTTATTCGGGAACTCCAGTCAGTTAGTAGTTGTAGTAGTTTGATTTCAGTTCTTATATATTGATTAGAGATAGTTGGGGGTCATGTCCTAGCAAACTGTAGTCAATATTAATAGAGGCTTCATAGACAATAAGACAGTCAGTCAGTTAGTTGTATCAGTTTTCAAATGCCATTGTATCTTAGTTTATGAAAGTTTATTTGTTTTAATATTTCCTTCAAGAGCTCAACACATTTTAGCTTCTGCATTTACTTTCAGTGTATATATCAGCAGTATGCCAGGCTATGGGCTAGCTTGGGGTCACTTGTGACTCTAAGAACCGTGTCACATCCAGGGTGTAGGCTTGGAGCATGACATCGGGATCCTCTCCAAATGACAGAGATAGGTGTGGTCGGGGAGCATTTCCCCTAGCTTGACATACACCTTTCTTATGCTTTAAAGTATTGCACACCCCTTGTTGCTTTTTGTTAAAGTCTCTAGGCATTTCTTGAGCTTTTGCTTGAAATGGTATTTTCTTTTATTCGTATTTAATTTCCAAAATCATTCAAGCTCGAGTGAAATATCTCTGACAATTTTTGTGACAATTAAAAGCACTTGGTAGCCCATGACTTTATGAATTTATACATTGAATCTTAGATTTTGCATGAAATTATTTTATTTACTAGGTAGTTGGCCTTAGATTTTCATGGAACTTTCTTAATTAATTAGGCCCAGGAACACAATATCATATGCCCCATTAATGAAAGAAAATAAATCATTTGGCCTCAAGCCTTTCTTTATGAAGGATTTTGATAGAAGATCTGGGGTATAGTCCAACCGGTGGAATTTGTGGTTGAGAATAAAATCTTGGTATTAACCTTCACCATATTGATGTACCTTGAAATTAGGGCATATCCTATGTCATTTACTTGAAATTATACATGTTCTTACACTTGTTTTTATGTGTCTTAACGTTAAAATTTTCTTTCGTAGGAATTAAGTCAGAATGGTCAAAAGAAGGAAAAGATAGAAAATTGCCATAAATATGGTGATTTATGGTCACATATCAAATTATGGACTGCATGTCTGATCATGGAAATGTGCAGTGAAGGTTTCAAAGGGACCTTCCAAAGATGACCATTATATGAGAAACAGTATGACCACATATTTGATTTATACCCATACATGAAGAGAAAGCCAAGTTGCCTAGTGAACTTACGACAAGACTTTCGAACCACAAAACAAAATACTATCCATAAGTCAGTGATCAAAGAGAAGTTTGTTCGTTATATGTTTTAGATCATGCCTTCTCACAGAGCTAACACCCGCAATGCTAACACTAATCCTCCAGCCCTGAACTATGAGGTTATGAATGCGGAGTTCCATAATGCAATCCAGTTGTTGGCTCAGACTATAGCCAATCAGGCTAATCACCAGGACCCAGTTCTTACAAACCAAAATGGTGGATCAGCTGTATCCCTGGTTTGAGATTTTATTCGCATGAATCTGCCAGAGATTCTAGGGTCAAAGGTTGGTTATGACCCACAAAATTTCATCGATGAGATCAAGAAGATTCTTGAGGTAATGCAAGTGACTGGTACTGATAGCATTGAGTTAGCATCGTATCAACTCAAGGATGTGGCTCATATTTGGTTCACTCAGTGGAAAAACAACATGGGTGTCAATGCAGCTCCTGTGATATGAGATTGTTTAACTGGAGCTTTTCTGGAAAGGTTCTTCCCAAGGGAGTTGAGAGAGGCTAAGGCCCAAGAGTTTATGAATATGAGACAGAGATCGATGTTGGTCCAGGAATATAGGTTTAAGTTCACTCAGCTTTCCAGGAATGCCCCATCTATGGTGGCCAATCCAAGGGCACAAATGGGCAAGTTCTTGTATGGAGTATCCGACTTGGTGAAAACAAAGTGCAGGAATGCTATGGTATTAGAGGATATGGATATATCGAGACTGATGACCCATGCTCAGCAAGTTGAGGAAGATAAGCTTAAAGAGATGGCTAAGGATAGTAAGAAGGCTAGGACAGACAACTATGAATATTCTCAGCAGAGGTCAGGTGGTGGAAATCGCTCACAGTTTCAATAGAGGTCTTCAGCCCTAGCACCTTCGTCAGCTAGTACCTCATCTCCCAGGCCTCGACAGGATCAGAAAAAGAGAGCAACAGGATCTAAGTAACAAGGCAGTGTTCCAGGTAATTGCACTTTTCTATCCTGCCCCAAGTATGGTAAAAATCATCCAGGTGAGTGTCTTGCTGGCAAAAAGGGGTGTTTTGGGTATGGTCAGCCTAGCCATAGGTTGAAGGAGTGCCCTTCTTCCAAGGACAGGGAGGTAACAAATCTTAGTCTACCATTTCAGCAGCTCCAGCAGGTCACAACTCAGCAGAGTACTACTTCTGACACAGGTGGTGGTCAACGTCAGAACCGTCTCTATGCCATGTCTTCACATAAGGATCAGGAGAGTTTACCAAATATATTCATTGGTATGTTATCAGTCTTCTCTCTTGATGTTTATGCCTTGTTAGACCCAGGGGCTTCCCTATCTTTTGTAACCCCATATGTTGCATGTAAATTTGTAGCCAGTCCTGAAAAAGTCTTAGAAACCATCCCAGTCTCCACTCTAGTTGGAGAGTCAGTCCTAGCTAAGAGGGTGTATAGAGATTGCCCAGTTTTAGTCCTTCATAAAGTCACCTCAATAGATTTAGTAGAGTTAATATGATCGACTTCGATGTCATTCTCGGCATGGATTGGCTACATGCTTGTTATGCCTCAATCGACTACAGAACCAGAGTCATGAAATTCTAGTTTTCCAGATGATCCTATCTTAGAATAGCAGGGTAGTCCTCCAACATTAAAAGGTCATTTCATATCTTACCTCAAAGCTAGGAAGATAATCTCAAAGGGTTACATCTACCACATAGTACATGTTAAGGATTCCGAGTTCAAAACTCTACCTTTCCAATCAGTTCCAGTAGTTAATGAGTTTCCAGAGGTATTTCCTAATGATCTGCCTAGAGTCCCTCCTGAGCGGGGGATCGACTTTGGGATAGACCTTTTTTCAGATACGTAGCCCATATCTATTCCTCCGTATAGAATGGCTCCAGCTGAGCTTAAAAAGTTGAAAGAACAGCTCAAGGACCTCCTAGATAAAGGTTTCATCAAACCTAGCATCTCTCCATGGGGTGCCCCAGTTCTCTTCGTGCATAAAAAAGACAGTTCCCTCAGGATATGCATAGACTATCGATAGTTGAACGAAGTCACAATCAAGAATAAGTATCCCATCCCCAGGATTGATGACTTGTTCGACCAACTTCAGGGTGCCAGCTATTTTTCCAAGATCTACCTTAGATCTGGTTCTAATCAGCTCAGAGTTAGAGAGTGTGACATCTCGAAGATAGCCTTCAGAACCCGGTATGGTCACTATGAATTTATGGTTATGTCTTTTGGACTAAAGAATGCTCCTGCAGCTTTTATAGACTTGATGAACAGGGTATTCAAGCAGTATTTGTACATGTTTGTTATTGTCTTTATAGATGACATTTTAATTTACTCGTGAAGTAAGGTGGATTATGCTAATCATTTGAGAGTGGTGCTGCAAACTCTCAAGGATCTTCAGTTATTTGCCAAATTCAGTAAGTGTGAGTTTTGGTTGCACTCCATCGCTTTTCTGAGTCATGTGGTGTCTAAGGAGGGCATCCGAGTGGATTCTCAGAAGATAGAGGTAGTAAAGAATTGGCCTAGACCCACTTCTCCGATGGACATTAGGAGCTTTTTAGGTTTGGCTGGTTACTATATGAGATTTGTTGAGGGGTTTTCATCTATAGATTCTCCATTGACTAGGATGAATCAGATGAAGGTCAAGTTCCAGTGGCCAGATAAGTGTGAGAAAAACTTCTAAGAGTTGAAAATTAGGCTGAACACAACCCCAGTTTTGACTCTACCAGAGGGTTCAGATGGTTTAATAGTATACTGTGATGCATCTAGAGTTGGCCTCGATTATGTTCTAATGCACATGGTAAAGTCATTGCTTATTCCTCCAGATAGCTTACGGTTCATGAGAAAAATTACCCAACTCATGATCTTGAGTTAGAAGCAGTTGCCTTAAAGATTTGGAGACACTACTTGTATGGTATCCACGTAGATGTGTTTAATGACCATAAGAGCCTTCAGTATGTGTTCACATTGAAGGAGTTGAATCTTTAATAGGGAAAGTGGCTAGAACTTCTAAAGGACTATGACATGAGTGTGCTTTACCATCCGGATAAGGCAAATATAGTAGCTAATGCACTTAGCATGTTGTCACAGGTGGAGGAAGGAAGAAAAGAATTAGCCAAGGATGTTCACAGGCTTGCTCGGTTAGGGGTTCACCTCACAGATTCATCAGAAGGTGGTGTCATTTTTTAGAATGGGCCAGAGTCTTCATTGGTAGTTGAGGTAAAGGAAAAGCAAGACAGTGATCCCATCTTACTTCAGCTAAAAGGTGATGTCCAGTAGCAGAGAGTAGAGGTCTTCTCCTAGGGGGAGATGGTGTACTTTGTTATCAGGGTCAGTTATGTGTTCCTAATGTAGGTGATTTGAGGTAGCAGATTTTGATAGAGGATCATAGCTCCAGGTATTCCATCTACCCTGGTGACACCAAGATGTACCGTGACCTATGGGAAGTCTATTGGTTGAATGGTATGAAGAGGGACATTACTGATTTTGTGGCAAAGTGTCCCAACTGTCAGCAAGTTAAGGTAGAACATCAGCGACCAGGTGGTATGACTCAGGAGATGGACATTCCCACTTAGAAGTGGGGGGTGATCAATATTGACTTTATTACAGGCTTACCTCGTACTCGCAGGTAGCATGATTCTATTTGGGTGATTGTAGATAGGGTGACTAAGTCAGCCCACTTCTTGGCTGTTAGGACTACCGATTCAGTGGAGGATTATGCCAGACTCTACATCTGAGAGAGAGTCAGATTTCATAGAGTTCCCTTATCCATCATCTCAGATAGGGGTATTCAGTTCACATCTCTATTTTGGAGATCATTTCAGAAGGGTCATGGTACTCAGGTTAATTATAGCACAACTTTTCACCTGCAGACAGATGGACAAGCAGAGCATACCATTCAGACCTTAGAAGATATGTTGAGGAATTGTGTTATTGACTTTAAAGGTAATTGGGGTGAGCACTTGCCGCTTATAGAGTTCGCCTACAATAAGATTTTCCACTCTAGCATTCAGATGGCTCTGTATGAGGCACTTTATGGGCGGAGGTGTAGATCACCTATCGGTTGGTTTGAGGTAGGTGAAGCAGCTTTGATAGGTCCAGATTCAGTCCATTAGACTATGGAAAAAGTTTAGCTGATTAGAGAAAGGTTGAAGGCGACTCAAAGTCTTCAAAAGTCCTATGCTGATGTGAGGAGAAGAGAGCTAGAATTTGAGGTTGATGATTGGGTGTTTCTGAAAGTGTCACCCATGAAGGGGGTGATGAGGTTCGATAAGAAGGGGCAGCCTAGTCCCCGATATATGAGTCCTTACAAGATTCTGAGAAGAGTTGGCAAGGTGGCTTATGAGTTGGATTTGCCCGCAGACTTAGCATCGGTGCACCCAGTCTTCCATGTATCCTTGTTGAAGAAATGCATTGGTGATCTAGCTTTAGTTGCGCCCTTAAAAAGTGTGGGTGTGAAGGATAGTCTCTCTTACAAAGAGGTCCCAGTTCAGATTCTTGATCGTCAGATTTGGAGGCTGAGAAATAAGGAAGTTGCTTCAGTAAAATTTCTTTGGAGGAACCAGTCAGTTGAGGGAGCTACTTGGGAAGCAGAAGCAGCCATGATGACCAAGTACCCACACTTCTTCCCTTTTGATCCAGCTTTAGCTTGAGGTAATAGTTACTCTTTAGTTTCTCAGCCTTATCATGCATCTCAGCCTTAGTGTTATGCTTTCTTAGCTATTCCTGCATTTCCAGTATGTTTTCATGTCCTTTGAACTCAATTTAGTCAGATATCAGCTTCTAGTACTAGGTTGGTAGGGATTGCAGCTTTCCCCCTTCCAAACTCAGCTTGTTAGTCTTCATTCGAGGATGAATGATCCCAAGGGGGAGATATTGTAATACCTCAGAACTTCCAAGCTTAGAACCACCTTAGAAAAATAAAAAAATAAAATTTTCCAAGTCTCAGTCGAAACCACGGATGGTTTCCACGGACCGTGGAAGGGTTCACGGGTCATGAAATGCCTCCATGGAACTCAGTCAGAGTCCAACAAGTTTGGGGTCAAGTTTGCGAGTTGGATCCACGGACCATGGAACAGTCCACGAGTCATGGATTCCACTCGTGGAACTCAGACTTGAGGGTCATCAAATCCCTCAGGAACCACAAGCAGGTTGCACGAGCCGTGGATGGTTTCACGAGCCATGAAACTAGCTCGTGGTTATCAGACCTGCTGCCAGGAATAAAAGCCCAGGAACCACGATAGGGTTCCACGATTCGTGGAAGCTTCCATGAACCGTGGAACCTGTCCGTAGAACTGAGTCGCGAATTTTCTAGCAGTTTTTAATTTAGTTTACTCAGGGGTATTTTAGACCTTTCCTTCTTAAATTAGCTTCGACAGTAAATAGACTTAGACTTATTTTATTAAGTCAAAATCCCCAAACAAAGTCAGATTTTCTCCCAAGGTAGTTTCAAGATGAACAGAAGCGATTCTTCTCTCCATCCAAACCTAGGGATTTCTCCTCCAAGTTTCAACTTTAGATTTTCTTGAAGAATGTCTTTCTACCAGGTATGTGGGTATTCAGTAAGGATTTAGTTTGCCCTTATGCCCAAAAATCTCAGACTTTTATAGTGACTTTTATGAATCTAGAAACTAGGGTTCTTGCCCTTTTTGTGTAGATTGTTATAGAATTTGAACCATATGTTTCATATATGATTTCATCCTGTTTTAATGAAGTATATATTGCATATATTGAACTGCATGGATTTTTACAAGTTTTTGAGAAAATTATGAACTTTGCCCTAAATTGTAGTATTTTCCCATGTATTAGCTTGCTACAAGATTGAACCTAGACTACTAGTTTTGAGTTAAAAACAAGAATTTAGTCAGATTCGGTATTTCAGAAAACTAGTAATTTTAGACCAGTTTAGTCCTTCCTCAGAAAATTCAGAACCTTAGTTTTAATGAGCTATTAGTCTTCAGTTTGGGAGTAGTACTCAACACCGAGTTGGACTAATGTTCAGCGTACCCTCAAGTCCCAGAACAATGTTCCACCGTAGGTCATTTACCCTCTCAATTAGGCCTGAGACATAGTGATCACATCAACCATGCCTTTATACCCTGGCAAGGTATATTGGGTCCTCTCGATAGAGTGTATACATTAGACTCCACAACTCACGTAGTTTATGTCGGTTTATAGACTCTCCCACAGTATTCATTCAGTAAAGTACATCAGGTCCTCAACTTATATTTGTTATCAAATTTTAGTATGTTTTCAGATTACTCTTGCATTTTAGCTCTTTTATGCATGACTATGTTTTAGGCCTATCTACTACAGTATAGTTCAGTTTTATAGCTTAACAGTATTTTAGCATGTTTACATATATAGTCAGCTTGCATATCCCTCATGCTCAGTACATTCCAAGTATTGACGCATACTCTATATGCTGCATCCTATTATGATGCAGGTTCAGGTTCTCAGATTCAGCCACATGACTAGTCCATCCTAGTACCACTTCAACGACAATCGATGGTGAATCCTCATTATCCGAGGACATTTTTATTACCTTTTGATTTAGATGGTTCAGTTCTACATTTAGTATTCTAGAGTTAGCTGGGGACTTATCCCAGCAGCTCATCAGTATTAGAGGCTTTCTGACATAGAGTCAGACTCAGTTGATTTGGGTTGTTCTGCTTTTTAGACAGTTATTTATTCAGATATTCTCAGTTGAATTCTTTTTAGATTATATGCTTTATTATGTTATACTTCCGTTTGTCTAGAGTTATTTTAGTATGCTTTTGATATGCCAGATTCAGGGTTAGCTTGGGGTCACTTGTGATCCTAGGTCCCATGTTTTGTCTAGGAGCTAGACTTGTGGAATGACATTACATCATCTATGAATGTATCTCGAGCATATTAAATTTTGGCTTTGTTGCTGATAATATGGTTTGAGACTTACTTATTAGTTTTTACTTTGATTAGGTCATTCTATTGCATAAAACCTTATTTGTTTAATTGTGAACCGGGTGAAATAATGGAACCAGAGGAATATGAGGTTGTAAGGATGAATCCACTAGGGGTGTATATCACACATATAGCCCAAGCTGGAAAAATTGTATCTGATAATGCAATTGTGCCACCTCAAGTGAATAATAAGGTGGTAAAATCTTATTCTTCCATCTACATAATACTCAAGGCTGATGGGTTATTCCTAAGTGTTGGGCGCTAAAGTAGCCAATCTCATGAAAGTGTATATGATCATAAGTAATAAAGTGATTGTGAAATAATCAGGATTGTCCATCCCCACAGGGACTTATTGCTGACAAGCTAGTGATATGCTACTATTATATTAAAAAAAAGTGTTGTACAGTTTTAAAGAGGGGAGTGTGTTTATTATTCTACTTAAGCAATTAAAGCAATTTCGAGTGAGAATTAAGTATGTTCACAGAGTTATTAAGACCTACAATTATAGCTCTAAGCATATTCATATAGTATATTTAATATAGTTGTTTAAGTATGATTAATATATCTACTGAATTGACAAATCATGGGGTTGATAATGGTCATGGGCTCTCTCTCCTCTTAACTCCTACCCGATTGGACACCTAAGTACATTATTGAGGGGGTATAGGTGAAACAATTTGGATGCATTAAGTTATCTTCTTGTATTTGACCCAAGTAGAGAGATCTAGGTACGTCTCTGTCCGAGCTGCAAATCTGTCAGTTGACATATCCTACTTCCCTTAACCCACATTCTATTTCTAGCCTCTATTTCTTAAGTTCTTCTAGAAATTATCCATTTATTTTATTGGTCGTGAAGCAATAAAATAGTAATCACAAGGTTAAGAGATCAAAACATAATGGTAGATTCAAAAAAAGCACACTGTATTAATATAATAACATTCATACTATGGCAATAAACCTAGATAGAGGGCTTTTAGCCACTCATTATCTGATTAGAAAGAAATGGTTTAGTAAGAACAGTAATATAAAAGTATAGAGATAACCCTAAATTGATACTTCGTGCTCCTTAGTCTTCCTTTGGTAAATTTTCTTCAAAACTATGAGAACCATCCAAAACACTATTTTAAAAATACCTAGGGAGTATTTATAGCATTTAAAAATACCCTTGAGACCACTCCAAGTTGGACTAGAAAAAGGGGAAAATTTTCCCTCTAGACTGCCTCAGTTCGTGGTGTGAGTAGCCTCTACTCATCCGGGGATTCATGTCGCGAGCTCCTTCTGCTTGCTCTGGTTTTTCCCTTCTTAGGGTGTAAACTTCAAGTAGTGTGTATTTTTGACACCCCTTTATATTGGACTCTCCCTATGAAGCTCTAACGTTGCACTAGAACTCAACCTTTTAAAAATCATCTGTTTATGCTTTTTTTTGTTCCTTTTTGGCTTCTTTCATCGAAAATGCATAAAACACCTTATATTAGTGCCAAATCAAGAAATAAGCAAGAATATCCTCAAAACAAGACTCAAATATGGGTAAAAAATAGTGAAAATGAGTGTATCTTAGACCCACATCACAACCCTACACTTTACCTTTGTTTATCCTCGAAAAACCACTAAACCATTAATTTGAACCATCCTTCTACTTTATAACCCTTAGGTTATCTTCACCTAGATTTCTAAGATACTACAATCCAGATACTCTCAAGCAAGGTGTGTTCAAATAATTCAAAACAAAGGACTTCTATCAAGATGATGCAACCTCTAAAACTGACTCACTAACATCATATGTTGGTTATATTGACATTACATTATCAAGTAAAGATGTCAAATAGATCACCAAGCTTATGTCACCAATATGCCCTCACTTCAAGAGAGATGTCCTGTAACACCTTGAACTTTCAAGATAAGATTTTAACCATTCTAAGTATGTAGATAGAACTGAACATGATGGATTTTATTGTACCCATGTGTTAAGATCAATTCTTAAGTGTGGGAAGTTCATTGGATATGAATTAAGGTCTTAAGAAACCTCTAGTACAAGGTTGAGGTGAGAGACTTCCTACCAATTAAGTTTTTGTATAAGTTCTTACTTAGATCAACTTCAAACAATCACTCCTCCAAGAATTTGAAGAGTTATGTGGATCGCTACCTATAAAATTAAAGGTCTTTGAGTCTTCTTTCCAATACCACCAACCATTTTTTAATACGAGTCTAAAGCAAGAAGTTATAAATATTTTAGTGAGGCACTATCAAATAGTCTCAAACTGAACCATCGACTGTCCTTGTAGCGGTCCATCATAAAAATGGCAAACCGTCATGCGTAGGTAGTTCATGGGAACTTCCTAAGAGTTTGTGCATCATTTTGATGGTCCGTATGTCAGTTTTTTTCTAGATTTTTAAAAAAGTACATTTTGAGTTTATTTTCCCACTTTTCTCACTATTGGTCGACCCCAATAGCCCTCAAGAGCTCTTTTCAACCCTCCTAAGTCTAGGAAAGTCTTCTCCATTATTATCTAAGTAAATTTAGTAAATTCTACTCCCAAATTAGGGATTCTAGCAAGGTTCCTCACCATGAAATCTTAGGGTTCTTCAAGAATATTTTGCCCTAAGTACCAAGAGTGAGAAAAATGCAAACCCTCCTTCATGATTTGGAGCATTTAAGATATGTAAGGCTAATCCTTCAGTGTGAGTATCCCATTCTTTCCCACAACCATGTCTAAATTTTAGTTTAGTGCTCAAATTGATGTTTTAGGGTTTCATGTAGATCCTATAACCTTGTTTTCTCTATCTCTGGATGATGATCCCTGTATTCCCCATGAAACTTAGTAGAAATCTCTGAGTTTAAAACCTATTTGTCGACTTGCTATATATCATTCATGCTCAGGTAATCCAGTGAAATTAATTTGAAAGTCATCCTATACTCTGCATAAATTATCTCATGTTTCCTATGAAACTAGTTATGAGTTTTAAAGTTACTTTACGAAATGTCTACATATTTCATCATGAATAATATAAGGTTTTGAAAAAGGAGAATGTTCTTATCTTGAAAAACAAATTAGCATGATCATTGAAAAATTAAAGCATCAGGCTTAACCAATAGTTATTTCATATGATTTCTAGCACAAGGTTCACCAGTAATGTTTATATGAATTTGAGAAAAATCTCACCAGCATGTTTTCAGTATAAGTATGAGCACTGTAGTTTTAAGAGGATTATTTAACACCAAGATGGATAAGGGTTCAAATAACTCAAGCCCCAAAACTACATACTCCAGTAGAGGATAGGATTGTGTCATTGATTGGAGTGGCTCCTCTTTTAAGCCCCTAGTACATGCTTAGTTTGGATCCATAGTTTAATTTTGTTCTATACCCTATAAAGGTATAGGATAGCTCTCCCAATCGGGATAGAGATCAGACATCATGATCTCGCATGGTGTATGTCAGTTATAAGAAACTTCTCAATCAGAAAACATAGTATTTTTTAATTTAAATATTATTTGATGGCATTAGGCCACTAGTTCCTAAACATGTTCTATGATACCTTGCATACAATTTACTTATTAAAGAATGTTAATTGCTCAGTTACTTAGTTTTTAGCTTATGATTCAGACTGTTAGATATTCATTTTTACTTCATGTCTTCAAAAGTTTCAGACATCCAGTTTATCCTATTATTTTATCCTGTCAGTGCATTTATGATTCAGACAATCAGTATATTTGTATCTCAACACTCAGTTACGTCATGGCCTTGATTTTATATCATATTCATGTCTCAATTGTTTCAGATTATCATATATTAGTATTGCTTTACTTCAGCTTTATTACATATCGTGCACTCCATGTACTAATGTCATTTGGATTTGCATCATTTTATGATGTAGATTTAGATACTTAGGTTCATGATAAGACATTTCAGTAGGCTCCATCTCCTTAGCTTTGGGTGAGACCTCTTTATTTTCAAAGGGCTTAGTTTGTAGTCTATTTCAACAGTTTTGTTTTGTTTACATAAAGGTAGACCATGGGCCTTATTTTAGTAAATAGTATTCAGTTATGTTAGTAGAGGCTTCATAGATATTAGTTGATCAGTCAGTTCAATGTTATGTTTCAGAATTCAGTTTGGCTATAAATGTTATTATTTTTATAAAAGTATTTTTTAATTAATTTAAATATCGAAACTTATACTACTTTTACTATTAGTTCTAGTAGTATACCAGACCAAGGGTATGCTCAGGAAAGCAATGGCATCGGGTACCAATACTACCCAGTGTAGGGTTGGGGCGTCACCCTCTCAAAAGAATTCATATATATACATGATATACCAGTCTTTCCCATAGTGTAATGCTACATTAACTCAAGCATAGAAACATAGGATCAACAGGTCTATATTTGGTTGTCATGTCGGCTAATGGATGGGTAGAAAATATTTCACTAGAATAGTGACTACTCTCCTTATATACTTTTAAGACTTACAACTTCTAATCTTTTTAAGCTCTTCTTTTTCCTTCTACAATTTTTTTACTTTCCCTTCACATCATTCTTTCTTTTTAAGCATTCACCCTTTTTATTCATTGTTAGCAGGGAATAATATTTATATTACTTTTTTTTCTCACCTTACTACAACAACTATCTTTATGCATAGGTACTCTTTCATTCTATCTCTTTTATTTCCAATCCAATTTCTTCTTGACTAACGATTATTTTCCCTTTACTTTTTAAGTCATTACATTCAAAGTTAACTAAGGACTTTTGAATGAAATTATTACATGTTCAACCAATGTAAGAGGAGTGCCAATAGTCTATTAAAGAAATTAGAGCTGTGTCATTTCATGATGTAAATTTAGGTACTTAGGTTCGTGATCAGACATTTCAGTAGGCTCCATATCCTCAGCCTTGGGTAAGACCTCTTTATTTTCAAAGGGCTTAGTCTGCAGTTTAGTTCAAAAGTTTTATTTTATTTACATAAAGGTAGACCGAGGGCCTTGTCCTAGTTATCAATATTCAGTTATGTCAATAGGGGTTTCATAGATAGTCAATTGATCAGTCAGTTCAGTCTTATGTTCCATAATTCAACTTGATTATAAATGTCATTATTTTTATAAAAGTATTTTTTATTGATTTAAATATCAAATCTTATTTCATGTTTTCAAAGCTTCTGCTTATCTTTCAGTGTCAGTTCTACTAGTATGCCAGACCAAGGGTACTCTTGGGCCAAGAATGGCATCAGGAGCTAGTCGCGCTAAGGGCATAAGCTCGGGATATGACAAACTTAGTATTAGAGCATAGAGTTCAAGTGTCCTAGGGAGTCTTGAAAGTGTGCCAATAAAATCTCATTTATGGCTGTGAGGGACCCACTTCCATAAATGAGGGACTACAAACATTTAAGAAAAGTTTCTATCCTTTCATACTCTAGATCATGCAATAGAGCAGTTCCATAAGAGACTTATCTAGATTTAGGCGTTGCTCCAATTTCCTACGACTAAACTTCATTTTCGAGGTGATAAAAGTAGTAGAGCTCAATATCTTATTAATGTGGTGCTCTTAGATGGAGCCATAAAAAATTCCATATATTGCACAAGGGCTTGAAAGGATCCCACTTGTGCACTTAAGTCTATTGAACTGAAAGAATGCACTCTTGCTTATATGATTTGTGTGTTTGAGCATACAGTAGGATGTACCCTCAGACCTTTTCTAAAACTTTGTTCCATATGACACCTTTAAGGGGGAAAGTATATCTCTAAATGCTTGGGTAGTGTTTGCATATGAGAGATAGTATTATTTGGGGTGTTATAAGCTATAAGTAGTAGAATGACCTCAGAGCCAAAAATAAAAAATCAGAAGTGTAGTAGCCTAAAGGTGGAGATAGAAATTGATTGAAGTAATTAGTTGGAGTCATATAGCCATTATATAATTAATGGTGGTGATATGTCCTTAGGTGTTGACTGAGGTGTAGCAAGACTTGTGCACATTTTATCGTAGCAAGTAGAGAAAGGATTGTTGGTTAAGTTTACTTAGAAGTATGCCTGAGATTGGGAAGAAGTTTATGATGGATATCATTGTCCTAGTAAAGATCATGTATAGGTTGTGTACGGAAGGATAACATAGTTAGGGTTGACAGATTTAGGCTATACTTTATGATTTTGATGAGAGGACCTATGATATTTGCAGGGTTATGAATCTAGTTACGCAAGGGATGTACAATAAATAGATAAGTAGTATTGGTGTTGTGAAGAAGAATGTTCTTGTAGGTTACAATCAGATAGATGGTGTGATTAAGATCGACTATTGTGTCATGAACTTTCAATGGACTAGTGTTTCTTGACGGTTTTTATTTAGTAGCTATAATACAGAGTAGTATAAATAGATAGTGTTTCCATCCATGTTTAGTACTAGATACTTTTCTTGAACTTTAGATGATCACCTTGGTGAAAGGAATGATAGTATGAGGATGATAATGCCAATTTTGTGGATTTGATCCAGTAGGCTTAACATATCATATGCAAGAACTTAAGTTGATAACTTACAACAAGTGTGAATGTGTAAGCATGATTTATGAGGACTGGAGATGAACAAGTGAATGATGGCTAAGTCATTAGGTAAAGAAGAGCCTTAAGTTTTATAAATAAGGATGTGTACCCAAGGTAGTATGTTGTTACATGAGATACATAGTGTGGAGAGCTATGTATCTCCAGTTTAGTATCCTTGTGTTTCAAAGTGTGGAGAATGCTAGGTATGTATTATATGATGTCCCTAAGAGCTAAATCGCGGGGATTATAGATAGACAGGATATGTTGAGTCTCTTAATATAGTTTTAATTCTTTTGAATTAGGTACATAGAAATTTAGAGGTGTTATGTTAGTAGGCTGATAAGAGGAGACCATATTGTTCAAAAGTACATCAATAAGAGCATAAGTTATGGAAGGATAGCCCTAGAGGCAAGAGAAAGTCAAGAGATATCTCAGAATGAAGTCCTAGCAAATTTTTTAGTATATACAGATGTAGTCTTTGAGGGAGAGTTTAACATTCATGTGTATGTTGATATCCCAAACATGCATAGTTATTTGATTGTAATCCAGCTTAAGGATGAAGTCCGCAGACTTAGAATGTTAACCTTGTAGCTAAGGGGGTGATGATGGGGTGAAGAACCAAGTCATGTCTTAAATTCCTAACAGTAGAGAGTTTCAGGAAAGGTAATGATTATATAATGATCCATTCTTATTCTAGCGTATCCCTTGGTCTCCAGTATAAATGACAGTATACTGAAACATAATTATTCCATGCCTATGACTTGGGTTTATGCACTCCATATAGATTCATATTCATTCTCAGTTCTTAGAATGCAAAGCAATTTTTTCAAGAAGCGATCTTGATCTTACTATAGAATTCTATAAATTTCAGCCTTATGTTTTACAGCTCATGATATATGAACTCATGTCTCACAATATGCTTGGTCCTATGCACTCAGTATATGCCTTAATTGCTAATGAAACCCTGCTATATCATGTATATGCTCAAATAGGATTTCTTGAATGACTCGTGCTTATGATTTCCTTACTCTAAGCCCTATGTACATTCACACATATGGGTGACGAGTGGTTATGACACATCCATGCTCAGAATAACCCTATATTCATGCCTTATGTGTCCAGTATGTAAAGTACTCGTGTCCATTGCACTTGATTTTGCACTTGATTTTGCACTTGATTCCTCGAGCCTCACCTTGAGTGAAAAGGTCACCCTAAGTATAAGTAATGATTTAATAGTATCTCATTTATTCCTCATGCTCATACACTATTCATTTTGTGATCCTCTTTATGACTTGATAGATAGTAGTGAAAGATCTTAACGTAAGGGAAGGATGGGAGAAAGTAGATACTCCTTTTGATGACAGTTGTGGTGTACTAGTTCCATCTTAGATTATAAATGTATATGAAATGTGAGATAAGGGTTAGTTATGCTTAATATTTAGATGATAATAATTGGTGTGTCTCTTTGTAGAAGTTTATGAAGTTGCAGTTGTAGGTATTCTAGGGAAGATGGGGGAATCAGAAGATAATGTAAACTACAAAGAAAACATGAGATGATTATAGTGATAGGCTTGAATGTCGTGTTGATATACATGTGGATCATTGAATTATGTAACTAGTGATTTCTTGATTAGAGCTCGAGGTTGGTTAATTTTTGTGAAAAGAAGAAGTAGTATTCTTGGGGGGATAACTCTAGATGCAAGAGATTTTGTTGAGTTAGGTTTGAATGTGGTGAAAGCATGTAGTTAGACTAAGACTTTAGTATCTATATGTGCACATATGAGAATTATAAGTTGTAAATGATAAGTGTAGTATTAAGAGGAGTTAGAAAAGTTATTAGGGATTTATATGCTTAAAGGTTGTCAGTCATATTGCTTGAGGAAAAAGAAGTCGTATTCATACTCCTTGCCCGATGCACTCATGTTTCATGTTATGAGCATCAGATTGAATGAGACTTATGCCCAAATCCATGTCATTTATGCTCTATGAACCTAGGTCAGATGACTAGTATACTCAGGCCACATTAACATTTTATATTCAGATGTCTCATGTGACTCGTGCTTACAATTCTTTGCCTTAGAATGCTATGAAATTTCCCCATGAGGATGATGTCTTGTATGAACAATGAAGAGTAAGGTATGTTTTGAGAGAAAGTTCGGTTTCCATACTTTAAGAGGCTAATGGGGGCCAAGTCTATGTTCCTATGCATTTATTTAGGTCAATATGCCTTTCAATGTCCAATGAAACTCACGATAGTGTTTCCAGTAGACTGATAGTCATTTAAAGATAGAGTTAGTCCCGTCCGTGAAGGAAACTCTACAAAAAAAATTAGAAAATTTTAGAGTTAGATCCTATCTATGTCCATGACCACCATTTGAGGACGAATGATCCCAAAGGGGGATATTATAACGCCTTGAACTTTTGGGATAAGATTTGAGCCATTCTAAGTATGTAGATAGACCTAAACTTGATCTATTTTACTATACTTAGGTGTTAATATCAATTCTTAAGTGTGTAAAGTGCATTGTATATGAATTAAGGTTATAAGAAACCTCTAGCTGTCATGACCTAATTTCTCGGTCATGATGGCACCTACAACCCCAGTAGACGAACCATTCCCCGTAGCCTGAAATAGTTGGTAATGGGCTACTATCTAACAGTTAAGCGAAAGAACAGTTTAAATAAACGAAGAAAGAAAACAAGATGAAGAAATAAGCAACATGAGTATATATAACAATATGTGGAAGCTAAACCAAACCCCCAAAACCTAGTATCATAGTATAGAGCCAGAACTACATATAAGGAGTACAAAGGATCCAAAATACAATACACAAATGTCTCCGAGTAGTAATAAAGTACATGATGAAAAAGATAACTAAAAGCTAAGCTCCGGTCATCAAGAGCTCACCCTCAGTCAGAGATATCCCCTAAACGGCTCCTCGTACGAGTCTCCAATGAGCTAACGGTGATGCCCACACTAGGATCTTCACCAGAAGATGCAGAGTGTAGTATGAGCACCAAATGTGAAGCAAAAGGTACCCAGTAGGTATCATAAGTTGACTGGGCACTTATAAGATAAAAGCATAGTAACAGGCAGAATAGAAGCAATTAGTCACCAAATCAACAAAGAAGTACACAGAAACTAGCCTAGAGGGAAGACAACAAAAAACAACATACAAGGCAAGCAAGTAGAATATATACACAACAGTCACAAGTGAAAGTAAGAAAAGAGGCACCTGGGATCCTTGCAATAACAATATATAAGGAGTTCAGAAAAATGGACGGTATATCAGTAACCTCAATTAAAAAGAGAAGGAGGGAAACAAAGTAACGATAGCATGCTTAAAATAGGAGTAATAACCAAACCCATCCACACAATACTAGTTCTAATATCGAGTCACAATAGGAATTCAGCATAAGGAATCACAAAGCTCGGTAAAGTAATAACAAGTCTACCTACAGTCCCAACCGGCGCCCAGACACATGAGGAACACAACTAAGTTAAGAAAAACCCTCAGGCATCCCATACTACCGGAGCGTACACGCAACAAACAACAAACAAGGGTGGAACCTCACACAAATGAATGGTATGATATAATAAGCCAAATTAAGTGTGGTAATAGTAACGTATGTTTCCCGCTTCCAGCGTCTTATAAGGACCAGAAGATGGGATCGATGGAAGGTCACAGCCATATACCTCTACTACACTATATACCCCCTTATGACACTCGCAACACGTAGCCCCTGGCCTAGAATGGAAAGGTCCATGTAGGCCCCTGACCAACATACTAGATGCCCCGCAAATCTTGAAAGTCCTCAAGTAAATCTGCCTAGAGTGTATCCGGGTCTAAATCAGTAAGTCAAAAATTAGGTCTAGCGCACGGCCCGACTGAGCCTAGTATCATCTTGTAACACCTCAAAATTCAGACCATCTTTTAACATCCAGATATCAGTAAAACTTAAGAAAAATTCATCTCTAGTCAAGCCCCACGGGCTGACCTACAGGCATCATGGACCCGACGGGCAGTCGAACGGCTTGTGAGGAGGAGCTAGCGCCCTAGTCCCAGGCTCCCCTGCCCTAACAGGCAAATCGCCATGGGCGTTGCCGATGCGACAAGCCATGGGTCTGCTCGTGGGAATGGTCCAAGGGGCCAGCCCAGCCTCTCCATCTCGATGCCCTAGCCAACATGCCATCGCAGGTCTGACGCCCGTCGGGTGGCCCATCCGGCGGTGATTATTTTTAAAGTTTCCAGTTTTAAGTGGGGGCATTCTAGTCTTTTCTTCATTCTTTTAGCTATGACTATAAATAGTCTTAGGCTTATTTTATTTAAGAAAAACCCCAAAACAAATCAATTCCTCCCAAATGAGTTCTCAAGCAGAAAATAAGTGTCTTCTCCAATTTCCAGGCCTAGGGTTCTCTCCTCCAAGCTTCAACTTCAGATTCCTTGAAGGGATTTTCATCCACCAGGTATGTGGGAATTCAGTAAGGGCTTAGTTCACTCTTATGCCCAAAAACCTCAGACTCTTTCAATGATTTTCATGAATTTAGGACTAGGGTTCTTGTCCGTGTTTGCAGATTGTTTTAGAAAGCCATGCTCATGATTCATATATGATTTTCACACTGTTTTCGATAACACATACTGATTTTCAATGAATTTCTTAGATAGTTACAAGGTCTTTAGAAATCATGTACTTAGCCCTAAATTATAGTAATTTCCTAAACATGTTAGTCTTTTCCAAAATTGAACCTAGACTACTAGTTTGGAGTTAGAAATCAAGAACTCAGTCAGATTTTCAGGTTACTACAGTATTTCAGAAAAACAATGTTTTTAGATCAGTTTAGTTCTGTCTCATGAATTCAGGATTACAAATTAAATGATCTATAGTATTCAGTTTGGGAGTAGTATTTAGCACCGAGTTGGACTAGGGTTCAACGTACCCTCAAGTCCCAGAACTACATGCCATCGTAGGTTTATAAGTCCCCTCTGTTGGGTATCAGTTTTAGTGATCACACCACAGTCATGCCTTTATACCCTGGCAAGGTATATTGGGTCCTCTCAATGGGGCGTATATATCGGACTCCACATCTAGCTCACGTGGTTTATGTCGATTAATAAACTCTTCCACAATATCAGTTTCAGTAAGGTACTTAGGGCCCGCAGTTATAATTATTCTCTATTTTAAGCATGCTTTCAGTTATTCCTGCATTCCAGTCTTTATGTATTATTATATATTGGGCCTATGTACATTAGCCCAGTTCAGATTACATGTTTGACCAGTATTTCAACATGTATATATATTCAGTCAGCTTTGCATATCCCTCATGCTCAGTACATATGAAGTACTGACGCATACTCTATGCTACATCCTATTATGATGCAGGCTCAGGTTCTCAGCTTCAGCCTCGTGATTAGCTCGCCCAGTACCATATCAGCGACAGTCAGTGGTGAGTCCTCATCATATGCGAATATATCTTTTACATGTTTTTTGAGTTAGTTTGTCTTTACTTTCAGTATTTGGAGTTAGTTGGGGGTTGTCCAAGAATCTCATCAGTATTAGAGGCTTTCAGACATTGAGTCAAACTCAGTTGATTTGGGTTGTTCTACTTTGAACTCAATTATTTCCTTCAGATATTCTTAGTGGATTCTTTCAGATAATATTCATCATTCAGTTATGCTTTTGCTTGTTTAGAATTATTTTAGTATGCTTGTGATTCACCAGATTTAGGGTTAGCTTGGGGTTACTTGTGACCGTAGGTCCTGCGTTACATCTAGAGGCTAGCCTCAGGGCATGACAAACTTGGTATCAGAGCCTCAGGTTCAAGAATACTAGGGTGTGTAAAATCAACACTAAGTAGAGTCTCTTTCATGGGTGTTAAGCGCGCCACACTTATGAGAGAGAGGCTACAAGGTGTTTTAAGAAAAAAAACTTCACTTCTTTCATTATCTTTATCGTGCGATGAAGTTTAGTTCAGTTTCTCCTCTCTAATTTATTCGTTATGCATTTCAGATCATGCCTCCTCACAGAGCTAACGCATACAATGCTAACGCAGTTCCTCAGATCCCAAACCATGAGGTTACGAATGCAGAGTTCCATAATGTGATCCAGCTGTTGGCTCAGATTGTAGCCAATCAGTAGGCCCCAGTTCCTGCGAACCCTGCTGGTGGATCAGCTGTAGCCAGGGTTTATGATTTTGTTCGTATGAATCCTCTAGAGTTTCTAGGGTCGAAGGTTGGTGAAGACCCATAGAATTTCATTGATGAGATCAAAAAGATTCTTGAGGTGATGCAAGTGGCTGGTACTGATAGTGTTGAGTTAGCATCCTATCAACTCAAAGATGTGGCTCACATCTGGTTCACGCAGTGGAAGGACAACAGGGGTGTGAATGCACCTCCTGTGACATGGGACTATTTTACTGAAGCTTTTCTGGATAGGTTTTTCCCGAGAGAGTTGAGGAAGGCTAAGGCCTAGGAGTTTATGAATTTGAGGCAGGGGTCGATGTTAGTCCAGGAATATGGATTGAAGTTCACTCAGCTTTCCAGGTATGCTCTGCATATGGTGGCCGACTCGAGGGTTCAAACGGGAAAGTTCTTATTTAGAGTATTCGATCTGGTGAAGACAGAGTGCAGGAATGATATGCTATAAGGGGATATGAATATCTCTAGACTGATGACCCATGCTCAGTAGGTTGAGGGGGATAAGCTCAAGGAAATGGCTAGAGATAAAAAAAAGGCTAGGATAAGTAACTATGAATATTCTCAGCAGAGGTCAGGTGGTGGGAGTCGCTCATAGTTTTAGCAGAGGTCCGCAACCCTAGCGACTTCAGTAGCTAGCGCTCCATCTCCCAGTCCTCGATAAGACCATAAAAGAGGAGCATCAGACACTAAGTCTTAGGGTAGTGCTTCAGGTAACCGTACTTTTCCATCATGCCCAAAGTGTGGTAAGAACCATCCGGGTGAGTGTCTTGCTGGTAGACAGGGGTGTTTTGGGTGTGGTCAGCTTAGTCATAGGTTGAAGGACTGCCCCTCCGCCAGGCATGGACAGGGAGGTAACAAAGCTCAGTCTACTACTTCAGCAACTCCAGCGGGCCTTCCCACTCAGCAGGGTGCCTTGTCAGGTACCGGTGGTGGTCAGTGTCAGGAAGATTATATGCTCTTCAGACTTGACAGGAGTAGGAGGATTCTCCCGATGTGGTCACGGGTACGTTGCAAGTCTTCCATTTAGATGTTTATGCATTATTAGACCCAAGTGCTACACTTTCCTTTGTAACCCCTTACATAGAAGTAAATTTTGGTGTCAGTCCAGAAATCCTCCCGGAACCTTTCTCAGTCTCTACTCCAGTTGGTGACCCAGTTATAACTAGACGGGTATACAAAAATTTCCTGGTCACAGTTTCCCAAAAAGTCACCTCAACTGATCTTGTAGAGTTAGAGATGACTAACTTCGATATTATTCCTTGGCATGGATAGTTATGCCTTAGTTGATTGAAGAACTAGGGTCATTTGATTTTAGTTCCCAAATGATCAAGTCTTAGAATGAAAAAGGTAGTACCTCGGTGCCTGTAGGTCGATTCATCTCTTACCTTAAGGCCAGAAAAATAATTTCCAGGGGGTATATCTATCACCTTGTTCGAGTTAAGTATTCAAACTCCAAAACCCCAACTCTTGGGTCAATCCCTGTGGTGAATGAGATCCCAAAATTATTTCTAGAAGATCTTTCTGGAGTTCCTCCCGAATGGGAAATTGACTCCGGAATAGATCTCCTTGTGAATACCCAACTTATTTTGATTCCTCCTTACAGAATGGCTCCAGCCGAGCTTAAGGAGTTGAAGGAATAGTTGAAAGATCTTCTAGATAAGGGCTTTATCAGACCCAGAATCTCTTTATAGATTGCTCTAGTGCTCTTCACGCGTAAGAAATACGGTTCTCTCAGGATGTGCATAGACTACCGCCAGTTGAACAAAGTCACAATCAAGAATAAATATCCTATCCCCAAGATTGATGACTTGTTCGACCAGCTTTAGGGTGCTAGTTGCTTCTCTAAGATAGACCTCAGATCCAGCTATCATCAGCTCAGAGTCAGAGATAGTGACATCTCGAAGACAGCCTTCAGGACTCGGTATGGTCACTATGAATTTGTTGTGATGTCTTTTGGACTAACCAATACTCCTATAGCTTTCATGGACTTAATGAACAAGGTGTTCAAATAGTATTTGGACTTGTTCTTCATTGTCTTTATTGATGATATCCTTGTTTATTTTCGAAATGAGGAGGAGCATGTGAATCATCTGAGGGTCATTCTGTAGACTCTTAAGGACCACCAGTTATTCGCCAAGTTCAGTAAGTGTGAGTTTTGGTTGAAATCAATTGATTTTCTTGGTCATGTGGTGTCTAGTGAAGGCATCCGAGTTGAATCTCAGAAGATTGAGGTAGTAAAAGACTGGCCCATACCCACCTCTCTGATAGACATCAGAAGTTTCTTGGGTTTGGTTGGTTATTACAGGAGGTTTGTAGAAGGATTTTCATCCATAGCTTCCTCATTGACCAAGTTGACTCAGAAAAAGGTCAAGTTCCAGTGGTCAGAGGAGTGTGAGAAAAACTTCTTAGAACTGAAGACCAGGTTGACTACAGCTCCCGCTTTGACTCTACCAGAGGGTTCAGACGGTTATGTGGTTTATTGTGATGCATCCAGGGTCAGCCTGGGTTGTGTTTTGATGCAGCAGGGTAAGGTCATAGCTTATGCTTCTAAACAGCTTAAGGCCCATGAGAAGAACTACCTGACTCATGACCTCGAGCTTGCAGTTGTTGTGTTTGCCCTAAAGATCTGGTGAAACTACTTTTATGGTTTTCATGTTGATGCGTTCACAAATCATAAGAGCCTTCAGTATGTGTTCACCCAGAAAGAGTTGAATCTTTGTCAGAAAAAGTGGCTTGAGTTCCTCAAAGACTATGATATGAATGTGCTTTACCATCCGGGTAAGGCCAACGTAATGGCTAATGCCCTCAGCAGACTGTCCATGGTTAGTCTGTCACATGTTGATGAGGAGAGAAAGGAATTAGCCAGGGATGTTCATAGGCTTGCTTGCTTAGGAGTTTGCCTCATGGACACGACAGCTGGTGGTGTGATAGTCCAGAATGGGTCAAAATCTTCATTGGTAGCGGAGGTTAAAGAGAAACAAGATAGTGATCCAATATTGCTTCAGTTGAAAGGTGCAGTTCGTAAGCAGAGAGTAGAGGTTTTCTCCCAAGGGAGAGATGGTGTGCTTCATTACCAAGGCCGTTTATGTGTTCCTAATGTGGGTGAGTTGAGGTAGCAGATCTTTACAGAAGCCCATAATTCCAGATACTCTATTCATCCGGGTGCCACTAAGATGTACTGTGATCTACGAGAAGTCTATTGGTGGAACAACATGAAAAGGACATCACAGATTTTGTGGCTAAGTGTTCCAACTGTCAACAGGTCAAGGTAGAACATCAGAAGCCATGAGGTGTGACTCATGAGATTAGCATTCCTACTTGGAAGTGGGAAGTGATAAACATGGATTTTATTATGGGTTTACCTCGTACTCATAGATATCATGACTCTATTTGGGTGATAGTAGATAGAGCCACTAAGTCAGCCCATTTCTTGGTTGTCAAGACTATAAATTCAGTGGAGGACTATGCCAAACTCTACATCAACGAGATAGTCAGGTTGCATGGGGTTCCCTTGTCTATCATCTCAGATAGAGGTCCTCAGTTTACCTCTCATTTCTGGAGATCTTTTCAGAAAGGTCTTAGTACTCAGGTGAATCTCAGTACAACATTTAATCTGCAGACGGATGGTCAGGCAGAGTGTACTATTCAGACCTTCAAGGATATGTTGAGAGCTTGCGTGATCGATTTCAAGGGTAGTTGGGATGATCACCTACCTCTAATAGAGTTTGCCTATAATAACAACTTATATTCCAGTATTCAGATGGCCCCATATGAGGCACTTTATGGGCGTAGATACAGGTCACTGGTGTGTTGGTTCAAAGTAGGTGAAGCAGCCTTGATTGGGCCAGATTTGATTCATGAGGCTATGGAGAAAATTTAGCTCATCAGGGATAGACTAAGGACAGCTCAGAGTCGTTAGAAGTCCTATGCAGATGTGAGGAGAAGGGACTTAGAGTTTGAAATCGATGATTGGGTTTTCCTGAAGGTGTCACCCATGAAGGGGGTGATGAGATTTGGCAAGAAAGGGAAGCTCATTCCCAGGTATGTAGGTCATTACAGAATCCTGAAGAGGGTTGGTAATGTGGCTTATGAGTTAGAGTTACCGGCAGAACTAGCAGCGGTTCATCTAGTCTTCCACATTTCCTTGTTGAAGAAGTGTGTGGGTGATCCGGCATTGATAGTACCTTTAGAGAGTGTGGTTGTGAAGGATAGACTCACCTATGAGGAGGTCCCAGTTGAGATTCTTGACCGTCAGGTTCGTAGGTTGAGAAATAAAGAGGTCGCTTCAGTAAAGGTTTTGTGGAGGAATCAGTCCATAGAGGGAGCTACTTGGGAAGCAGAAGCAGCCATGATGGCCAAGTACCCTCACCTTTTTCCTTCCGATTAAGCTTCGGCTTGAGGTAATAGTTCCTTTCCAGTCTCTCAGTTTCCTCTTATGCATGTCAGTCTCAGAAGCATGCTTTCCCAGCTATTCTAGTATTTCCAGCATGTTTACATGTACTCAAAATTAGACTCTATCAGATATCAGCTTCTAGTAATCAGTTGGTAGGGATTGCAGCTCTTTCCCTTCAAACTCAACTTACTTAGTCTCCATTCGAGGATGAATGACCCCAAAAGGGAGATATTGTAACACCTTAGAATTTAGACTAGCTTTTAACACCCAGATCTCAGCATAACTTATGAAAAATTCATCTCCAGTCAAGCCCCATGGGCTGACCCACGAGAGTCATGGAACGACAGCCCGTCAGAGGTCCCCGTGGGAAGGGCCCAGAGGCTTAGTCCAAGCTGGCTCCAGCCAGATAGGGGACTCGATGGGCGTCGGAGGTCTGATGGGCCATCGAGCAACCCATGAGGAGGAGCTAGCACCCTAGTCCCAGGCTCTCCTGCCCTAATGGGGAAATCACCACTAGCGTTGCTGATGCAATGGGCCATGGGTCTACCCATGGGAATGGTCCAGGCCAACCCAGCCTGCCCCATCCTGATGCTATGACTGACGGGCCATCGTAGGTCTGACGCCCATCGGGCGGCCCATCCAGCGATAATTATTTTCCAAGTTTCCAGTTTTAAGTGGGGCATTCCGGTATTTTTCCAATTCTTTTAGCTCCAACTATAAATAGTCCTAGGCTTATTTTTTTTTAGGAAAAAACCAAAAAACAAATCAATTCCTCCCAAATCAGTTCTCAAGCAGAAAAGAAGCGTCATCTCTAATTTCAAGGCCTAGGGTTCTCTCCTCCAAGCTTCAATTTCAGATTCCTTGCAGGGATTTTCATCCACCAGGTATGTGAGAATTCAGTAAGGGCTTAGTTTGTTGGGAATTTAGTAAGGGCTTAGTTCGCTCTTATTCCCAAAAATGTCAACTCTTTCAATGATTTTCATGAATTTAGAACTAGGGTTCTTGTCCCTGTTTTCAGATTGTTTTAGAAATCCATGCTCATGATTCATATATGATTTTCACACTGTTTTCGATAACACATACTGATTTTCAATGAAAGGTCTTTAGAAATCATAGACTTAGCCCAAAATTATAGTATTTTCCTAAACGTGTTAGTCTTTTCCAAAATTGAACCTAGACTACTAGTTTGGAGTTAGAAATCAAGAACTCAGTCAGATTTTCAGGTTACTACAGTATTTCAGAAAAACAATGTTTTTAGATTAGTTTAGTTCTGTCTCATGAATTCAGGACTATAGATTAAATAAGCTATATTATTCAGTTTTGGAGTAGTATTTAGCACTGAGTTGGACTAGGGTTCAGCTTACCCTCAAGTCCCAGAACTACGTGCCATCTTAGGTTTATAAGTCCCCTTTATTGGGCATCAGTTTTAGTGATCACGCCACAGTCATGCCTTTATACCCTAGAAAGGTATATTGGGTCCTCTCTATAGGGCATATACATCGGACTCCATGTCTAGCTCACGTGGTTTATGTCGGTTAATAAACTCTCCCACATTATCAGTTTCAGTAAGGTACTTAGGGCCCGCAATTATAATTATTTTGTGTTTTAAGCATGCTTTCAGCTATTCTTGCATTCCAGTCCTTATGCATTATTATATATTGGGCCTATGTACTTTAGCTCAGTTCAGATAACATACTTGACCAGTATTTCAACATGTATATTCAGTCAGCTTTGCATATCCCTCATGCTCAGTACATCCGAAGTACTGACGCATACTCTATGCTGCATCCTATTATGATGTAGGATTAGGTTCTCAGCTTCAGCCTCGTGATTAGCTGACCTGGTGCCATATCAACGACAATCAGTGGTGAGTCCTTATCATCTGAGGACATATCTTTTACATGCTTTTTGAGTTAGTCTGTTTGTCTTTACTTTCAGTATTTGGAGTTAGCTGGGGGCTTGTCCCAGCAGCTCATCAGTATTAGAGGCTTCAGACATAGAGTCAAACTCAGTTGATTTGGGTTGTTCTACTTTGAACTCAGTTATTTCCTTCAGCTATTCTTAGTGGATTCTTTCAGATTATATTCATCATTCAGTTATGCTTCTGCTTGTTTAGAATTATTTCAGTATGCTTGTGATTCACCAGATTCAGGGTTAGCTTGGGGTTACTTATGACCCTAGGTTCTGTGTTACGTCTAGGGGCTAGCCTCGGGGCGTGACAAATCCTGAAGGAGGTAGTAAAACAAGTCTAGCGCACGACCCCGTCGAGTTTAGGTTAAGTGGAAATAGTGATAAAACACCCCTTTATTCTCTCTTACCCCAAGAAGATCCATTAAAACAGTACCAAACCCTTTTACAATCATTTTTACCAAAAATGGGCCCCACGGGCCATGCAAGGTTTAGAAAATCATGAATAGTAGGCCCCAAGCCCAAAACCATAGTAAAGTCACCTAGAAATCCCTCTTACATGCATGACAAATGGTATATACGTTCACAATAGTGGCCCACGGCCTAAAATCAACCTATCGGTCCTGCACAGGCTCCAATCGCTCTACAGTATAGATAACCAGCCTAAAATTGTGATATTGATGTCCGGGACTCACGGACACCCTCGAATGGCCCATCGTCTATGTTCCAGAGTCAAATCAAGTCCAAACAGGCCCATAGGGGTTATAATATCAACTACGAGGAATACTACACACAATGGAGGAAGGAAATAGGGCAAACACGGAAAAGTAGTCAAGGTCTATGGTGCCAAGCTAATAACCCAACCCAAGGATGCCAATTAGTACAATTTTATCCCATATATGCGAAGTCTAGGGAGTTTAGACCGTAACCTACCTATCGTCTGACGACAAGATGCTGTCACGAAGATACCCAAGGCTGAACCGCTCCGAGAAGCTCTGAATGAGAATCAAACAATCATAATCACAATTAACACATCAAAACGAGACTAACAATACCCATATCACTATAATAATAGCTGGGTCAAAATTCGGGTCACTGATGGGCCTGTAGGCCCCGCAACTCGAATCCAAACCGGATGAGCGCACAATGATCACCACACCCCTAGGTGTTGCATGCTAAGATTATAGAGAGGATTTAGTCAGGGAAATGGCTCAAACCAGCCACCCAGCCAGAGTGGAAACGATGTTCCAAACTCAACAGAATCGACGAAACTTCTATACGAGGTCATTTCGTTGAAATGTTGACCCAAATCAACACTAGCTAAAACCAACCAACTAGCTGAAATGAGCCCGGCTCACCCGGGGCCTGAACCAACCACCAACCTAACACAAACTCATCATTCCAAAGCTAGTGGAATTGTCAGATTTCGAATTTGACACTCCGATCATCGAAAGCTGACCCAAGTTACACTTTCAACTTTAAATGGCTTGAAAATAGAAAAAACAACACTAAACCCATCTCAGGCCTCGACTAAAGGTTCAACTAGACCAAACTCAATGCTCCGGAGCTAACGGAACGGTTGGAATTCGATTATGAGCATGTTAGCTAAGAATGTTGACTAAAGTCAACAAATTTCTAAGTTAAGTCTCTAAAATAGGGAAATGGCCATAACAACCAAACGAACGGCCATGGCACCGAACCATCGGTCCCAACAAGCCATAAATAACTTGGGGCCACTACAGGGAGGCTCTAATAGTATAAAGAAGGCAGAAACACGAAAATGACTGTAAGAGTCATTACATCATCCACTACTAAAAAGAAACTTTCGTCCTCGAAAGTCAAGAAGAAAGAAGTACCTGAAGACTCAAACAACTACAGATACTGGGACTGTATATCTCTTTCAGTCTCCTAGGTAGCCTCCTCAACTGTACAATACCTCCAGTGAACTTTTACAATCGAAATCTCTCTAGATCACAATATCCTAACATCTCTGGCCAATATTGCAACCGGCTCCTTAACAAAGGACAAGCTCTCATCAAACTGAACCGAATCCCACTAAAACACATGAGACTCATCTGTAACATACAGGTGCAACATTGAAACATAAAATACCAGATGCATAGCTGAAAACATCAGAGGCAAGGCTAACTGATAGGCAACACTACCAACTCTCTGGAGGATCTAAAATGACCCGATATACTAGGGGCTAAGCTTGCCATGACGTCTAAATCTCATCACGCCCTTCATAGGCGACACACGAAGGAATACCAAATCATCAATAGTGAACTCTAAGGCACGAAGTCTACAGTTAACATAGATCTTTTGCCTACTCTGAGTTGCTCGAAGTCTATCGTGAATCACTCTAACTCCGTCTAAGGAATCTCAAAGCAAATTTGTACTCTGTGGCCTGGACTCCAACCCATCGAACCAACCAACCAACGATCTGCAATGCCTACCATACAATTCCTTAAAAGGTGCCATGTCGATGCTTGAATGAAAGTTATTATTATACGCAAACTCGGCCAAAGGCACAAACTGATCCCAAGAACCTCCAAAATCAAGAACACGGGATCGAAGCATATCCTCTAAGACCTGAATAGTCCTCTCGGACTGGGCATCTGTCTGAGGGTGGAAAGCAGTACTAAGCTGAACCTCTGTACCAAAATATCACTGAATAGCCCTCCAAAATTGATTTGTGAACTGAGTGTTGCGGTCTAAAATGATAGAAGCTGGGACCCCTGCAACCGAACAACCTCACCAATGTAGATCTGAGCTAACCTCTCAGCACCATAGGAAGTCTGAACCAACAAGAAATGGGCTGACTTAGTCAGCCTATCAACGATCACCTAGATAGAGTCAAAACCCCTAGAAGTACGAGGCAAACCAACTACGAAATCGATGGTAATCCCTTCCCACTTCCACTCAGAAATGGGAAGCCACTGCATCAAACCACCAGGTCTCATGTGCTCGAACTTCACCTGCTGACAGTTTAAGCACCGAGATACAAACTCTGCTATATCCTGCTTCATACCACTCTACCAGTAAAGCTATCTCAAGTCTCAATACATCTTCACCGCACTAGGATGAATGGAGTATCTAGAATAATGTGCCTCACGGAGTATCAACTGAATCAAATCACCAACCCCTCAGAATATAAAGTCGACCACAAAACCTTTAAACCCCATCTGAATCTAGAGTAGCCCGGATGTCCTCACCCTGAACCACCTAATCATGAAGGTCACACAACTGCTGATCCTCAAATTAACAGCTCTGGATCTGATCAACCAAGGTAGACCGAACCTCGACACTGGCAAGAACTCTGTTGGGATCCGATAAGTCAAGCCTAACAAAATGGTTAGCCAAGGACTAGATGTCCAAAACCAATGGTCGCTCAAAAGCTAAAAGTGAAGCTAGGCTGCCCATACATACCGTCTTTCGGCTCAAGGGATCCGCTACTACGTTTGCCTTGCCCAGATGATAAAGAATGGTGAAATCATAGTCCTTTAATAGCTCAATCCATCTCCCCTGCCTCGAGTTCAGCTCTCGCTAACTCATGATGTACTGAAGACTACGGTGATTAGTAAATATCTCACAATGAACTCTGTATAAGTAGTTCTTCCAGATCTTAAGCGCAAAAACTACCACTGCCAACTCTAAGTCATGGGTGGGGTAGTTGCACTCGTGAACCTTCAGCTGCCTTGACACATACGCTATCACTCAACCCTGCTGCATCAACACATATCCAAGACTAACCCCAGAAGCATCACAATACACGGAGAAACTCTGACCCTCAACCAAAAAAGTTAATATACAGGGGTTGAAGTCAACAAGGCCTTAAGCCTCTGGAAGCTATCCTCGCACTGATCCGACCACTGAAATGGAACATCCTTCCTAGTCAGCATAGTCAAGGGTGCTGCTATGGAAGAAAATCCCTCAACGAACCGTCTATAGTACTCGACGAACCCAACAAAGCTGCAAACCTCCGTAGGAGTAGTAGGTCTAGGCCAATCATGCACCGCTGAAATCTTACCCGGATCAAATCTAGTCCCATCCTTAGACACCACGTGTCCTAGGAATGCAACTGACTCAAGCCAAAACTCGCACTTTGAGAACTTGGCATAAAGCCGATGATCTCTCAAAGTCTGAAGTACAGTCTTCAAGTGCTGCTCATCTCTACTTTGGGAGTATACCAGAATGTCGTCTATGAAGTCTATCACGAACGAATCCAAATATGATCTAAGCACCCTGTGCATCAAGTCCATGAAAGCTGTGGGGGCATTAGTCAGCCCATAAGACATCACCAGGAACTCGTAGTGGCCATAACGTGTCACGCCCCTAGCTAGGAGGGGCGGACGTCAAGTGAGTTATACGAGAACCTGCTAAACATATATACTAAACTAATGATAAAGTTAAACTGATAAGAAATAATATGGACATCAACATGTGTTTACATATTCCGAAACATAAATAACTGAAGGGCCCACTAGACAAATTGTACAGCTGAAACAAAACTATGTCTAAGAAACCTCTAAAGAGTCTGCAACTAAAAATCTGATAACTAGTTGGGACAGGGCCCCGACATACCCAACATAGGATATATACATGAATCCAAAATATGTGACCTAGGCATCTGATAGCTCCAGAGAGAGGTGGAGCTTACCAACTGATCAACGGGAAGGCACTGGTCTACTGTGGATGTATGCTAGCCTGAGTACCTGAGCCTGCATTCATAAAATGCAGCGCCCAAAAATAAAGGGACGTCAGTACATATGAAACATGTACTGGTATGTAAAGCAGACTGAATAACTAGTAGACATGTAAGAATGCTCACTGAATTGAATATCAAAGATAGGAAAATCTGAGCATACACATAGAGGGAATGTAATTTGAAACTGAAAGTGAAACTAATACAATGACCAATATCAGAGGTCCTTATATAACATCTTATACACTACTTAATTACATATGTTTAAAATCCCTAGAATTTGCCTAGGTGACATCTTTACCCTTTTACATAATTTATCTACTCTTTATGTAATACTAACTGTCAGGAAGTCACAAGATGGCCTGCTGTCGGCGATCGGTGACACCTGTTTGGCATCTGTAGTCAACTATCACAACCATGTGTGAAATCTCACAGTTTGGATAACGTGGTCTGTCAAGGTACGCCCTCCAGGGCTCCTGTAAGGTCTGCCTGCAGGCTTGTGTAGTCAGGGAATCCAAGACAGGAAGTTCCAGCTGACTCTGTTTGAATTCTGTGCACATAATAGCGTCGCACGTAGTGGCCCTAGTGATACCCACCCCACGCTGCAGAGTAGGCTATAATCTCGTCTTGCTTGTAAAGGCTCATAGTAGGTAACTTATAAATCATATAACTCATTATCTGGATATTAATTACTTTCTTTTAGCTGAAGAATCATATATCTATGTGATATTATATACTTAGGTCTATTTTGTGGCCAGTTAATTCCTCTAAGTTCATGACATATATGCTCGGTAACTTCTAAGAGTTTCAACTGAAGACACGTATGATCGTGTGAAACACGTGACTTCTTTGACTAAATATGAGTACTATAACTCTATAGGTTTAGAACTACACTCGAGAGAGACCTATAATAGAATTAAGCTTTTCTTTGAAGAAGCATATAATCTATGACGACCTTTATAGGAGGAACATGTGACTCTAGGTCGTACCTTGATGGCGAAAAGAGGTTTTAGCTTTACATAACTTACTTCGAGACTCTCTCTCCCTTATGTAGCATCATTGGTTCCCGTCAAACACTCCTTATCTATGACATAACAACATATTCAATAGTATAAGCAACTAACCAAGAAATATGGCGAGGCCGGGAAGATGATAATAGCTTACGAGCGACAAGCTTAGCAAATAAGATAGTTAAATGGGCTATCATCCCACCTCTCTCTTTTCCCCTTATCAACTGAACTATGACTACCTATGAAGTCAATATTAATCCCTCCATCAATTCCTTACAATATGCAGCCCATTCCATATCCCAAACAAGGTCATAAACTTGACCCCTCGACTTTTAAATACCGCCTCGGGAGTTCTTTATTTAGTAGCGTTTAAATGACCCTTTAATCTCATAGATTAAGTTGGTAGAGAATTATAACATTTAATACAGTGATAGGAAGCCAAATAACATAACATCCTCAATCCATTTAGGCATTTTATCAAACACTTGACGAGGGACAAGCTTGCAAGAGCCATAGAAATCGTGTTTGCTATACCTAGTGTCCCTCCTTATCGCAGCAAGCTTGCTGCCTCAATACACCACAATACACACCTCGTTTATTCAACATTACAACAATTAGATCCCTCTACATACTCCCTCCTCATCGAATATATTAGTTACAATGGGCAAAACATGGACTCACGGCTTCCTTTCACCGTCCCCTGAGTCCTACCCGTAAACTATACTTAAAACAACTCTTAGAGTCATATTTATAGGGATAGAACAACAGCCATACCTTTATCAATAAGAATACAATCCCTGCACCCTTTTTATCTTCAAGAACAACACCTTTTCCTTCAAGAAAACACTTGACTAAGTATGTTTCCGTGACCTACGATGAAAAATACACTTGATTCTTGAAGGAATTCACTTACCTTAGGCTAGGGAGGGATTGAGATGAATAAGAACTGAAGAAAACAAGTGTTAAGTAGGTCCCTTATGTTCTGATATGTATGGGAGACTAAATCCCAAAGTTTCAATATAAATACACCACTTTTGGCCGACTTACCCAAGGCTGCCACATGTCCCGCAGTGATTGGGCAGTGCGCGTGTTTGTAGTAAAATGTGTATAACGTTTTACTCCAAACTCGTATGGACAAGCGGTTTATTGTGTTGAAAACTAGACTCAAATAACTTTAATTTGATACATCATAGGACCTCTAAATCATTTTATATTAGGATATATACCCATTACAAGTAAGACCTTGTACTAGCTTACTTGAAATAGTCCACCGTAGTGAATCCTTCAATTTGAACTTTTGTTCCAAGTCTCCCTTTGGTCTATAACCTTGGTATATCACTTCAAATGGCTTAGTATAAGCGTCACCTTGTATAATTATCAATTCACAACCTTATACTCTTGGTTCATAATGATTCCTTCACGTTTACGAGTTGCACGTGTATCTTAAGTTCGGGGCACTACATAACGTGTCCTGAATGTTGTCTTAGGGATGTCCTCCGCCCTAATCCTCAACTGGTGGTAGCCTGACCTCAAAGCGATCTTTGAAAACACGATTGGACCCTGAAGCTGATCAAACAAGTCATCAATCTGCGGCATCAGATACCTATTCTTCACAGTCACCCTATTAAACTGTCGATAATCAATACACATCCGCATCGACCCATCCTTCTTCTTGAAAAATAGGACATGAGCACCCCAAGGAGACATACTCGGTCTAATAAACCCCTTAGCTAACAAATCCTGGAGCTTCTCCTTAAACTCCTTCAACTCAGCTGGAGCCATACGATAAGGAGAGATGGAAATGGTCCTGGTGCCCGGCTCTAACTCAGTAGAAAAAATATTATCTCTCTCAGGTGGAAAGCCTGGCAGGTCAGTAGGGAATACATCTAGGAAGTCTCTAACCACAGAAATAGACTCAAGGGAAGAAGTGTCAGTGCTAGCATCTTGAAGACAAGAGATGATCCCAGACGATGCACGGCTGACAGAACCCTGCCATACAACTGGGGATACGCCGGAAACAACTATATTAACGGTCTTGGCATAGCAATCCAAAACTGCACGGTGAGGGGATAACTAGTCCATGCCCAGAATCACGTCAAAATCTACCATATCAAGTATCAATAAGTCACCCCAAGTCTACAAATCACCCACAGTAATCATACAAGATCTCACAATCTGATCCACTACTAAATAATCTCCTACTAGGGTCGATACAGATACAGGCACATATAAAGGCTCATTATCCAACCCCAAACAAGGCATAAAGTAGGCAGATATATACAAACAAGTGGATCCAGGATCAAATAAAGCATAAGCCGACCGACAGTAAATAGAGATCATACTTGTAATCACAACATCTGATGCCTCTACCTCCAGTCTCCCAGGGACCGCATAGAACTGACGATGACCACCACCTGATCGACCACCATGCCTACCACCTGTCCTACCACGTGGGACACCACCTCTACCCTGACTACCACCTCATCGAGTCGGTGGTTGAGCTGATCAAATAGGCTGAGTCAGCTTAGTGGCAGGCTAAACTGTACCTTACTGGGGGCAATCTCTAGCAAAATGACCACTGATCCCACTCTCATAGCAAGCTGAACCCCATTGAGGGTAATCTCTAGCATAGTGACCGCTAACACCGCACCCATAATAGGACCCTGACGGCCCACCCTATTGAGATAAACTAGCTGAACCTGTGTGGCCACCACAACTTGATGCCCCAGAAGTAGTACCTCTCAAAGACTGACTGTTGTGACCACACTGACTACTCTGACTCTGCTTAAACTAAGAACCGAAAGCCTAGAGTAATGCTTGAACTGATTGACTAGTCTAACCCTGATACTGCTGTGGCTGATAACCTCGGCCCCACTGGCTTGAACCTCTACCACCCTGTCGAGAACCACTGAAGCTACCCTGATGACGAGGCCTCTTGTCTCTATCCCCAGGGTCATAATGATGCAAGTCCTCTACTGTATGGGCATAGTCCGCAATAGCCTAGAATGACCGACCACTAGCAACCAATATCTCTGCTGGCTCTCTAAACTCTTTCTGTAGCCCCCAAACAAACCTACGGACTCTGTCAGACTCGGTAGGCATAATCATGGCTCCAAATAGAGCAAGTTGATGAAAACAAGTCTCATGCTCTGATACGATTATAGAACTCTGTGCAAGTCTAGTGAACGCCTCTCTCCGATGCTGTATGTTGCTCTGTGGCAAGAACTTGGCCATAAAGGCCTCATAAAACTCAGACCAGGACAACAGAGGAGATGAAGATGGTCTGCAAGCAACCTGAGCCCTCTACCATAACTTAGCTAGGCTTTCCAGCTATTAAGTAGTATAACCGACCCCGTGAGTCTCTAACAAGCCCAAGTGATGTAACATCTTCTCACAAGTAGTAATGAAGTCATATGGATCCTGTCTAAATGTACCAGTGAACCTCAAAAGTGCCAATCTCAGAAACCTACCCAACACCTTCTGCTCTATCTCTGTCATGACTGGGCGAGGAGCAAGATGTTGTGCAACTGATGGAACCGGAATAACCTTAGCACGGGGAACCACAGTAGCAGGCTGCGCTCCTGAACTCGGTGCACCCAAGGCTGCCCCCTGAGCAGATGTTTGTGCTACCTCAGAAGGACGCTCTCCAATCATACCCAAAAGCTGGGACAGTAAACCATGAATATCTGAAGACTGAGCTGGGGCTGAAGATGGCACTAGAGCTGGTAGTACCTGGGCTGTCCCGGAGTGCATATGTTGCTGCTCATGAACTAACCCTGGGTCATACTCATGCTCGGGCTCTATCTCAACTCTAGATGCTCTAGCAGATGCTGCTGCTCGGGGACGTCCTCGACCCTACCTTTATGACCTAGCCAGCCCCTAGCTGGAGTCGGAGGCTAATCTCTGCCCAACACCGACGATCTCGTACGAGCCATCTATAGAAGAATGAACTAAAACAAGTGAGATTTCAAGAAACTCCTAAGGATTACGCATGATACAGAAGCAAATAAAAGAGTCATATTCCCTAAGATGTCACTATAGCCTCCCGAAGATTGAGTACGGATGTCTCCACCCGGATCCACAGAACTCTACTAGACATTGGCTCCTATACCAATGATAGCGATGAACCTAGGCTCTGATACCAAGCTGTCACGACTCAATTTCTCGATCACGATGGCACCTACAACCCCCCCAGTAGGTGAACCATTCCTCATAGCCCAGAACAGTTGGTAATGGGATACTATCTAACAGTTAAGCAGAAGAACAATTTAAATAGAGGAAGCAAGGGAACAAGATGAAGAAATAAGCAACATGAGTATATATAACAATATGCAGAAGCTAAACCAAACCCCCAAAACCTGGTATCATAGTATAGAGCCAGAACTACATATAAGGAGTACAAAGGATCCAAAATACAATACACAAATGTCTCCAAGTATTAATAGAGTACATATTGCAAAAGATAACTAAAAGCTAAGCTCCGGTCGCCAAGAGCTCACCCTCAGTCTGAGATATCCCCAAAATAGTTCCTCGCACGAGTCTTCAATGAGCTAACGGTGATGGCCCACACTAGGATCTGAACCAAAAGATGCAGAGTGTAGTATGAGCACCATATGCAAAGCAAAAGGTACCCAGTAGGTATAATAAGCCTACTCGGCACATATAAGATAAAAGCATAGTAACAGGCCGAATAAAAGCAAATAGTCACCTAATCAATGAAGAAGTACACAGAAACTAGCCTAGAGAAAAGACAGTAGAAAACAATATACAAGGCTAGCAAGTAGAATATATACACAACAGGCACAGGTGAAAGTAAGAAAAGATGCACCTGGGATCCTTGCAATAACAGTATATAAGGAGTTTTAGAAAAATGGACGGTATACTAGTAACCTCAATTAAAAAGAGAAGGAGGGAAAAAAAGTAATGATAGCATGCTCAACATGGGAGTAATAACCAAACCCAGCCACATAATACTAGTTCCAATATTGAGTCACAATAGGAATTCAACATAAGGAATCACAAAGCTCGGTAAAGTAATAACAAGTATACCTACAGTCCTAACGGGCACCCATACACCTGAGGAACACAACCAAGTGAAGACAAACCCTCTGGCATCCCATAATACCAGAGCATACATGCATCAAATAGCAAACAAGGGTGGAACCTCACACAAATAAATGGTATGATATGATAAGCTAAACTAAGTGTGGTAATAGTAACGTAGGTTACCTGCTTCTGGCGTCCTATAAGGCCCAGAAGATAGGATCCATGGAAGGTCACACCCGTATACCTCTACTACACCGTATACCTCCCTCCGGCACTCGCAACACGTAGCCCCTGGCCCGAAATAACAAGGTCCATGGAGGACCCTGGCCAACATACTAGATGCCCCACAAATCTCGAAAGTCCTCAAGTAAATCTGCCCGGAGGGTATCCAAGACTAAATCAGTAAGTCAAAAATTGAGTCTAGCGTATGGCCCCGCCGAGCCTAGTATCATCCCGAAGGTTGTAGTAAAAGAAGTCTAGTGCACGGCCCTGCCGAGCCTAGTATAAGTGGAAATAATGATAAAACACCCCTTTATTCTCTCCTATCCCAAGAAGATCTATTAAAAAATACCAAACCCTTTTACAGTTATTTTTATCAAAAATGGGTCCCATGGGTCATGAAAGGTTTAGAAAATCATGAATAGTAGGCCCCAAGCCCAAAACTGTAGTAAAATCACCTAGAAATCCCTCTTACTTACATGAAAAATGGTATATGTTGACAACCAATTTTGGCTTGGCATTTTTTAAATTAATATTTTAAAATATTTTATTTTGTTAAATTGCATAGAAGAAATTTTCTCATACCTTTTCATTGTTAATATAATTTATTGATAATTATCCCCATTTTTGTAAATATTGAGATTTTTATCAAATTTTAATCATTTTAGTTAATTTTAATTATCATTATTTTTTATCACAATTATTTGCATATAAATGAATATTGTTTTACTTTTATCAAATCATCAGTCGTTTTTTATTCAATCACATTTTTTTTCACATGTCATTGGATACATTTTTTATTATTTTTAGCATAATCCATTAATATATGAAAGTCGGAGAAAATATTCTTTACATAGATAAATAAATAGCCCATGGTTTTAGGTAAACCATGATTTTGAGCACACGGTTTTGGTAGCCCATGATTTTGTTTTACCACATAGATGGTTTAAGATTTTAAAGTTTTTCTATAAAGTGTCTCATACACTCAACATAATCCTTGGTGGTGGTAATTTCTAAAATTGGAAAAAATCACAAAAGGAAAATATCCTCTCTTTGCCAAAAGCAGCCGATACCTTCATCTCTTTTCCGGCCACCACCCTTGCTGGAGCTCCATCCACGAACAAACCCCCACCATCTTCACCAACAAAACAGCAAGATCCGGTGATGCTCCCATCACTCTTTTCTCCCTTAGCCCCATTTTTCCCGACAAACAACAACCAAACAGCCACCACACAACCCCTTTCACCTCCTTTATCTCCTCCACGTCACTGTTCCGATGAAATAGATCTGCCCAAATGCAACCCACTAACCACCAACGAGCTCAAAGATCGAAGTTCCAGCCAAAAGACTCTCTACCTCCTTGTTCTCTCCAACGACACCATCACAAAGAATCAACCAGCCACCAAACCACCATTCCCCACCAGTCATGCCACCAATCCTCTATTTCTGTCACTATTTCAATGAATCATAACCTCCTACGAAGCTCAAAACTCAGCCTTCCCCTCCCAAACCACCACCACAATAGCTCCGTTCTTACAACAACCAAGCAACGAGCTCCGACCAAACCCACGACGCCAACTCCGGTGGAGAAACTCAGCAAAGAGGATTGATTCTTCTTTTCCTTTTCCCTTTCACTTTGTTTTTGTTTTGTTTTACAGGATAGAACACTAACAGCGTTCAGATATGACCGGAGAATTAGAAACTCCGGCAATCTCAAGTTCTCCGATGAGCCAATCGCTCCGGTAAACTCCACTGTTCTGAGAATTGTTATTGACTACTTTGTTTGTTCTTTATGTATTGACATAACTTGTTTGTTTTATTTCACTAATATCAATGTTTGCTCATAATTTTTAATTTGTTGTTACAACTTTCCAATGGTCTTTTATTTACTTGTTTGTCATGTCCCTTTTTTATTTTCTTTATTTTGACACTTTGTCACTAAGTATGCGTTGATTTTTTGTTACAGTGGTTTATTATTTTCAGTAGCTATTTAAATGTTTAGGAAACTTTATTGATTTCCTCGATGAATCGACATTTGTTTTGGATTGTTGTTACCACTGTTTGATTAATATTTCGTATAATTTGTTGGTTCATGGTAGTTGTTATGTTTTATTATTTGTTAGTGTTAATTCAATTGGCCAATGAAAGAATTTCTCCATCAGATTTTTGAGACCTCCCCATGATAATAGACGGATGTTATTTTGAGTTCGATTTTTTTCATATCGAATATCAATTTACTTATCCAATGAAAGAATCTTTCCGTCGGATTTTCGAGGCCTCCCCATAATAAAAGACGGATGTTATTTTGAGTTCAATATTTTTTCATATCGAATATCAATTTACTTATCCAATGAAAGAATCTTTTCGTTGGATTTTTGGGGCCTCCCCATAATAAAAGACGGATGTTATTTTGAGTTCGATTATTTTATATCGAATATCAATTTATTTGGCCAATGAAAAAATCTCTCCGTCAGATTTTCGAGGCCTCCCCATAATAAAAGATGAATGTTATTTTGAGTTCGATTATTTTATATCGAATATCAATTTAATTGGCCGATGAAGAAATTTTTGTGAATTTCCAAGGCCACCGATGCATCTAAGACGGGTTTTATTTTTTTATTTATTATTTCATTGATTCATTTTGATAAATATTCGTTCAATACTAACACTTTTACTAAGTGTATTTACAGTTACCCGGAGTTGCTTTCCGAAGAAGACACTCGAATTGAAATTCAAAAATCTTTAAATTCTTTATTGTATTTATTTATTTTTTACTAACTATAGGCAAATATTAGGCCGTCTTGTAAAAGCTTTTTCCTTGGATTCTTCGAGTTTTGGAGAGTCATTTTCTCAAACTCGGAAGAATCAAGATTTTTATTTTATCTCCTCAATTGAAAAAATGAATTCAGCCGGGAACCACCGTTCTGGATTCTGAAGGATGCCTAACCCCTTCCCTTCGGAATAACTTGAACCCTTACCTAGAATCTAACTGGTTTTATAGACTAAAATTTATTCTTTAATAAAAAGGTTTCCTGATTATCCTAAAATTAGATGGCGACTCTCTTTCTCTCTTTTTAAATTATTTTTTAAATAATTAATAATTATTTTTTATTGAGTCCCGAAGTTGTGTCCTATCGGATATAATAGTATGACGACTCTGCTGGGGATTAAAAGGTTTTAACCATTATGGATTCTTTTTTTCAATTGAGGAGTTTTTACTTTTTTACAATTTTTTGCTCATCGTTTAATTAATTCTTTATTTGCACCTATTATATTTTGTTAATTATTTATAAATTGTATATTCTTTGCTTTACTTAGTTATTCATTCATTATTTGTTTACTTATATTATTATTATTGCATTTTCATGGCATCTTCTGCCTCCCTGGCAAAGCATTAGTTTGCATTAGGGAAAAAGGGCTATTATGCGAGTCTTCGCAGTCGTCCTTCACTAAAAACACACTTTTTCAAAACAGACAAGTGAAGTAGTTGACCCGCGGTCGGTTAACGATCACTTATTGTTTTATCCCGCGGCTGTCCGCCCGGGTTCTCGGTCATTTTCAATAAACCAACTCTAGTCTACCTAGCGTAGAGCGGAGCCAAATCCTTCAATTAAGTATTGACCTAAGTTGAGTCGATACTCAAGTGGTGTTGGGTCCATTAGTGAGACCACCTTGTGTTCAAATAGGCCCACGGACTAAAAGGACAATCACCCAACTATTTGTTTGAACTTGAAGAATGTGTAAGTCGAGTTGTACGAACCATTATTCCTGGGGGTTGAAAATTTGTTATTTTTATAAATAGTTTCTTTTATTATAATCAGAAGAAGATTTTCATTCGAAAGGCGTTCAGAGATGTCAAGAGATTCAAGATTGGAGGCCCTCCAAGACGGCTTAGTTTAGGTTGTACCCCTACGTGAGGCTGATATTTATTTGCACATCCCTCCCACATTTTGTATCTCCATTTAATTTATTCATAAATATGTATAAATATATTCTTTGGGACATCCCTCACCTTTGGCTTAAAAGGTCACATGTATACTAGGACGCGTTATGCATTATTTATGTGCTAAGTGCTGCCTAATTTGTTTTGTTCATACTTATTTGATTTTTGTGTACATATTTTGCTATAGTTATGATTATTTATTCCAAAGGTTGGAATTACGTTTGACCTAATTTCTGGCTTAATAGGATACGTAGGCGCCACACTGGCTTGATCATATTTCACGTAAGCTTTCCAATCATTTGCAAAGAAAACTGGGGAAGAGGTCTCAAAAATTATTCTAAAAAATTCTACAGAAGATGGTGTTTGCTACAAGATTGAATACACAGAGTTGTTGAAGTCAAAACCGGGGCAGAATTTTTTTAGGAAGGTCCTCAAAAATTCTACCAAAATAGCAAAGAGAGTAACATCATATGTTGAACTCCATGAAGCGTCAAACAGACAAATCAGGAGAGCTTTTGATTGAGTTGTGACACTCCTCCATTTTATTATTTTTTCATGACTATCTTATTTCATTCATTTTTCTTTGCATTATTTTTGTGCATATATCTGACATTCTTTTAAAGATGATACATTTTATGTCATATCTGCACGAACTACGCACACCTGATTCTCATCTCTGGGGTGAGATACGTAGGCAATCCTTTTGGGTTTGGTATTCCTTATTCAAAAAAAAAGTTTTCTTTTAAGAATCATATCTTTGACTTGGTTGGTGCCAAAACAGTTAGAAATGTGCAAAATAATTGATTGAGATTATTGACTTCTGGATGAATTATAGATTCTTTTGGTACCTCTTAGTCGTATCTTTGTGACGCTTGAGAATATTCTCCTGCATGCATTCAAGATAAGAATAAAACCAACCTCATTGTTTCATGTGCATTGTGTGATGAGATTTTAGATTAAATTCAATTACATTATATTGTTGATCAAGAACTTGGCTTGAATGTTTGTTGAGGTGAAATCCTGAGCAATATTTTATTTGGGAAAGGACTGAGAAATATTTGATTTGGGAAAGGATCATAGGCCTTCTTTGACCTGTTTGTGCCTTTCATTGCCTACCAAATGACATTAATCCTTAGCATATCCCCCTTTGAGCCTAAAGACTCTTCTTTGGACAATCACTTCTTAACCAATACCCTTCTGAGTGCTTACATGCACTATCCCTCTTGGCCTGACCTTCTTGAGCGCACTGAAGATGTGCAAATTACAGAAGAAGATTCAAGTTTGAAGCTATCAAAAGCAAAAGATTTTGCATTCCTGAAAGTCAAGAGTACAAAATGACTTAAAAAAAAAGGAGTCAAAAACTCTCCACAAGGTCAAGACAAAGAAAAAAACGAAGAAAAACACTCCAACAATAATGGAGAAGTTGAATAAAAGAAGAAGGAGACATCAGAAAAAAAAGAGAAGACTCCGATAAGCAAAGATTCAAAAGTAGTCAAAATAAAAGAAAGGGACAACGAAGAAGTTCAAGGGCCAAAAGCACAACAAAATCACAAATCCAGTGCAATGCTCAAGGAGGGATTAAGTCACTTTCATCTCAAATGAATATTCTACCCGTCCCTAAGCCTACATTACAAGCCGATTACAAGCCCTACATAATTTTATTTCAAATGTTCGCACATTAGTGGAGATTTACATGAAGGCCAAGCATATGTCATCACAATTGTATGCATTAAAATATTTTTCTGAGTGTGAGTGTTCTTTGAAAATACCCTTAAATCAAATACTTCAGATATGTGCAAATGAGGCCTTTATTTGTGGTAAGGGAACTTGAAACATGAGGATAGGTATAGTTCAAAATATTTGTTTGAAGCAAGACGAATAAATCTTGTCGATACTTAGGTATGTTGAGGTACCACTTGAAGCTATAGGAATTACTTCGAAGTCAATCTCAGTCAAATGAGAAGCAAATGAGGAATTTTTTTATACAATGCTAAATGTTTGTACCAACTATAGTCGAGATTTGATTCCCTTTGCACATGCTTCATTGTTCAGAATGAAATTGATGCAAGCATCCACCTTTTTAAATACCTATCAAGTGCATTTTCTTGTTAAAGTTGTTGTCAACTTGTTAAACTGACATGTTGAGTTGTTGCCTTGTTAAATTGACATATTTTTTGAAAAAATTGGGTTGTCATCCCGTTAAAAATGACGTATTTTTTAAGTTGGATAGTCACTTCTATATTTATGACGTGTTATGTTAGATCGTCACCTCTTTCATTGTGACATATTACATTTGCTACTAATAAGTTTAGTGCAGATGGTAATGAGAAGTTGCGATGCCACCTCGTTCAAAGTGACATATCAAATTCAAGTTGGGTCATCCGCCTTTCAATGAGATACGTTGGGTTGTCACCTTATTCAAAGTGATATATCAAATTCAAGTTGGGTCATCCGCCTTTCAATGAGACACGTTGGGTTCTCACCTCGTTCAAAGTGACATATCAAATTCAAGTTGGGTCATCCGCTTTTCAGTGAGACACGTTGGATTGTCACCTCGTTACAAGTGACATATCAAATTCAAGTTGGGTCGTTTGACTTTCAATGAGACACATTGGGTTGTTACCTCGTTCAAAATGACATATCAAATTCAAGTTGGGTCATCCACCTTTCAATAAGACACGTTGGGTTGTCACCTCGTTTAAAGTGACATATCAAATTCAAGTTGGGTCGTTCATCTTTTAATGAGATATGTTGGGTTATCACCTCATTCAAAGTGACATACCAAATTCAGATAGGGTCATCCGCCTTTCAATAAGACACATTGGGTTGTGACCTCGTTCAAAGTGACATATCAAATTCAAGTTGGATCGTCTGCCTTTCAATGAGACACGTTGGGTTGTCACCTCGTTCAAAGTGACATATCAAATTCAAGTTGGGTCATCCGCCTTTCAATAAGACACGTTGGGTTGTTACCTCGTTCAAAATGACATATCAAATTCAAGTTGGGTCATCCGCCTTTCAATGAGACACATTGTGTTGTCACCTCATTCAAAGTGACATATTAAATTCAAGTTGGGTCATCCGCCTTTCAATGAGAAACGTTGGGTTGTCACCTCATTCAAAGGGACATATCAAATTCAAGTTGGGTCGTCCTCTTTTCAATAAGACACATTGGGTTGTCACCTCAATGTGACATATCAAATTTAAGTTAAGTCGTCTGCCTTTTAATGAGACACGTTGGGTTGTCACCTCGTTCAAAGTGACATATCAAATTCAAGTTGGGTCGTCTGCCTTTCACTGAGACACGTTGGGTTTTCATCTCGTTCAAAGTGACATATCAAATTCAAGTTGGGTCATCTTCCTTTTAATGAGACACGTTAAGTTGTCACCTCATTCAAACTGACATATCAAATTTAGATTGGGTCATCTGCCTTTCAATAAGACATGTTGGGTTGTCACCTCGTTCAAAGTGACATATCAAATTGGTTGTTCGCCATTCAAAGAACAAGATTTGGTCGTCCGCCTTTCAACGAGACAAGTTGGGTCATCCATCTTTCAACGAGACAGGTATACAACTTTGTATCCCCGACGTCTCACAATTGACACTGGGTAATTTTGGAAAATAATGTCAAAGGTACGTGAGTATTTTTCGTCCTAGATCATTTTTTCCTTGTTTATTATCGTTTATTTAAAATAATTCAACCTCGCCAGCAGACATAGAGCATTTTTAAAACTCTATCAAAGTTTGGCATCATTATGTGCATATGTGATTCTTTTTCTTTGTCGAGCCAAAATTAGCTACACGTTAACATCTTCGCTCAAAGATTCTTTCATCATCTCTGAGCAAAGAGGGGCAGTTGTTAACACCTAATTTTGGCCTGACATTTTTTAAATTAATATTTTAAAATATTTTATTTTTTTAAAATACACAGAAGAAAATTTTCTCATACTTTTTCATTTATTGATAATTATCCCCATTTTTGTAAATATTGAGATTTTTATCAAATTTTAAACATTTTAGTTAATTTTAATTATCATTATTTTTTATCACAATTATTTGCATATAAACGAATATTGTTTAGTTTTTATCAAATCATCAGTCATTTTTTTTCACACGTCATTGGATATATTTTTTATTATTTTTAGCACAGTCCATTAATACATCAAAGTTGGAGAATATATTTTTACACAGATAAATAAATAGCCCATAGTTTTAGGTAAATCATGGTTTTGAACACACAGTTTTGATAGCCCATGATTTTGTTTTGCCACATAGATGGTTTAAGATTTTAAAGTTTTTCTATAAAGTGTCTCATACACTCAACATAATTCTTGGTGGTGGTAATTTCCAAAATTAGCAAAAATCACAAAAGGAAAATATCCTCTCTTTGCCAAAAACAGTCGATACCTTCTTCTCTTTTTCGGCCACCACCCTCGCCGGAGCTCCGTCCACGAACAGACCCCCACCATCTTCCCCAAAAAAACAACAAGATTCGGTGATGCTCCCATTACCCTTTTCTCCCTTAGTCCCATTATTCCCGGCAACCAACAACCAAACAGCCACCGCACAACCTCTTTCACCTCCCTTATCTCCTCCTCGTTATTGTTCCGATGAAACAAATCCGCCCAAATGCAACCCACTAACCACCAGCGAGCTCTAAGCTCAGAGTTCCAGCCAAAACACTCTCCACCTCCTTTGTTCTCCCATATGACACTATCACAAGGAATCAACCAGCCACCAGACCACCATTCCCCATCAGTCACGCCACTAATCCTCTGTCTTTGTCACTATTCTGATGAATCAGAACCTCCTATGAAGCTCAACCCTCAGCCTTCCCCTCCCAAACCACCACCACAATAGCTCCATTCTAACAACAGCCAAGCAACGAGCTCCGACCAGACCCACGACGCCAACTCCGGTGGAGCAACTCAGCAAAAAGGACCGATTCTTCTTTTCCTTTTCCCTTTCACTTTGTTTTTGTTTTGTTTTACAGGATAGAACACTATCAGCGTTCAGATATGACCGGAGAATAAGAAACTCCGACAATCTCAAGTTCTCCGATGAACTAATCACTACGGTAAACTCCACTATTCTGAGCTTTGTTATTGACTACTTTGTTTGTTCTTTAAGTATTGACATAACTTGTTTGTTTTATTTCACTAATATCAATGTTTGCTCATAATTTTTAATTTGTTTTGTAATTGTTACAATTTTCAGTGGTCTTTTATTTACTTGTTTGTCATGTCGCTTTTTTTATTTGCTTTATTTTGACACTTTGTCACTAAGTATGGGTTGATTTTTTGTTACAGTGGTTTATTATTTTCAATAGCTATTTACATGTTTAGGCAACCTTATTGATTTTCTTGATGAATCGACATTTGTATTGGATTGTTGTTACCACTGTTTGATTAATATTTCGTATAATTTTTTGGTTCATGGTAGTTGTTATGTTGTATTGTTTGTTAGTGTTAATTCAATTGGCCAATGAAAGAATCTCTCCATCGGATTTTTAAGGCCTTCCCATAATAAAAGACAGATGTTATTTTGAGTTCGATTTTTTTCATATCGAATATCAATTTACTTGGCCAATGAAAGAATCTTTTCGTTGGATTTTCGAGTTCTCCCCATAATAAAAGAAGGATGTTATTTTGAGTTCAATTATTTTATATCAAATATCAATTTAATTGGCCAATGAAAAAATCTCTCTGTCAGATTTTTGAGGCCTCCCCATAATAAAAGACGGATATTATTTTGAGTTCGATTATTTTATATTGAATATCAATTTAATTTGCCGATGAAGAAATTTTCATCAATTTCCAAGGCCACTAATGTATCTAAGACGGGTTTTATTTTTTCATTTATTATTTCATTGATTCATTTTGATAAATATTCATTCAATACTAACAGTTTTACTAAGTGTGTTTACAGGTACTCGAAGTTGCTTTTCGAAGAAGACACTCGAATTGAAATTCTAAAATCTTTAAATTCTTTATTGTATTTATTCATTTTTTACTAACGATAGGCAAATATTAGACTGTCTCGTAAAAGCTTTTTCCTTGTATTCTTTGAGTTTTGGAGAGTCATTTTCTCTAACTCTGAAGAATCAGGATATTTATTTTATCTCCTCAATCAAAAATATAAATTCAGCCTGGAAGCACCGTTGTGGATTCTGAAGGATGCCTAACCCCTTCCCTTCGGAGTAACTTGAACCCTTATCTAGAATCTAACTTGTTTCTTAGACTAAAAAATTTATTCTTTAATAAAAAGGTTTCCTGGTTATCCTAAAATTATGTGGCGCCTCTCTTTCTCTCTTTTTAATATATTTTTTAAATAATTAATAATTATTTTTTGTTGAGTCTCGAAGTTGTGTCCTATCGGATATAACAGTATATACGATAACAATAGTGGCCCACGAGATTTAAACAACTATACCCTAGTCTTTCTTATTATCGTTACTTGGCTGACAACTACGTATTATTTCCATTGTTTAGTCTCCAAAGCGAGCATCAGTATGAAGAAGAAATGAATAGTATCCTCTTAGAGTTAGATCATGATGGGGATATCACAACTATTCTACCTGGTGGACCTATCGGCCCTGAACAGGCTCCAGTCACTTTATAACATAGATGACCAGCCTAATATCGCGATAACGATGTCTGAGACTCACGAACACCCTCGAATAGCTCACCGTCTATGGTCCAGAGTCAAATCAAGGACACACAGGACCACAAGGGTAATAATATCAACTATGAGGAATACTACACACAACGGAGGAAGAAAATGGGGCGAACATGGAAAAGTGGTCAAGGTCTGTGGTGCCAAGCTAGTAACCCAACCCAAGTATGCCAATTAGTACAATTTTATCTGATATATGCGAAGTCTAGTGAGTTTAGACAAAGCAGAAAAACTCATACCGGAAGTTCTCAGGCCTTGACTAAAGGTCCAACTAGACCAAACTCAATGCTCCAGAGCTAACGAAACTATCAAAATTCAATTTCGAGAACATTATCTATGAATGTTGACTAAAGTCAACAAATTTCTAAGTTAAGACTCTAAAACAGAGAAACGACCATAACGATCAAATGAATGACCAAGGCACCGAACCACCGGTCCTAGAAAGCCATAAATGACTTGGGACTGATATAGAAAGGCTATAATAGTACAAAGAAGGCATAAACATGAAAATAACCGAAAGGATCATTACACTAGCACAAGGTTGTGTTGAGAGCCTTCCTACCGATTAAGTTTTCATATAAATTCTTACTAGGGTAACCTTCAAATAGAAACTCCTACTAGAATATGATGAGTTATATGGCTGAATACCTACCAAATTAAAGTTTTTTAGTCTTCTTTATAACGCCACCGGCCATTCATCAATCTGAGTCCAGAGTAAGAAGTTATGGATATTTTAGTGAGGAACTGCCAAATAGTCTCAAATCGGACCACCGACGGTCCTTGTGATTGCCCATCATGAAAATGATGAACCTTCATACATAGGCAGGGAATGATAACTTCCCAAGAGTTAGGAAAAACCATATTACAGATTGGGCATCAATTTGACGATCCATGCATCATTTTGTCAGTTCGTATGACAGTTTTTTTTCAAGATTTTAAAAAAAGCACATTTTGAGTTTCTTTTCCTACTTTTCTCACTTTTGGTCAACCCCAACAACCCCCAAGAGATATATTTAATCTTCCTAAGGCTAGTTATGATGTATTCGCCATTAGTCTCTAGTAAATTTAGTTAATTCTACTCCAAAATTAGGGATTCTAATAAGATTCCTCATTATAAAATCTTAGGGTTCTTCAGGAATGCTTTTCATTAAATCCCAAGAGTGAAAAAATGCAAACCCTCCTTCAATATTTTAGAGCATTTAAGGTATGTAAGGCTAGCCCTTCAGTTTGGCAACCCTGTTCTTCCCTAAAACCATGTCTAAAATTTTAGTATAGTTCTCAAATCAAAGCTAGGATTTCATGTATGATCCTATAACCTAGTTTTCTCTATCTCTGGATGAGGATCCTTGTATTCCCCATGAATCTTAGTAGGAATCTCTGAGTTTAAAACTTATATTTTGACTTTCTATATCTCATTCATGCTCACATAGTCCAGTGAAATTGATTTGAAAGTGATCCCATACTTTACAAAAATTATCTCATGTTTCCTATGAAACTAGTTATGATTTTGAAAGTTACTTTATGAAATGTTAACAGATTTCACAATGCATATTATAAGATTCTGAAAAGTAAGAATGTTCTTATATTTAAGAACTCAATTATCATGATCCCTAAAGAATTAGAGATCAGGCTCAATCAATATTTATTTCATATGATTTCGGGCACAAGGCTCACCTGTAATGTTTTTATGAATTTGAGAAAAATCTCACCAGCCTGTTTTCAATATAAATATGTGCAATACAATTTTGGAAGGATTATTTAACATTAAGACGGGTAAGATTTCAGATAAGCCAAGCTCCAAAACTATGTATGCTAGCATAGGATAGGATCGTACCGTTGATTCGGGCGACTCTTCTTTTAAGCCCCTGGTATGGGCTCAATTTGGATCCATAGTTCAGTTCTATTCTATACCCCAGCAAGGTATAGGACAATTCTCCCAACTGGGCTAGAGGTTTGACATATTAGCTTACACATGATATGTTTTTTATAAAAAAAATTTCAGTCAGAAAACTCAGTATTTTTTTAAAATATTATTTTACGGAATTAGGAGACTAGTTCCTAAACATGTTTTATGATACCTTGCATAAAATTTACTTGTTACAAAATGTCAATTGCTCAGTTACTCAGTTTTTAGCTTATGATTCAGACAGTTAGATGTTCAATTTTACTTCATGTATTCAAAAGTTTCAAACATCCAGTTTATCCTATTATTTTATCCTGTCAGTGCATTTATGATTCAAAAAATCAGTATGTTTGTATCTCAGTACTCAGTTATTTCATGGCCTCGATTTCATATCATATTCATGTCTCAATTATTCAGCTTAACATATATTTGTATTGCTTCTCTTCAGCTTTATCACATACCATGCATTCCATGTACTAATGCCATTTTGCACTGCATCATTTCATGATGTAGATTTAGGTACTCAGGTTCGTGATGAGACATTTCAGTAGGCTCCATCTCCTCAGCTTTAGGTGAACCCTCTTTATTTTCAAAGGGCTTAGTCTGTAGTCTAGTTCAACACTTTTGTTTTGTTTACATAAAGGTAGACCATGGGTTTTGTCTCGGTAAATAGTATTTAGTTAGGTTAGTAGAGGCTTCACATGTATTAGTTGATCAGTCTGTTCAGTCTTATGTTTCAAAATTCAGTTTGACTATAAATTTTATTATTTTTATAAAAGTATTTTTCATTGACTTAACTATCGAATCTTATTACATGTTTTCAGAGCTTGCACTTATATTTTAGTATCAGTTCTAATAGTATCCAGATCAAGGGTACGCTCAGGGAAGCAATGGCATCGGGTGCCAATCTTGCCCAGAGTGTAGGGTCAGGGTGTCACCCTCTTAAAAGAATTCACATGAATACATGATATACCATAGGCTTTCCTATAATGTAATGCTACATTAACTCAAGCATAGAAACATAGGATCAACAGGTCGATATTTGGTCATAATATCGGCTAAGGGACGGGTAGGAAATATTTGGTTAGAATAGTGACTTCTCTCCTTATGTACCTTTAAGACTTACAGCTGCTAATCAATTTAAGCTCTTCTTCTTCCTTCTACCAATTTTTCTTTTACTTTCCCTTTACATCATCCTTTCTTTTTAAGAACTGTCCCTTTTCATTCATTATTAGTAAGGATCAATTTTTATATTACTTTTTTTTACTCATCTTACTACAACAACTATCTTTATGCACAGATACTCTTACATTCTATCTCTTTTTTGCCAAACCAATTCCTTCTTGACTCACGATTCTTTTCACTTTACTTTTTATGTCATACTTTCAAAGTGCACTAAGTACTTTTGGATCAAATTAATACATGTTTAATCAACAAATGGGAAATGTCAATCGTATATCAAAGAAATAGGCTTACGAGGCTCAACATGGCTAAATATAGATAATGAGATGGTAGGCAAAAAGTGGTCAAACTTTTGGCTTTCAAAGAAATGTCTTAATCATGTCCTACGATCTTTACTTCATTTTACTTTATACACACATCAGGAAAGTCCTAGATATTAATGCAAAACACATAATATGCAAAAACTCACCACACAATGGCACATCAATGATAAGTTGGCTCACCATCAACTCTCTACACAACAAAGCAATTTTAATTCAATGAACACATTTTTAATCCATTAGTATTTGTGTAAAGTCAATCTTAGAGCCTACATACTCAACTAGAAGATCTACCTTTTATGCATAATGCTTTTAAGAGATATTTCAATGGGATATTAACAAGTCATATCCTAAAAATTACCAAAAATTACTATAACATACAGTTCGAAGGACTCCCTAAAAAATGAATCAAAAACAAAAACTAAGTGTTGTATCAACAACAATAACTATTGATATGAGACACAACAAATTACATGATCACAAGTAATCCAAATGTCACCCCACCCCACAATATAATAAGGGTAAGAGAGGCTTCCTGGATGGCCAATGGCCGAAGCAATACCATTTTTTGATTTTGGGACAATTCAGACTTCATCCGGCTCTATGGTTCTTCGTATAGCACCCCACACTTAGTTCCAACTATGCTACTCCATTGTTCCATTTGCCCATAATTTCCCTTTATGCTCATGCTCCCTAAAAAAGAATAATCGAGATAATAAAGTCTAAAAATAAAATAAAGAAGTAAAGATTGGGTTGACTCTCAATAAGTGCTTGATTTAATATTCTGGAACGACGGTATTAGCTTCCTCAATTTTCATCATAGGGGTGATCCAAGTCATAAAGGCCTCCACAATAATTACTCCTCCTTAGTTTGTCCTTGTTGTTTTGAAATCATTCCATCAACTCTTTGGTGGTAGCATTTCAGACATCACCATATCTGACCACATCATTTAGCAACTAAATAGATGACTCAGACATATTATCTTTGAACTCACCTCTTGCTACAATGTTAGCTATTGCCTGATTTGTTGGATCCAAATCATAGTAAAATTATTCAATCATCTTTACATCATGAATTATGTGGTTTGAAGGGACTAACAGTTGTTTGAATCTTCCCCAGACTTCTAATAGGAGTTCACCTTTCCTTTGTGTGAACACAAAGATGTTTCTCCTATCCCTCATCTTACCTTGTGGTGGGAACTACTTGTATAGAAACACATATATTAGAATACTCCAAGTCTATATCGATTCAGATGGCAAGCTTTGGTACCATACCTTAGATTTCTCGACACGGTAATGTATGAACATTTTTAATATCAAGGTCTCTTTGGGGATCTGTGTCTCCTTATGTTCCGAGAATACAGTCATGATATTCTTTAGATGTTAAATAGGACCCATTTCTTTAGATTTACAAAACAATCCCTTTTTTTCTAGGGATCTGTTTACTTGAACCTATACTCTCAACAAGGGCAGGTCTAGATCATTCCCTCGTACTGTGATAGCTGATACTTCTTTAAGCACCATAGGTTACTGTTGTGGCTTATATGCTTTTAATACCTTAAATTTTCTCCTGTGCTTGTAGCGTCAGCTTGCTAGCAGCCACATCTACCACTGCCTTTCCCGTAGCTAAGAATGGCCATCCCAAAATAAATGAAACTTTCAAATCCAGATCATATTCAAGGATAATAAAACTCACTAAGAATATCAACACTCCAATCTATACCAATGTATCTTCAATAATACCCTTAGGTCTAGTCAAAGACTTATTAGCTTGCTGCAATATGGCCGAAGTGGGTTGGGGATTGCCTAGTCCCATTTTGTCTAAATATTTACAAGGGAATCAAGTTTTTACTCTCCCAAATCACACATCTTCATAGTCTTCACCTGCTGTCCAATAGATATCTTAATATTGAAGCTTCCAAGGTCTTTTATTTTTGCTAGGAGATGGTTTTGAATCAGTGAAAAACATTATTCAGTGAGCACCACAGTGTCACTTTCAAACAACTTCCTATTATTTATTACTATATCTCTAATGTACCTTGCATGTTGGAGAATGTTTTACAAAATCTCAACAAGAGGTAAGTTAGTAGTTACCTGCTTCAAGTGCTTAAAAAACTTGGTACATGCCATCTCCTCTCTGTACTGAATATTCTTCTATGGTAACGGTAGAGGTAAGTTTCTTAATTTGGATTTATTTGGAGCCTCATTCCATTGCTTCCTAATTACCACCTTTGCCACTTTTTATGATATGGTTTCCTCCAACTCTTCTCTATCCTTTTTCACAACTGCATTCACCTGTTTCAGGTTGGGATCCATATCATTAGGTAGACCTCCAAGGGGTCTCACATTTTTAGCCTCAACTAGTTGACAATTAGTCTCATAAGACTTTGAATTGCCAAGTCATTTTTTGAGTCTGACTTCCTTCTACTGTGGCCTTCTGCCAATTTCTTTAGTACCTCTTTTTTCTCATCAAGCTAGCTGTCACGACTCAAAATTAGGCCATAATGGAACCTACTTGTCACGACCAAACCCGCCGCAAGTTGCACCCACCCTAACCCCCTGGTGAGAGAACCAAGTAACAAAGAAAATATCTAACTAAGTCAAATAGCTAAAACCAGTTGCATTAAATAAAACTAGAATTCACAACTAAGATAGTTAACAATAAAGATCCTGCAAAATACCTCTAGAATCTGAAAGTCGTGTACCAAAACATTTACTAAGTCTAGAGTATGGGGATGCGACCTCAAAAATAAAATAGACTGAGTCTGAAACAATGAACTCGAAGTAAACTAGATGAAACTATGGTAGCCCAGAAGAAGAAGCTCATCCTTAGATTTTGGAAATGCCAAAACTACAACTGAGGTCGCGTAGCAGCCAATGAAATATGTCATGTACTCACAAAATGAAAAGAAAGTGCAGTATTAGTACACAAAACAACAGTGTACTGGTAAGATCATCGGCCAGCCCCAATAAATAAAATATGGATAATAAACTAGAGCGAAGTAAAGCAAAACAAAACATGTGTGACCAAGCCAGTAAATACAACCCAGACTCTTAGTCATCAACCTGACTTATCAGCTACATGCAAGATGTCCAATAAACCACCACAACAATAGCAACATATAAAACCCATCCCCTTTTTGAGTAACCTGAACCACCTAGGGGTCCCTAGGACATCATCTATAGAGTCTAGCATGCAATCCTGGTCTACACAAGAACTAAACTAACTTGTAAACATGACTACTTGACCACGCAGGGCTAATATGCAACAATATATGACAAGAAACAAACCCGGTCCACTCATGGAATTATCAAATAGAACACAATCAAACATGTATAATCAAACCTGTACCAGGCATGGTACCAAGCCAACCATTATAGAACGTGTACCAGGCATGATACTCGAGCCAATTGATAGATATCATGTACCTCACTTGGTACCCAATCTAACTAATATATGTATCCCATACCAAGCATGGTACCCGAGCCAACCAAATATCACAGACAATCCTACAATCAACAATAATGAACACAACCACACTTGTAAGACCAACAAGTTATAAAGACAAGTTCATTTTACATGGTTGACAACTGGGCATCATAACCATTCATCATTTAATTCCCTAAGCCATGCAATGTTCAGACAATACTAAGCAACAATTACAATGCATAAATATCACAAATGAGAAACAACAACCATCAACTACCTCGAATTAGCCTGAAAGCTCTACTGGACCGGAGCCTTCTTATTTCTTAAAGCTTTCGCTTGCCCTTGGTCTAAAAAAATTACACATAATACTACAATCAATAAATGTGGCCTAATAATCCCCGGATTATATTCAAATCCTAATCCCCAGGCTAAACCCATGATCATTCCATCTATCACAGGGCTTTACCGCTATTAATTTGCCTAGAACTACCATTATTATGGTTACACTTAGCAAATTATGGTGAATTAATCATGAATAAGCAAATATAACCAATACCCAAGAATTCTACATCCTAGAATCTCCATTACATCAAATTCTTCCTTCTTAGGTTAAGCTAAACCTTCCCCCAAGCCTGCCACTATCGATTCTAAAGCGTAACAATCGTAGTATTAAGATAGGGGAGCAAAATCCTTACCTTTATGATGAATTTTTGTGGAAAACCAAGTTGGAGTCTCCCAAATCGCCTCTGTCATTCCCCAAAATGTTCTTGTACAATTCTGAATGTTTTTGGGGAAGTTTATGCATTTACTGTGACTTATTCCGCTATATCGGTCCCCACTCTTCTATAGCGGCATCGCCTTAGAAGAACTCGCCTTCTATAGTGGTGTTGGCCGCCTTGACTTCCGCTATACTAAAAATTTCTCTGCTATAGTAGTCATCACCGTAGTGGAGTTTCAACTGCTATAGAAGGTCACACAGAACCGAACCATAGAAAATCTCCCAGATTTGCCTATTTTATAATACACTTAAAATCCTGATGTTCCAAACCAAACCTTTTACATCAACTTCTATATCGGGAGTTCTACTCACTCGAATTCACTTCTAAAAAGTCCCACAAACGTCTTAGCTAATGGAAAAACTAGCTCAAGCTTAGACATTTTACCTAATCCTTTCCCGTATTTCCATAGACTATACCTTGATGAGAAATTTTCCAAGACTAGCCTAGCCCAAAATTTCCAACTCCCAAACCCAGAAGTTCTCTAACCCATTTCTTTGCATGAAAAGGTTACCCATCACAACAGAACATGTCATTAAAATAGACACCAATTTACCCATTGTTTGTCCTCAAATGATAAAGCTGTAATGACCCTTCCGATTATTTCCATGTATACATTTTCCTTGAACCGTTAGAGCTTGTTTGTAGTGGCCCCAAGTCATTTAAGGCTTGTCAGGACCGGTTTTTCGATGCCGGGTCCATTTGGTTGGTCGTATGATAAGTTTTGAAGACAAGTAAGTCGGCAAAAGTTATCGTAAGTTTCTTTAATAAATTTTTTGAACTTTCGGTAAAATGTCTCAGGGCTTTTCTCCCAATATATAAAGAGTTAGAAGTCCCCCGAAGTACCAAATTGAAGGTCTACGAGTCTAGTTTCCAACGCATAAAACCTCACGTCCAACTGATCTCGGAGTAAAAAGTTATGACTGTTTTACCGTGGACTGTCTGGCAGGAATCGAGTTGCGAACCGGGTCGCGAACCGGGTCGGGTCAAACTTGATTTAAGCCTCAACTTCACGTTTTAAAACGCCATTTCAGTTCTGAAACAGTGAGAAAACATAAGGGAGGATTCCAAGAGAGTTCTTGAGTATCAAAATCGTGCGTTGGTGAATTGCGAGCCTAAGTTTGAGAATTTATTAACATCGCGTGTATTTGAAAATATTTTATTTGAAAGTTGAATTTGGTAAAAAGTTATATTATTATTACCTTTTTAATTTTTTTTTAAAGGTTTATGAAAAATATTTTGTTACGATATAATTGTATATGTATTTATTTTATAAGGTTTTTATACATTGTAATATTTTAACGGAGATAGTAAATTTAGTTATGTTAAAATTTATTATTATAATATAGTAGGTTTTGTTTGAAATAATTTTCTATGAATTATGGTATATTTAAAAAGTTATATTTATTTTACCACTAACCTATACAATACCCGAGTATGTATATAACGGAACAAAAATATCCTTGGGTGTGTCAACCCCACACCCACGTGGAAGTGGAGGGAGTTGACAACAACCTGTTAATGATGTGGTGAGCTTTTCATATTAGGATTAGTGGCTGCATGTGTGTTCATATGTCAACATTACTTTATCAATTCACAAGATGACTTTGGGTCTAATCAACTGTAGGCAAGGATAAAACTTTGCATATACTTACACCCACGAGTGAGGAAAATTGTGGGAAAGAAATTATATTTTGATGTTATGTTTAATTTCGGAAAGGAAATCAATTATCTACGTCAAGTTATTCAAGCTCGAGTTCAAGTTTGATTTCGTTTCGGAGCTTCTTTTCGGAGAGGTTCGAGCTTGTCATCGGACGACAGGTAGGTTACGGTTTATTTTCCCTAGACTCCGCATATATAGGATAAAATTGTATTAATGGGAATCCTTGGGTTGGTTTATTAGGTTGGTACCACAGACCTTGACCGCTTTATTCATGTCCGCCTACTTTTGTTCCTCCGTTGCTTGTAGTATTTGCCGATATATTTTATTTACCCTTGTGGTCCTGTGAGGCCTTGTTGACTCTGGAACATAGAAGGTCGGATTTAGGGAATGTCCGCGAGTCCCGAGCATAGAATTATCCTTCTAGGCTGGTTATGCTTGCTGAGTATCTGTGGGCATGTGCAGGGTCGATAGGTTGATTGTGAGCTACTGGGCAGCTATTGTGTGTGATCATACCATTTCCATGCATATAAAAAGGTTTTTATCCATGTTTTACTATGGTTTTGGCTTCGGGCCTACTGGCACTATTTTCTAACCTTGCATGGCTCCGGGGGCCTGTTTTTAATAGAAATGATTTGGAAATGGTTTGATTTAACTTGTGAATGTTCCTGGGTAAAAGAAAGTAAAATTATGTTTTAAAACACTAGTTTTACGATTAACGCTAGACTCGGCAGGGCCGGGGTGCTAGTTGAGTTTTCTTGCTACTTGAGATGATTTTTAGCCTCGGTCGGACCGAGCACCTGAGATGACTTTCTACTGTTTAGACCCGGTAATGCCCGGGCACTCTTGGAGGGGTTTTTGAGATATTTTCCTACTACTTTAGTCCTGGACAGGGTCTGGGTATACATATTCGAGACTGGGTCTCTATCTTGAACCCGGACTTGCATCCGGACGACATGTTTTGATACTGAGTTTTAGTATGGGGTCAGGGACCTCCATGGACCTTGCCATCCGGGCCAGGGGCTGCGGGCTGCGTGTGCCAGAGGAAGGGTATACGGTGGAGTAGAGGTATACGGGCAGTGTCCTTCCATGGAACCTACCTGCTGGGCCGGATTGGCGCCGGAGGAGGTACATACAGAGATACCATTTCACTTGAGATCTTCATGCATCATATCATTCATTGTTTGAGGCTTCCACCCTTGTTTGTTGTTTGTTGATTGTACGCTCCGGTAGTATGGGGATGCCGGAGGGTTTGTTTTCACTTGTTTGTGTTCCTCGGTTGTATGGGCGGCCGGGGGACTGTAGGTAGAATTTTGCTATTTACTTACAGAATTGTTCCCTGTTACGGTTAAGTATGAAATTGGTTACTGCTAGACTGTTAGTTTCTGGATTTGAGATTGATATGATTAGTTGAGTTTGATTAATGTCTCTGAGCATGCCTATCATTACTCTTTCTCTCTTCTTCTTACACTTGAGGTTACCGGTATACCGTCCATTTCATAAACTTATTTTGTATACACTGTTATTGCAAGGACCCCAGGTGCGTTATTTCTTACTTCCACCTGTGCCTATGGTGTGTATATTCTGCTTACTGGCCTCACATGTGGTTCCGTTGATTTCCCTCTGGGCTAGTTCCTGTGTACCTTCGTTGATTTCTGTGACTGCTTGCTTCTATTCTGTCTATTACTGCTCTTTTATCTTATATGTGCCCAGTCGGCCTATGATACCTACTGGGTACCTTATGCTTCGCATTTGGTGCTCACCCCTACCCCCTGCATCTTGGGGTGCAGATCCTAGCGTGGGCCATCGCCGCTAGACCGTTGTGATTCGTGCTTGGAGATCTGTTGGAGACTACTTCAGGCTGAGGGTGAGCTCTTGGCGATCGGAGCTTAGCTTTAGTTTATCTTTTGCTTCATGTACTCTATTACCATTCAGAGACATCCGTATATATTCTTTTCGGTTTATTTGTACTCCATGTATGTAGTTTTGGCTGCTTACTATGATTACCAGGTCTTGGGGTTTTGGTTTTTATTTTCCGCATATGTATATTAATTATCCCTGTTTCCTTTCTCATCGTCTTGTTCCCTTATTTGTTAGATAGTAGCCCATTACTAACTGTCCTGGGCTACGGGGATTGGTTCACCTACCGGAGGTTGTAGGTGCCATCATGACCGATAAATCGGGTCGTGACAACTTGGTATCAGAGCTTTAGGTTCACCGGTGTCATCGGTATAGGAGCCAATGTCTAGTAGAGTCTTGCGAATCGGGGCGGAGACGTCCGTACTCAATCTTTGGGAGGCTACAGTGGCATTTTAGGAAATTTGACTCTTTCATTGCTTCTGTGTCGTGCGTAGAACCCTTGAAGTTTTTGGAAATCTCATTTGTTCTACTTCATTCTCCCGCAGATGGTTCGTACGAGATCATCGGCATCACGCGGAGATGATCCTCCCACTCCAGCTAAGGGTCGAGGACGCCCTCGAGCAGTGGCACCTGCTAGGGCTGCTAGAGTGGAGATAGAGCCCGAGCGGCATGTGGATCAGGGGGCAGCCCAGGTACCACCAGCTCTAGTGCCAGCTCCAGCGCCAGCTCCAGTACCAGCTCCGGTGCCCACTTCTGTGCCAGCTCCAGCCGCAGCTCAGTCTCCAGATATTCGGGGATTACTATTACAGCTTTTGGGTGTGATTGGAGAGCGGCCTTCTGAGGTAGCGCAGACATCCGCTCAGGGGGAGCCCTGGGTGCACAGAGCTCAGAAGCGCAGCCTGCTACTATGGCTCCCCGTGCGGAGGTCATTCTGCGGAGCACAGCCTCTTGCTCCTCGCCCAGTTATGACAGAGTCAGAGCAGAAGGCGTTGGGTAGGTTTTTGAGGTTAGCACCTCCGAGGTTTGCTGGTACTTCTGGACAGGATCCACATGACTTTATTACTACCTGTGAGGAGAT